>VXBU01004977.1:711924-792467 GCA_013400315.1 Bombycilla garrulus
ACTCCAGACTACTCCTTCAGCAGCACAGGCTGGACACCTGGACTTTTCTGTACATTGTGAGGCCTCCTGGGGCTGAAGGAGATCCTCACAGGGATTATCTGTAATATTGAACTGCCCTAGACCCACAAAGCTGAGATTTGAGTTGAAAGACATTGTTAATAAGTACTGGAGGACACAGCACAGCTACTGTTAAATAGGAGGGAGGTTAGGTTTGTCTTGGTTAGGTTTGTGATCTCTGGTGAAAACAAGACAGTTAGATTTGGAATAACTTCAGGAAAGCTTTACAATAACTGTTGTGTGAAATCCAAAATACTACCAGTTCTGCTGTAAGATTCAGAATCAAAACATTCTCTTTTTAAATTCAGAGGAGTTTTAAATTAAAAACATTTTGTTTGCCTTTTTATTTTTCATCTCCTGTGATCACCTGGTACAATTGTGAGAGCTGGAAACATCATGATCCGAGAATCCAGGGTTTAAAGTATACAGCCACGCTGATGAAACACTTTACAAGTAGCGATGATGTTGAACATTTGTGTTATTCATTTGTTGTTAATGATGCTATACTTCTATAGCAGATGAAGCATGCAAAGTATCTCCACTAGAATGACTCGGGGATTAAATATCATCAGGTCATTAGGTTGGCAATGCCTCTCACAGCAGTGCAGGGGAGCTCAAAAAAATCTCTGGATGGGGCTAGATCTGTTGGAAATAGAAGTCTTGATCTTTATAGTAGGAGGTGGCTTGGAAGCTGACAATGGTTAACAAAAATTGCCAGAGATGCTGCAGTAGTGGTGGTGGTGTGTTTCTGTGCACTGTGACACAGCTAACAGAAATTCAAAGGGACTGTGGGAATATTGTTTGTGCTAAGAATAAAATTTGTGTAAAAATAGATGGCGAAATAAAGAGCGTGAAAGTAGACACTTCAAAAGATATTTCACAGCGAGTAGTATCTGACATTAAGAGCTTCACATGAGGAATTGCACTGTATTTTAGGGCTTTTTCTTCAATTTATCACCCTGAGTAGTCTCTCAGAACATTTCTATATAGCTTCTGTCAAATTCCAGTTGCAAACCGATCTCATAAGGGAAGCAGGAGTTTATGTTGCTAATTAGTAAGGCCAACTTGAAGATGAGCTCTAAGTCCCAGATGCAACAATAAATTGCTCTAATCTCTGTTAAGAAATGGGATCTCCTTTTTCTGCTGTTCTTACACAGTCAAACTAATATATGGAAACAAGGCTATTGTGCTGGGAGGTTAAGTCAGGATTCTGTCCAGTAATAATAAAAATAAGTTTTTCAAATTACAAGATGATGTGCTTTAAGTCCTCACTACCAGAATTGAGGTTACCCCATTGGACTGTGCTCCATAAAGCAGCCAGTCTTCTTGGAAAAAAGTAAATATCTTTAATGTTGATGTCAGGTCTCTGGAGCCAAAGTTCTCAAGTCCTTTTCTCTGTCATTGACACAGACAAAGGCTGTAGGATCTTGAGAAGATATTGTCAACATGCTTGTTTTCAGTGACTGGTTTTCTCACAGGCACAGGCATAGTCTACCAGACATTTTGTTCTGGGTTAGCTATCTCCCACAAGACTTAGGAAAGAGCAAATGACTGTTCCTCAGTGGAAAGCAACCTTGGTTAAGCAGTCTGTGACAATTATTTATACCAAGCTGGCAGAGTTTTCAGTGATGCATTTGAAGACCATTCCTGTGATGAGTCTTAGGTTCTTTATTCAGGAGGTAGTAAAGGGACAACATGCCAGTGACACCCCTTAAGCCTTAGACTAATTTTTGAGAGGATGTCTGACCATTTCCATGCTTAGCTGGATAGAAAGCCAACTTTGCCAACAGCATGCAATCTCTGCAAGCAGCAAGCATTATCCAAGTGCTTTTAGGGGACCATGGTATAGAAAAGTGGTGCCATAATACTTGAAAGTAGGCAGTTTCATCTTCTTGACAACAACCAGGGTGACAACAATATACAGGAGCTGTGGCATTTCCAGAAAACAGAGATGTGGCCTAACAGCCTAATCAATGCATTTAGGAAGGCTGTGAGTTTTGCTCTTTGACCTAGATGTTCATCACTTTTTATTACTTGCAATTCTGTACCAGCAGATCAGATTATTGTCATTAGGCGTTACTGTAGCATGATAACCCAGAGGTCAAGACTTCACTCTGCTCGAAAGTGTGAAAGTATAACAAAGTATGATCTCTGTCACAGAAAGTGGCAGGCGCTCAAACTAGAGGGCTCTTGGCTAGAAAGGTGATAAAACAAACAGCCCTGGGGACTGGAGGTAACTGAAACAGTGCAGAGGCAGCAGGACAACAAGGATCACATCAAACCAGGTGTTGTCTTTTATCTTTATGCTCAGTACCATTGCAGTACAAAGGTAATTTGTCCTTAATCTCTATCTTGTACACTTATCCAAGTCACTTAGTAAGGGAAAAAATGTTGAGTATATACAAGGTACCCCTCTATCAGAGAGAATTTTTTTCCTACCATTTATGTATTAATACTTTTCCACCCTACCTACAAAAGGACTTTACTGTTCGTGTTCTGAAAGAACAAGATTTATCATAGATTTGTCATAGCTTCAGCTTGTTTCAGTTTTCCTAAACCCTCTTTGTATTAGACTACATAGTTTCTCTCTGTCCAGTAAGTTGATTTTTTTTAATATGATTTTAAACAAAGAACACCTGCTGTTTTTGATGTACATGTTGACCCTTTCAGCCCATTGATCACTTTTCTTATTTTTGTCTGCCCTCCTGATACTGGTAGAGTCTGAATTGTTTTATCTATATAGGGACGGGGACTCATTGCAAAAATTGCTGCTGGGGGTTTCAGGTTCTCATGTAGTCAGCGATCTGCATCTCTTCATCCCAAGGCAGGATGCCTTTGTATGGACCTGCTCACTTCTGCTCACTTACTGCAGTACACTCTCCAAAGCAATGCTGTGTGCTCCCTGGATGTAATACACTTAGCAAGAAAAATTACAAAGTCATCAAAACTGTGGAGAAGAATACTAACTTAAGGCACAACAGTTCTGCAGGCTTTGAAATTTTCCCTTAAAAGCAACCCAAGACAGGCTGCAAGGGTGAAAGGCAGGGTGGGGAGGGAGAAGTCAGCAGACAGACACTTGGGAAACTTAATAGAAAGCCTCCTGCACTTTCTTCAGTACAAATACTGTACAGTCTCAGAGGGGAAGCAACTGCCACTTCTCATTCCTATGAGAGGTTTGCTGGACTATGTGGAAACTACAGCTGCAGTGTGCCCTCTTATGGCAACACCAGTTGCTTTCTCTGTTTCACACAAAGGTGTTATAGGGGGGAAGCAGGGGTTGCTTTGGTGTATTTGTTCTTCTCTTTTTCTTTTCCCTGAGAAAAGATATGTGAGTGGAAGGCGTTAACTCTATATGCTGTAGCATGGCTAGAAAACAGGCTTGAAGCTTTTTGTCCCTAGCACCAAGCAGTGCCTCATCTGT
Source organism: Bombycilla garrulus (assembly GCA_013400315.1). Taxonomy (NCBI): domain Eukaryota; kingdom Metazoa; phylum Chordata; class Aves; order Passeriformes; family Bombycillidae; genus Bombycilla; species Bombycilla garrulus. The sequence goes on from VXBU01004977.1 coordinate 715,403, forward strand.
CGAAGATGAACTAGTGAACAAAACCAAAAGAGAGGCTAAATATCATCATTTGCAGATGAGACATGGCTTTCACGCCAAGGTCTATGTGAAGTGAAAACAGATTCATGGTTAAAGGCATTGTATTTAATAGTTAACATCTGATTAGTTGATAGAATGTTTCTGTGCTGGCTCCACTGCAAGTTCTGCACCTTCGTCTGCAGTGCTACTGCATTTTGAGGAAGAGTGTTGAGGAACACATGGGCTCCAAGTAGCCAGGCTCACAAGCTGTAGACTGCAATGGTCTGGGTAGGAGCCTGAGAAGAGAGGCCATGAGCTGCCAGCCTTTGAGGTAACAGAGGGCATAATGGGGAGTGACACCAGCTGGGTGAATGGACGCTGGGAAACAGAGGAGAGCCAGGAACTTCAGCCTTTTGGATAAAAAAGGAGACAAGGACCATGAGCCAGTGAGGTGGATGGACACAGAGAGGGGGGCAGGAGCCAAAGACTCAGGGGAAAGAGGAGATTTCTGGAGACTGTGAGGGTGTAAAAGCCCAGGGGTTGCTTGGTTGGGGATCCTCCTCAGAGGCACCAGCTCAGGCTGCTTCTGTGTTACTGCACCATGAATAAATGGCTTTATGGAACAAGATGTCTGGGACTTTACTATGGGAAAACTGGGGTCGAACTGGTGAGGAAATCTGGTCAGACTGTGTGAGTGGGATGTGTGAGGAGGCAAGTGGGGACCTGTTTGGTCACTGGAGCTTCCTGCTGTGAAGGTGCTTCAGTCCCAGCCGTGAAAGTCTCTGGCCTTGGGAGTGAGGCTGCTAGATAGTCACATGGATGAAAAGTTTTTCTAACATAAGGATAACTAATGTATTGCCATTATTTTGTAAATATTCTATTACAGACCTGTTTTAAGATTGTCTTTCCATGGCTTTTTCTGCCTCTGCTTCTGGTACGTTGTTTTCCTTTGCTGTTTTCCCCTTGTTCCTTCTCAACACTACCACCAGCATAAGCACCCTGGAGCCCCTCCCATTCCAATACAGCATCCCACAGCTCCATTCCCAAGAGGACTCTCCTCCTCTGCTCACTGAAGATGCTTCCAGTCTCCTGGCATTTTCCAGCCCACAAAATCATAGCTGGAATACTCTGGGACTCATAAAGCTCATCCTTTCACAACTTTTTTATCAGAACAGCTGCATCAGTCTTGCTTACTTGATATTGCCCCTCTGCTCACTGAATGTTTAAAAGCATACAGAAATCCTTAAGAGCTCAAGCAAAGAGTTGCAATTAGCATTAATGACTTTCACTGCAGCAACTTGGCACTGTCAAAAAAAAAATAAAATTAAAGAGCAAGGGGAAACTGTCTTTCCCCAATGCACTCTGACCACATTTCCAGTTGCAAAGCTGACCCAACCTCATGTGTGTGAGGAAAATAAATTCATTCCCCTGCCAGGCTCCAGGCTTCTCCATCAAAATAAAACCTGGCACCACATGACGGTACGTGCAATTCATCACCAACCACACTGCATGCTCCAAGCAAAGGCTATTCCTGGGATGACCTGTAGTCCTGGGGTGCAGGTCATAGTTGTGCCCAGGAGCCATGCACGCACACCATGATGGTATTTCTGACTGCAGTGTATTTGTGTTTCTACTTTCCCTTTGGCTCTTTGCCTTTTACATTTGCTTCAGAATGCCTATCCACCTTAACATTAAAGAAAAATAATAATAAAAGCATCTAAACACTTTTTCTGTCAATCAGGCAGCTTCTGCTGCTGCTTATTCTGCTTCAGTTAATCCTCCTAAAACCCATCCTTTATTTTAATAATATAATAATCAGGCAGATCTAATAACTGAATATTTACACTGAGATCGATGATATTTTCTGCAGAAAGGTGAAGTGGTCCTTAGAAAATAGGAATCAACCTGCAGGCTCACTCTGGATTTCAACTGAATCAAACCTCACTGGAATTGTGCTAAAAAGATATGATAAATCTATCCAAAATATGAGTATATTATTTTGGCCCTGTTTGCCTTAGAAATAAGAAGTAAGGTGGTGCTGTCTAGACATACACCACTTCTGCCCAACCCTTGGGAACACAGTTCAATGACCCTTAAATGTTCCTGTTGTACTTTCTGTTTGATGATTTGACAGGAATTTTGTAATTAAGTCAGCTTCTATCACCAAGTTACAGTTTTCCATGTCAGAAGAAATGCTTTTTCTGGTAGACAAGGAGGGAGGATGTCAGAATATGGCCCTTCTTATTAACCTGCACAGAAGCAGTTGAGGGCTTCACTGTTTAACATAATTGCCTGGCTGTATTTTTTGTTCTTCAAGCCTTGCATTTATTTTACTGTTTACAGGAAGGTTTGTGCTGTCAAGGAGACTGCTGGTAGGGAAGCTCTAGGAGGAACAAAAAGGCTTCTGTGCCTATGAGACGTTTGTTCACATCCCACCAGCTTAATACACAGCAAAAAACCCTGCTTCATTTAATTAGGAACATAGACGAGCAAAGGATCTTGTAGGCTACAAAGCCCAGTCCTCTACTGTCTCTCATAACAATGGAATGCAATGCTTTCTACACAACACTTCAACCTTTCCTAAAATCCTAACTTTCCTAAAGTTATGATAACCAGCTTTTCCACAGCTACTTTGATTGGAAGCTTGCTCCAGAGGCTACAAGTCTCAAAACCAGAAAACTTCTCATCATTTCCAGCCTGAATTAATTCATGGCTAGCTTACACTCACCTGTGCTTTACCAACAGACCTTGTTTTACAATACCTCTTCCTTCTTCTGTTTCATCATATCCTGCCCATCCTTCTCAATGGAACTACTTCCTCATCCTTGAGTCCTCTTGGTTGCCTTCCCCCTCACCCTACCCCTGCACTTGCTGCCTGTGGGGGCTATCCTTCATGCACAAAGCACAGCCCTTCCCCCCTCTCCTTCCCTGGCATTGGACCTGTGTGACAGACACTGGTGACCCCAGTGATGAAAGGAAGGGCCTGTATCTCAGCCAGGGAGCTCATCACGCTGCTCTTGTCTCTGCTGCCAGTGGCTCTCTATGAGCATTTATTGGTTTCCCTAACTGCATTTGCCTCTTAGCTGCATTTGCCTGCCTTCATTCTTCCCTTCTTGTTTTAACACACACAGAAAATGAAGGTGTGAACACTCTACTCGAGTCATTACCTTAAGGCTTCTGTTTTTCTTCCTCAGCTTCCCCTCCAGCAGTCCCAAAAATAAAAGAATACATTCTAAAAGGATAAAATAATATAGACCTGTGCAAGGAACAGGAAAAACTCCCCCCACAAATGAATGTCAATAGCTGCCAATTCTAGTCTCTTGATTTTTGCTTTCAAGGCTGGGAAACTCTCCATATGTCTGCAGGGATATAAACGAGCTGATACTGGATAACACTCAAATGAATATGTTCTATGAGAGCTGAAGTACATTTTGAGGAATATGAGTAGACAAAATAAAGTCTACAAAAGGACTTTATCCAAAATTGAAAGCAAGCTCCTACCTCTTCTTAACAAAAGCATGGAGAAAACCATCCTTTGTAATGCTCAAATTAAGCAGAAGGCAGAGAAAATTAGGGCCAAATGGCATTTGAAAGTGTACCAAGGTGGAGAGTACACAGTGAGGATACTCGGTGAGCTGAAGCACTGCATTGTCTCCATTTCTTACTCATTCTCACCACTATCAGGTTCCCAGGGAGATCTTTGTGTCAACACCCAGAGCATCTTTCCCTCTAGAAAATATGAGTTATGCAGAGTCTTGTCCCAGAGAATGATGTTTCCTGTAATCAAAACTGTGTGGTGGTATGATGCCTGACAAACTTCACCAAATTTTTCAGACTTGTTTTTATTTTTCCTGGGAGCAGACTACGTGCTTTCAAAACCAATAAAGCCTGGAGCGTGCCTCTCCATGTGTGTCCCACTTGTGTATGCTCTTTTCAAGCAAGGATCTGCTTTCCCCCAAAAGACATTTTGCTGTGAAAATCATATTATAATGAATCTGAGTTCATTCATGATGCTGGCAATGATAATGTATCTGAGGTTACCTAAAAATTTCTTTTTTTTTTTTTAGTAATGAAGTCAACGGATTTGAAGACTATGTCATCTGCAGTGACATGTCAATAAAAATGGAAATCCAGAAGTTTATTTCAGTAGAGATAAAGAAGGAAGCAGGAACAAAGGAAAGAAGCAAGCAAGCAAGAAAATAAGCACACTGTCTTTCATTAATATTTTTAACTATACTTGAAAAATTCTAGATTTCTAAATTGGCTCAATAAGATGTCTCATATAAGAGAAAAATACCCTGCTATGATGGACATATGAATCTGATTATGCCCACAATGAATAGCAATTGATTCTCTTAAAGTATGGGGGGGTGGGTCAGGAAAAATTAGTTTCTTATGTTTAAATTCTGGAACTACCACTCTAGGCAAGTTCTCTGATTTCCAGCGCCAATCCAGAATTGTATCATAACCTATCAGCCACTACAACAGCTGTTGTATTTAAAGCCCCCCCCTTTCATTGGTTCAGCAGTTAAAAAAAAAGAAGAGATCAAGATTTTGAGAAAGTGTGTGGCACAAATTTTCTGTGGGTAAAAAAAGGGAGTATGGAAGATTCACAGCATCCCCTCAGCACTGCCCAGTGTAACTGCCTCCCTTGACAAAGGAGAGCTAAGGCCAAGCGCAGTTTTCCTCCACCTCTCCTCCATCTCTTTCCCGGCTGCCCCAGCAGAGGGACACAGCAGCAAATTTTAAACGAGCCAAATCAGGTGATGAGACAGACTAACAGCAGCACTGTTGTGAATTTATTCCACAGCAAACAGCTGATCCTGATGCCTGATGCCAGTTATTTAAATCTTGCTCATGTATTTTTACATAATTCTTCCAAGTGCAGTACAGCTGCACAATCTGCTTTAAGTCTGTGGAGGGGTGGATGGAGTGTGTGATGCACTGCTGGTAGTAACCCCCAGCTACCTCTCTCCTGGTCATTAGGGGGTGTGGATCATGCCGTGATTTGCCCTCCTTCAAATGCAGTCCTGGACAAGAAAAGTCATATCCCCGCGTTTCCAGATGTGACCTGCTGCCTGCACATCTTTCCACGCAATGTACAAGACTCAGTGTACAAGACTCTTCCCAACACTTTGAGATTGCTGTCCTCTGCCAGCCATGTAGTAGTGTCAATTAAAGGTGCAGGGGTACGTGGAGTTTTATGGGGTGTAAGCCCATGAGGTGACCTGCATGAGTGGCTCTGCACCCACTCTGCTTCTGGCAGGGTGGCCTCTCACCTGGCCTGTTCCCTAAAGGCTGGTTAAGTGGTGCTTCATGTATCTGTCTAGTCTTGTGTGAAAAACCCCAAGAGCTTACAGGGAGGTTTCAAGGGAAATGAGGTCCCCGGCTTCACACAAGCCTGCGCAACTGGGGAGGATGGAAGGAGATTTCTCCCCTCTGCTGCCATCCTGAATTATTGTCTATGCTATCCTTTTGCTTTCTCACAGGGAATAGAGACCACCAGGAAACACATTTTAAAATCATCTGTGGCACACAGAAGGAGAAGAGAGAAAGTTGTTGGTACATTTCAGCAAGCCTCGTTAAAAACATCTCTAGGCACTACAAAGTGCATGTTATCAATATGCATATGTGATGTCTCTGAGGCAGAGCTGCCTTTAAGGTACGTATTCAGCAGGACAACATTTTCCCATGCGAGGCAAGGAACAACAGTGAATCATATGTGTAGGAGGGAAAGGCCTTCCGGCTATGTACAGTATTTATTCCCTTTTGTGTCTTGCTTCCTCCCCCTCCCCTCTTTTATTAATGGCTTTTGCAATTAGTCGTAACAGGGTATTGCTAGCTGGCAGAAAGCAGTGACTTCTGCAGTTGATTCTTTGGGGGAAAGTGGATGTATAGGAGAAGGAAATGATGCTTATGTTCTGGCTTTGCTCACTCCTCTGACCCCCGAGCAAGAGCCAGCCAACACGCTATTTGTGTTCAACACTTGCCTCCCCAGCTGAATGTCACATTACTTGACCTCACATAAATACACATACAGATGTAGAAATGCGGAAGGTGAGGCCTGCAGTGCACACATTAAAAATTCCTACTGAAGATGTCAGCAGGGGGCCCAGAGAAGCTGGGTTAAATGTACAGGGAATTCCAAGGAAAGCTATGGCACCTTGCTCTGCCCGCTGCCACAGGTTGGGTGGGGTTTTATTTCTCACCCCACGGAACTAGGGTCCCACCCCAGAACCTACAGTGCTGGAAAGCATTGCAAAAAACAGATGGCAGATGCACGAGCACAGGTGATGAATCCTGCAGTATTTTGGGATGTTAGCTGAGTTCCCAGTGAGCTGACTGGACAGAACTGGAGTTCAGGATCTCTCTAAGTGCCAGCGAGTAATTGTGAATGGATGTAAACAGTGACACAAAGTCAGCAGACAACAGGTTACCTACGGTGTCCTGGTTACAACAGGCTAAGCAAGATGGAGTACCAGGAGAGTGTAGATGTCAGTATCCAGGAGGGTGTAGCCTTCTTACAGTTCCTTCTTCTCCTTGCCTTCCCTCCCCGCTTTCCCTTAGTTCAGCTACATGTAGATTTAGAGACTCCTGCTAAAGCTGAAATGTCATAATGCAATATATATATAAGTAGGAATGACCTAACAAATTTTAACTTTGAATAGGGTGAAAGAATTAAGAAAGAAAGATGAAAGCTGGCATCACTGAGCAGTCAGCACTATAATTTCCATGCTCTTGTAGCAAGCTATCTTTGATTGGCAAGTTCTGCTGCATTCTCCCTTTCATATTCTTTTTGGAAAACCAGAGGGGCACTGACTAGAGGAGAAAGGGTTGGAAGAAAAATGGGCAAGTGAAGTGAGCAGGGTGAGAAATAAGGAGAGAATGTGAGAGGGGTTGCAAGAGGAAATCAGAGGCAACTGTTCATGGATGAGAAAAGAGCATCTGGAAAAGAACAGAAAGGTTTTGAAGCACCAGTGAGTGGAAATGGTTGGCAGTTTCCTGTCAGAGAGGAAAAGATGTCATTTTTTTCCTGTGGAAAATGCCGTTTTAATAACTGTCTATCAGATAGTAATTCTTTGAGAATTTTCAATTTTACCTGACTCTTATTTTAAATTTGTGTTGGAGAGGAATTGTCACGCAGCTGGAAGCTGACATTTTTGTCAGGCTCTTATCATTCACGTTTTCTACCTAGAGGCAAAGAGCGTGAGATCCTTCCAATCTGGGAGCTACAGCTGGGCTGACGGGGAGACGCTGAGCCTGGTGCTTGCTTCCAGCCATCTGCCTGGAAGCCTCACACCATGACAATTCTCTCCCCCTAGGCAAAAGTCAGGCTGACAAGAGCCTTTCAAGACAGCAACCAGCAAATCAAATAAAGCCTTTGTTCCTTCAGACTGGAATGTTTCCCTTTTCCGCCCAAATGAGACATGGATGTACAAACAATTTTGTGAGAAAAGTCTGACTCTACAGATGACCTTGGAGAGTACAAAGGTCCTTTGGTACCTGCTTGCCTCTGCTTCCACTAGCTAAATTTCTTGACAGACCAGTTATTTTATCCCTGAATTTCACATGGTTTTAAGCAGGACCAGTTGCCCTGGGGAAAAAGGCTCCCCTGTAGAAAATTCTGTCCCTGGGAGTGCTCAGAAACAAGGAATATGCTTGACTTCCTGTCTGCTCTGCCTCCTCAGTGTGCCTATCACAGGCATTTGCTCTGCTCTTACTGTGATTGTTGTCTAGCTGACACAATTAAGCAATGAGTAAATCTAGTACAGCCTGGCATCAGTGTTGGCATACACATCAGGCAGCACATTTCACCGGCTCTGTCAGGGACCTTTATCCAGCCTACCTGACTCCTGCAGGCTCTGTCAGATTCTGCAGAGGGCCCCACAGACCAAGATCTATGAGTGGCTGACCCTGCAGATTGCTTCCCACTGGACTACAGCTGGAGCATCCCCTAAATAAAAATTATTTTGAGCAACTGGGAGAAAGCTTCTACAGGACATCAGTAAAAAAAAAAACAAAAAAAAACAAAAAAAAACAACCAACTTGATGGAGACTTTTTATATATCCATTCTATTCAGAATACTATGAGGTCTGGAGGTAGGCCAAGTGGAGACAGTCCGGAGGAAAGCAACAAGAATAATCAGAGGTCTAGAAAATGGGAGAGACTAACATGAATAATTCTTAGTCTCCAGAAGAGACACCTGGAAGAGACTACTGAGAGATAGGTTAAACAGGATCTGCTGTGACGGAAATATTAGAAAATAATGGATTTCCCTTCAATCAAAAAATTAATATGTAATACAAGAAAAAATCTGGAAATTATAAGGATAAAGAATGCATTGACAGGAGAGTCTTCTGAGTAGATATCCTGGGAGATCTTCAGGAACAAGTCGGAGAAAGATCTGTCAGAAATGGCAGTTGATCCTGCCTTGGGTAGGGGGAAGAACCAGATGACTTTTTATGCCCTTTCCAGCATGACATTTGTGTATTTATGCTCTTTGATGGAAAACCAATATTTGGGTTTGCATGCTTTCTCTATGCACTTAAGTTGACCAGGAAGCAGATATGTAAAGGGAATCCAAACGTCTAGGGGGAAAGAAAAAAATAAAAAAAAAGAGAGAGAGAAAAATTAGAGAAAGAAAGGTAGAGGAAGTCTGGACAGCTTCAAACAAACCAAACAGACTGTCTGAACCCTTAGCAGGGCAGACTCCAGGCAGCTACTCACGGGTTGTGCTAAGGACCCAGGCGTATGCCTGAGAGTTGGATGGAAATTGGGAAATTGTTATGCAGTTGAGATTGATGTATCTGCTGTTTTGGCTTTGCCTGCACTACATTTACCTGTGTTAAATAAACAAAGAAAATGCTCTAAGTATTGCTCTAAGAGTGAATAATAAGTGGAATATTTCTTCTTTTGTTAGTAGCTTGTGTCCTTGCTTATTAAGTCTCAGGCTGAGCAGCCAAAGGGAGTGTTTGAGACATAAATGCCGGAGGGGACTCCCACTGCTGAAAGCAGAGGGCAAGCAGCTTGAAATGTGCTACTTCTATTCCTGGAAGACCATGATGATCAGAAATACAAGCTTTATGTCCTTTATTCCCTGCCTTTTCTTCTCTTCTTCCTGCTCCTTCTCCATCCCTTTGAAAGCATTCAGGAAGTTCAAAACTCATTTGTAATGACAAATTGATGACTAACAAAGAGAAATTGTTCTTTTGTCTTTTGCTAACTAAATTAGCAGAGATGAGTTTTGGACAAACTCCTCATTTTAGTCAGTGGCAATATAAATACTAAGATATACCCTGCTTTTCTCTCTCTGAGTCTTTATATTCCATTTTCAAATCAGTGCACCATGGCTTCTACTCCTTGGAAAAATCTACATTATGAGAATATAAGAGAAATTTCAAGTCTATGAAGATTAATTTGCCCTTTCAAAACCAAATCCGTCTCTCATAAAAAGAAAGGGGATACTTATCCAATCTGAAAAGTAACAACTTCTCACACCAGATCTTCATGTGTCTTTTAAGTAATTTCCTTATTAAATCTTCCTCTGCCTTACCAAAAACCTCAGAAAAAAACAAGCTCCATTAGTCCCAGCAAGAAACATGAGTTCATTTTCTAAGGAAACAGGAAAAGTACAGCGGAAAACTCTACCCTGTTTTCACGTCTGTTAAGGTTTTTAGCCCTAGCACAGCTGCTGATCACAACTGCTTGCCGGAGAGCAAGACAAAGTCTTTCAATCTCCACCTGAGACTTCCCCAGAAACTCACCATAGCCAGTGCAGATATTGTAAAGTGCCCCCTATGCAAAGCAGCGATATGACCGAAAGCTGATCTAATGTGGAATGAAGAGTGCTGTGCTTCACTTTATAACAACTCACCCCTGCAATTATTGCCAGATGTTTGCAAATGTTCTGTAAGTCTCCCCTCTAACGCTCAACTGATCCTCCCAAATCTTTTTCATCATTCAAAGACTGAGGGTGCTGGTTAGCTACAACTAAAAAAGAAAGGGGTATCATATAGCACTTTTCCTTTTGTACGTTCTGCTCTTAGCAATAGAAATGAAATCACTTGAGTAACAGGGAAGTCCACAGTGCTACTGAAACACGTGATAAGAATTTTATTTTCAATTCTCTTATCAAAATGATACACCTCAGCCTCAGTAGTGTGAGCTACCCTTCTATTTAGTTGTGTAATTGAAAAAGTTGATATTTCATTGCTAGCATATGTCATAATTTTGCAAAGAAAGACAACCTATCTATTTTAGATAATGCTTATTAATACACAGATTAAGTGTCTCAGATAAAAAATTGATGACACTGCTCCCTAATATACTCGTATTTGTAGGCAGCAGAATGAAATGTATTGAGCCCTTCATCCTTCTTTGGAAGAGCTGCCGGAGGATTTACCTGCAATTACCTACTGAAAATGAAATAAAAGATTAGTAGAAATGAGATGTCACTTTGGACTTACAGCTCCTGTTGCTAGGGAAACCTTAGAGTAAGCATCCTGATTAGGGTAAAAATTGCTGTAACCCAGCTGAACCTTTGTCAGCATCAGTGGTTGGCAGAGCTGCAACATCTGTTTGTCTGGCCAGGGACAATGATTTCCCACTGTCATCTCCTGGTTGACTGAACAGCCCTTTCTGATGGTGCCCCATCCAGACACCAGCTTACAAAGATACATAGCAGCGACTGTGTAACTGAATTACACAAATGCAACACCAGTGCAATTAGATGGGTAAAAGGGAAAAACTGATGGAGGAGGGAGATTAATTATGTTTAATCCCCACTACCCCTAGTATAAAACAACTCAGAGCTATCCAAGCACCCAGTGCCTGCCAATGACATCTACAGGAGCACATTTCGTGCAGGAAGCTCAATGATGGAGAGACATCAGTCAAGTGAGAGCTTGGCAAAAACACCTGCAAAAGGACTTGAAACAGTGGAGTAAGGCCAAAGAAAATTAGAAGTAGTCCTATATGTTTGTGCGTGAGCCTCCAGAGAGGAAAAATCAGGTGGTTATACAGAAAGCAATGGAGGTGGAAAAGGAAAAATGGTGTTATATCCTCCCTATGGAAGGTGGTGTTACCTCCTTACACTGTCCTGAGGAACAGACTCCTTTGCATTTATGGAGTATCAAGGGGAAATAATTTCAGGAAATCTTCACCTCTTTCCCACATACTGGGGAACTCTCCTTGAATATTTCAGTGCCTGCTGCTTCACTTAAGTGCATCCAATACAGCACTCTTGACACTGCAAGACATCGAGAAAGGCTCACACTTGGGTAGTGGCAAGGCAACAGGTTTTAGACAAGTTCAGATACTTCAGGAGCTAAGCTAATGCTTTTTATTTGTGAAGTTTGAAAGCTGCCAGGGATTAGTCTGTCAGCACAATGGAATTAATTGCAGTCAGCACTTGGCTAGATTCAATGAAATAGATGGTGTTGTGTTTTTGTACTCTTGTACTTCTGTAATTCTGCTACAAGTCTGTTGGGGGTCTGACTTTTAAAAAACACCCTAATTCTCAAAAACTCATAAGAGAGGTACTGTAAGCTAGTAGGTCATGTTGTTTTCCAAAGCTTTTGCTAATACAGTGCATTGCCCATCATTTCAGCCAACACAAATACTGAACTTGAGCTACATGCAAATTAGAGTGCAAGTCTATAAAATTATCTCATATTTAAATTATTAGATTACTTTGTCTCTGCCCTTTGGAAAAGAATCATCATCCCTGAGAAATGCAAATGCTGCATGATTAGTTCATGACCAGAAACACCAAAACCAAACCACTTCATCAGTTCTTTCTTCTTTAATGTTAACCTAAGCACTGACTTTTAAAAATAATCTGGGATTAGTACCTTAAATATGCACAGACATTCTTGCATTTTTCTATCCACAATTTCAGTACCAAAAGAAACATTACAAATGCCAGGACCGTAGTAGTGTTGAAAGGAAAATTGCATTAAGAGCTCAGGAAACATTGTTTGTCTGTGTGCTTATTACACTCAGTTCTTACAGATTTGCAAACTTCAGCACTGAAATTTGATGTATTCTAATAGTTGAATGAAAGGTCTTTTTAACTGCAGTGACTTCATTACCACTTCCAGCAGCCCACCACATCTTTTTATTGTAGATTACACCATGTTGTGTAAGGTGTTGCAAAAAGGAAGGTGAGCCTTTCCTTAGCCATCCCCAGTGATAGCAAAATGAGCCATTATGCTGAAATTCTCCCAAAATGTCCCAGGCTGTAAACAGTGCAGTGCAGTTCAGCACTTGCAGCGATGGGAAGGCTGTGTTTCTAAAGTGAGAACTTAAATATTCAGCTTTTTACTCACGTGGAAAACTCCTTTCTGTTCTCAATAATTCTAAGCAAACTGCCATCCAATTGCTAAATTTGATAAAAACAATTTCTTTTGTTGTTTTATAACTCTACTTAATTAAGGAATGTTTTCATCTCATTTTTTTTCATTGGCTGCATGGAAGGGACCTTTCTTTGGAAAACTGTTAGTGTGTGTGTATGTATATATAAAATACATATGAGTATATATATGTATATCATATATGTGTGTGTGTATGTATATATACATAGATGTATGTGTATATGTTTTTATATATATATATATATATATGTATATGTATGGGTTTGCTTTTATTTCAGTCTCCAATAGTTATTTGGCCAGTTCATAGCAGTTTAACGGCAGAAACTTTGGCACCTCTGAGCACACTAAAGCCTTTTATAAAAGGACACAAACAAAATATTCTAGTTTGTAATATATTACAATATCTTTTACTCGTAGCCATGTATCTCTTCTGTCTTAAGAACTGAAGTTGCAGTAGTAACAAAATAAGTAAATCTTATAGTGTATGGAAACACAGCTGAAGGGTTCCTGTTCCAGATATAATAGGAGGATTTACTTTGTTCTTTATTCCATGAGTTTTTGGAATCCTTTATGAGTTCTGTGAGAAGACAGTCCAAGGAATAAAAAGTCTCCTTTAACCCAAATGAGAGAACACATAAAATAGTTTTTACTACCTCCACGTGGTACAAGAGCACCTCTGTGCTATTCACACCACCATTTTGGTGCATTGACCCCAGCCAACAGCCAAACACCCACACAGCTCCTCATTCAGTCCCCTCTTTAGCTGGATCTCTTCGCTGATATTGTGCTCTGAGATATCTGCAGGCAATTTTGTTCCAAGTGGCCATCCTTCCATGTTCCTGCCTATTCCTCCAGTAAGGATGGATCAGCAAAGGGCCTCTCAGATCCAAGGTCTGCTGTGTACCCACTGCCTCGGATTGGTACCCAGCCAGAACCTGCTCACCCTCCTCTCCCAGCACAGAGAGAAAATAGAAAGAAACCTATAAGACTCATGAGAGAAGATCCTCTGTTCCACTGATAGTGCTGGACATGCTGTCCCAGAGGAGATGAGGAAGGCAGGCCACTGCCTTTGAAACTAAGCTAATTCAGAATGGCTGAGACAGAGACCTAGCTCCCAACTCCAGTAATCACCACAGCAGGCAGAATGAACGAAGCAGAGGTCAACAGATCCATACCAGCAGTCATAATTAAAAGACGAAAAGAGGATTTGTGGCAGCATTTTTCCTTTATGGATTATTCAAGTGCCCTTTTATTGGCAAATATTCACCACCAAAAAGCTGGGAAGTAGTGCCATTATTAGTAGCATATGTAGCGTGTGGATGGAGACCATAAACACTGTCAGTGGAAGACTGACATTAACATTTTTAACTCCAGGCCGAGAGGAAGTTCATCATTATGTGCCTATCCATCCACGATGCCTCATGGCGTTTATAGCAGCAATCTGAGCTGGGATAGAGCCTTAACTAGAAGGGTATCATGTTAGCCAAGGGTTTTGTGATACGTCTTATAGTCTGCAACAATAAGAACTTATGGAATTTTTGCTCGTGGGATGGCCTCTTATATCAGCTGCTGATATTAGAGGAACCTTTACTATAAGAACAATAAGGAAATTCTGAAGCAGCAACAGAAAAAGCATCTGCAACACTAGGAAAAAAGAGAAAGGAGACCACAGCAAGGCACAGAAGAGACTAAATATCTCTAGCAAAAAATGCTTCAGCTTGTGCACCTTAGTAACCAAAACAGGAGTGGGATTCTACTAAGCTATTTTAGCAACGCCATGTTTTCTTTTCCAGATTAAGTTTATGGATTACTAGAACTTTCTAAAAAATAATGATCAGAGACAGGTGCTGTCTGAATTAAATGAACAACCATTGCACACAGAAGCAGCAACCTTGAGGAAAAACACATTTGGAAATATTCCTCACAAGCATTCATCACACTAGAATTTTGCAGTTTTCATGTTCCTTCCGTCCAAAGGATAGCTTCTGGTAATGTCTGTCCTGGTGATGAAGGTAAAAGTGAAATTTATGCTTTACAACGGAAAGGAAAAAGACATCTTCAGACTACTTTGAGATTTTGTAGTCTTGCACCAAAGGCAAAACAAAAACTAGAAATCCTGATTCCCTTGAAATCGAAGGCAGAAATCCATTTCATTCAGTTATTTTAAGATTTTATACCAGAGGGGCATAAAGAAACTGAGAATACAAAATATAGGTACCTGTAGCTATCCTACCATAGGAATCCTACATTTAATATATGAGCTGTAATATAGGTGGGTAATGCTGGTTACTCCTACTGCGGCTGATCTAATTAGTTCAGGGCTAGTACAAAAGTTCAGGTGTAAGCATATCCTAAGACACACAGAACAATAATTAATATGCCTTTAATAAACTTTCCCAGGTATTGACATTTTGCTGTGCAAAGAGTGCTCCAAAAAGAAAGCAAAGAGCAAACCTCAGTTCCACTTGTCCACGGGAAGACTTTGTCCTTAAAAATCTGCTCTTTTTCTAATAAAGTCTTCTTCTAAACAGTGGAATTTTGAAGCTGAACATCTGTGAAATGAATATTTTCAGTATGTGCTAATTCAGAATGTGCTGCAGGCAAAAAAGGTGCAGCAGCTGTGAGCACCACAGGTTCTGGTTGGGTGCCAGTACAAGGCAGTAAGCACACAGCAGATCTTGATTGCTGTGTACACTCTCCAGATCTGAGAGGACCTCTGCTGAACAGTTCTCACTGAAATGAAAGCCAGCAACAGAGCAGGAAAGCCACTCAAAGCAAAAGTCATTGCAAGTTTTGTGGAATATATCAGGGAAGAGATTGAATTAAAGAATCAAATCTAGAAAGTCTAAGAAAGTTCATGATGACTAATCCAAGGAGTTGAAAGAGGTACTGGAAAATATAAGCTTAGGAAGTTTCCACAGAAGCTAAGGATAACCTTTGACCCAGTAGAGGGACTGATTTTCTACTCAGCAAAGAGGCTGCACCTGGAAAAAATGTTTGGACCTGGGTTTCCTGTATATGTGTAGAGATATAGATATATTTAGATATGCATGTGTGTGTTTATGTGTGCGTGCATGTGAATGTGCATATATATAAATACAAAGGATGAAGAAAAATATTGATAAAATTATTCCAGTGTCAAAAGTGCTCAATAATTACCAAATGCTAATAATTGGCTGTATTAAACAGGCAGCAGCAGGTAACATCTTATTTTGAGGATCCAATGGGTTAGATGTCCTCTGTGGGTTAATAGTTGCAGTTTGTGTTACATATAATATTCAGTAGCACTCTTTGAAATTATAAAAGTCAGATAAAGAGTGGACAAATTGAAATGCTATATTCATTTTTGTATGGATTCAGCTAACTATAATTTGGAGCAGAATTGTAGGAGAGGAGAAGACTGGGGAAAGGAAGGGCTGGAAACTGAATAGAAGGAAAAGGGAACAGTGAAGAGGTACCTGCTGAAGATGAACAGGGCCAGCCAGATTCAACAAGAAGGAGAGAGCAGCCAAGGAATAGTGGCAGAGAGGTAAGAACAAGTCTGACTTGATTAAATCTAACAGAGGCAGGAGCTGGTGTTGCCACTGCAGCAGGAAGCAAGGTGGCACAGGTCAGCACTAGCCTGGAGAGCTGGAAAGACTGTTGATCACATCCAGTGCAAGCATGAACAGTGTCCTGCAGAGTCTGTCTCAGTAAACAATAAAATGGGGCAAATGTACTCAAGTCCTGCTTATTGAACTGCTTGTCTCCTGGAATAAGCCCACGGCAGAATATTTTCTGAAATAAGAAACCACAAATGGTAAAGATCTAATGAATTAAAACCTTCCTGGAAAGGTGAGAATGAAGAGTATGAGGGAAAGCACTTTTCTTCTCTCCAGTACGACAATACCAACTTTCACCTTCATTTGCTCTCACTCTGGGTAGGACTCCTGAACATGGGAACTTAAGAAGCACACTCTAGTAGTTTCAAGTTCTTTTGGCCTTCTCCTTGATTCCTTGGGTATGGAGGGAGATGGCAAAAATGGCCTGAGACCCTACAACATGATCATGACACAGTCTCTTGCATGCTTGCTCATGAAGCTGTGCCTTCCTCTCCCATCTCTGGGTTACCCACTCCTGCAGGGAGCCAGGTGTGCAGGAGCTCTCCTTTCTCCTTTATGCTCCTGGAAAGATCCAGTGCAGAGACTGCCATTCTGCTGCTAACCCTGCTGACAGGGCCCCCTCATCTTCACTACATTTGAGGGGATTTAACCGCAAGAGTTAATGTGAGAATAAAGAGATGCTGTAATGGAGGTGCCAAACACTTCTCTTGTGAGCTAAAAAGCACCAGCTGCAGAGGAGGCCTGATGGGATCTGACCCTTCAACATCTACATCTATCAGGATATGTGTTCCCTCTCTGTCTTGACATTTTTTAGGCCACATCCACTACTTAGTTTAGGGTGCTTCTTATTTACAATAAGCAGTGAAAGGACTGACAGAGGGGAGAAGGGAGAACACATTTTCTTGACCAAGTTAAAACCAGTCCTACGCAAACCTGAGTAAAACAGATGAATATGCATGTGCTAATTTGAATATGTGGTTTGTCAGCTATTTGCCTACATGCATTTAACACCCACAGAAGGCCTAAGGCAGCAGCCATAGACTTTCTTCCACTTGCTTTTTTGCAGAGATCTTACAGAAGCCCCAAAGGAGTTAAATAACTGGCATTATGATGCTATAAATGACTTATAGAAGTGCATTACTTTCCAAAGCATCGGTTGGCTAAATGTAAGCAAAAGTGCAGCTAGTGCCTAATGGCTAGGATCTAATTCTGCTGAACTCCCAGCTACAGCCTTTAGCAGCTCGGGAAAGCTGGCTTGTGTTTGTTACATGGTTATTTTCTTTTCTTCTGTACCTCAAAGTGATAAGCTGGGTCTTGGGGTTAACTGTGGTATTTCAGTGCCTACATGCAAGTGCAGATAACTGACAAATTAGGGAAGATAATTCTGATTCCTCCGTCTTTTGCCTCAGCTGCTTATGCTAGGTGAAAAATGAGTTTAATTTGGATTTGGCTAGCCAACAATAGTAGTGTACATGATTTGTAAGCTGAAACATAGCCCAATTTAGCTTCCTGACAGAAGAAAACATTTTATTTCTAGGATGAGGAGGGCTGGGAACAGAAGAAAAGCAAAAGGGGACAGTGTAGAGGCAGAAGACAGGAGAAGGGGACTCTGACCTTAGTGAAACCATTTAGTGAAGGGTTTATATGTATGTATGGATTATATAGAATAAGAAAGCAATTTGGATAACATCTTGATGCTGTTGAAATTAAGGGTTAAAGCAACTTCCATATGAAATTAAGTGAAAGAAAGCACGAAATCCCATTTTTATACACCATTTCCATAGGGGCTACAGTAATTTTTTTAAATTCTACAGCCATAATGGAGACATACCTGGGTCAAAGCAAAGCACATCTTCTGAGAAATATCAAGGAATCTTTGTCCAAGGTATGCTTCTCACAGAAATCCTTGGGTCCCCTTCACCAGCCTGCTTAGGACAGAATATCTATCTGCATGTCTTTGTGGGAAGGATCTGTTCATTTATGGTCCTGGGGCTCATTTGGAGGGCTGATAATTATTGAGACTCGCATGTTTCTGTCTCACTGGCTTATGCTGTCTCCCTTAAAAATGTCTGAGTGTAGATGGGCACTGACTGTATGGGGCTATCTTGATATGAATGTTTCCTAACAGATATCTGATATCCTGATAATTTGAAGTCCAGCATCAGTGATGATATCCTTTTCTTTTGACAGCAAAGGGGGTTCCTTTTGCTAAGTAGCAAACTAATGAGCGTGCTGAGAAAAGAAAAGGGAAATAGGGAAGTCGAACTGCTTATTTGGTAGTTTCGTGCTGAGGCCCACAGAAAAAGAAATGTAACACATGAAAAACTTGTGAAGTAATGGAGGACATAAATGGTTTTCAGATAAAAGAGTTAGGGGGAAGGATATAACTGAAGAAGTAGACGGAGGGAAAAGGGGATGATGCAGCACCACAGACCATGGGAAATTCTGAGTTCTGCCATGGTGTGGAGAATCAGCCATGGTATGGAGACCCTAAAACTCAGTAGGGGTAGAGGTTGATTGAAATGCAGGCAGGGGTTGATTTTCAATCTGCTGATTAAAAAAAATGTTGTCTTCACATCACTATTCTAGAGGAGCTTTCAAAAGCATTCCAGAAATTCCGACAACAATGAGGTGTTCCTGATCGGTAAATAAAACAATTCCTCTGCCACCGGGGAAAGAATTCTATTTTACAATACTTTTGATGGTATGTTACAGATTGGAACAAAACCTCTGTTACCTGAACTCCTAGATGCCGTGCTTTCTATTGGAATAGTTGGTTTAGAAACTACAAATTGAATCACTTTCCAAAAAAACTTTCTCATTGCAAAAGTTTTGAATGCTGCACTGTTACATTAGACTCCATCAGACAATATGAATGAGGACTTTTCTTCCTCCTATCCTCTCAATAAAGTGCCTCATAATCAATTGCAGTATATAAAGTAAACCTCTTGGTACTATATACATCAATGCATCTTTTGCCTCTTTTTCACTTCTGTAGTGAAATGAGATTGTGTTTGCATGCTGTTAAGGTTGGTTTGGTTTCTTTAATTTAAATTAAATCTTTTCAACTACTGCCATCCCAGTGTGCCAACTTTTAACCCAGGAGGATGGGAAAACATCTGCAGAAAGTCAAATATTAGCCAGACTGATCCCCTCTGTACAAGGCAAATGAGCATTCTGTAAATAAAAACCCTGTGTCTTGATTTCCAGCTTCAGACTTTCCAGCTTCAGACTTTCCAGCTTCAGAATTTCCAGCTTCAGACTTTTCAGCTTCTTTGCACTGGAAATAACTTCTAGAAAATGTCACTTATCCGTGCACAATCACAAGCTTTGCCCTGGGGCTTGCAGAAGGCCTACAGAAGGGATCAGTCTCTTCCAAGCTCTTTGTTGACATCCTGCAGTCAGCATCCCTTTCCTCTCCCCATGGGTTTCTCACAGAGCATCACAAGTGGAAATCATGCCCAGAAATCCTCTCTTATGCACCTGCTTTCCATTCTGCTTTTTTCATCATGGCCAGTTGGAAACCAGGGTATTCTTTGACTTAGTCTTCCCTTCACTGAAGTGCTCTAAATACTTGTTTTATACATTCAAATCCAGGTTCTTGTTTGTTCTCAGGCACTTCTCAGATCATCTTTAAACTCTCTGTAAATATTAAATTGTACAGTCCCAGTTATAGCTGCCCCTCCCTTTATGTGTGTAGGGAAGGCAGTTTCTACTGCTAAGATGTGAAAACAGCAGCAAAGACTAAGATATAGTTGCAGTATTGTCACCTCTAGTTAACAAAACTTTTGGAGTAGTTAAGTAGCAGTAATGTAACAGATTAGGAACAAATGTTGGCTCTATTACCTGCATCTATTACACTTGTATCTTGTCTTAATTTTTGCCAAATTCTGTATTCTGGGAGCATAAAACTAAATGTCAGGGCTGCTGTTTGTGATGTCTTGGGGAGTGGGTGCTATTATCTTCATTATCTGTATTATTTTACCTTCTATGTCTTCTACATCTTCTGCACCATCAATAACTATAATATGGGTATTTTTTATAACCCATGAAGGCTATGAAGCTTAGGAGATAGAATTGTGGCTCTATGCTGTAAATTAGCATTTCATTTACACAGAGGTTGCCTTCTTTCTTTTTTTTTTAATAAAGGTCCTTAGGGAGTAACTCTGGTGTTCATTTTGGAAAACATGTTCCCCCAGGGTCTGTCAGTCAGGACACAGGGAACTCTGCCCATGGCAAAACGCCACAGCTTCAGGAACAGCTGCTGAGCTCCACAACACATTTCCAGGCCCTCCTGCCCAGCAGCTGCCCAGTCTCTCCCATTTGGGATGTGAAACACCAAATGGAGCATGCAGAATAGAGAAGCTGGGTCTTTGCTGTGTGTTCTGATCTCCAGATGGAACCTTCCAGCCTGCTTCCTCGAAACACTCTCAGGAAGAGAGCGGTTGAAAGATGAAAGGAAGCATCTGTACAAAGGCTTGGGGATAGAAGAATAGAATAGAATAGAATAGAATAGAATAGAATAGAATAGAATAGAATAGAATAGAATAGAATAGAATAGAATAGAATAGAATAGAATGGAATAGGTTTCCATTTGAAGGGACCTATAATGGTCATCTAGTTGAATTGGCTGACCACTTCAGGTGTGTCCAAAAGTTAGAGTAAATTATCCAAAAACCTTTTCTATATTGACACCTCTAGGGCATCAATCACCTCCCTAGGGAGTCTGTTCCAATGTTAGACCATGCCCTTGGTGAGGAAATGCTTCTTGATGTCCAGTCTGATCCTCCCCTAGCACAACTGTGACCATTCTCTTATGTCCTGTCACTGGAGAGAAGAGACCAGCACCTGCCTCTCCACTTTCCCCCCTCAGGAAGCTGTAGGCTGCAATGAGGTTGCCCACAGCCTTCTTTACTGCAAACTAGACAAATCCTGTCCTCAGTCCTTCCTCCTAGAACATGCCTTCCAGCCTTTTCACCAGCTTTGTTGCTCTCCTACTGCACTGCTCCATGCAGGAGAATGGAAGCTGGGATAAAGATAGAAATTCCCTCACCAGAAATTTGTGCTTTCTCAGCAGCTCCATAGAATTTGGACATTGATTAGCTGGTAGTAAGTTGTTAGAAAGCTTAGAGATATACTAATGGAATATCAATACTGCAAACCTTGCAGTTTGAAAACTCAGGATATCCATGCAAAGGATTCTGTGGGATTATTCTACTTCCTTCTGAAAACTCATCTGGTCACCCAAATTTATTATTATTTTAAAATTCCTGCTTTATGCTTTCCTGAGAAGGAAAACCTTCATTAAAGTCCACTGGAGACATGAGGTGTTTTCACTGTTTGGAGACTTTTAGAATCAAGCAGCTTCATATTACCTCTGTTATGTCCACTCCTATGAAACTCCATCTTCTCTGCTATCTTTCTACTAGCAAGAAAGGCTGTGATAAGGCATGGGGCACACCTTCCTTTTCGTTTTTACAACTGCTGACTGCCAGAAGCTGGAGAGGAATGGGTAGGACCTTCCACTTTGTCATCACATCATCCTTCTACCTTCTATAATGCTAAGAGGATTTTGAGCATCACTCTCTCTCCATTGATGGTGAGCAGTGGCAGCATCAAGTGGCCCAAGCACTGTCTCAAAGAGGAGTTTGGTCTGAAATCTTCAGGCATGAGTAGATTTTTTGCGCTTTGCAATGAAGTATCATTTCACACCAACAGTTGTGAAAGCGTTCTGTTTGGCAACCTTGATGAACAGAGAGGCTTTATAGTGGAGTAAGCAATTTGAATGCATCTCCTCTTGCAGGAAGACCCCAATGGCCTCCATGAAGTAAGCACCTGAAAACTGAGAGATGTGAACAGCAGAAGAAGAAGGAAGCTGAACAACAGCAGAGCAGTGATACAGTGTGTTGTAGCCATCAGTTGCATGCTGTCCTGGGAACAGAGTTGGCACACAGAAGTCATTGGATATGTGTGCAGCTGATGAGCATCTCTGCTTGGTGTGACTACTCAGCAGTTGAGCCCACAGAGCAGCTACATGCCTGGACAGAAAAATAAATGCCAAAACTAAATGCTGCTAGCAAATTTTGTCACGAATTTTGGGAAGGAGTCTGAATATCAGATTCTAATATATCAAAGTGGACTTTCTGCTTTTGTCTTTTCTAAGACTTGCATGTACTTGCGAAGCTTTCTGGACCTAAGATATTATACAAAGATATGTTGTTAATTCTATGTCTAGAATTCTTCTGGGAAAAACTGCAGATTTCTTCCTTGAATTCTTCCAGCAACACGGGCACTATGAATGTTCTGAAGCTGTTCCTTGAGAACATTACTCTTCTGGAGAGACAGCAGTTCCTGCCTGCTGTTTACATTTGTCTCTGTTCAAGGGGAGGCAAAATTAGGAATTTAAAGAAAACATGAAACAGCTTGGGAGGTTCTGGTGCCTGCCACCACTAGGCTGAAAGTATAGGTCTTCTCAAAAATCATCCTGAATACTAAGCACTGGCTGTTTCCTATAAGCAAGGATCTGTGTGGTTTGTCAGACAATTAATTACCTGATTAATTATGTCCTTTACCTCCTATTTACCTGCAGATCACCTCCCTCCCCCTACTGTCTAATTTCTGGCTCTTTCCTATTAAATCCTATTAAATCCACACACATATTTAGGGCATTTATGCTAGTTTTCTGTGCATAATTTTTTCCAGTCAGAAATGGGTTGTACTGCTTTGCACTTACTCAGGTTAGGTTTGCATGTGTGAATATATGGCTTCATTGGGCTTATTCTGAATTTTTTCCCCAGTACAAAGCAGTTTGGCCCTCTGACACAGAAGGGTGAAGCATTTGCTTTGACTGCCTTGCCCTTCTTAAGTATGTAGTCTTAGGTGTAGTTATTTTACAAGGGATTTCCCACCTGGTAGTGAGTTACTGTGATAACAGGGTCTGTAATTACCAATGTGATAGAGGACTTTATCTAAACATGCCTATTCAGGCAGATTCAAGTCTTCTTTTAGACTGCTGGCAAGTTGCCTGATGTTTGGATTTTTTAATCTGAACAAAATATTTGCCATGCCAGCTGGCGGTGCCTGACCCTGAATGTCTTCTGCCCTCCTGTGAAACCCCTTTTCCCAGTTGCCAAGTTGCCCCAGGACAGGGGCAAGGCTCTTTTCAACCACAAAGTGGACTGGCTCAAAATGTCCAGAAAGTGTGCAAAGAGGAGATTAAACCAATTTAAACTAATTCTGTGTTTTAGATGTAGCCACAGAACAAAGCCAGAGTTCAAACTAGTCACAGAAATCACCTGCATGTGGAGGTCACAGCCTGCATATGGCTTTTGCAATATTTTCCAGAGCAAAGAGATGAGGGAGCACAGCAGATGGGTTCTGCACAGAAGTCATCCTTTACAAAGTGCAGAAGTTCATGAGTGCTGGATTAACAGATACAAACCTGTATTGCATCAAATTATCAGATATGTCTCTCACTGCTCGGCTCCTTGCCTTGGCTGCAGCTTCTGTAAATTACCTGGGAGTTTTGAAGGCATTAGTGCCTTTCTCTGTTGTGTCTGTAACAACATTAGGACTGAAATGATTTTCTTATATGTTTAAAAATAATGTTGTAAGTACCTGCTTCAAATCTGGCTGAAGTTAATGGGAACTGGCTTAAGTGAGTTTCAGTCAAGGTCTGAGGATTTCAAAAAGTTCTTCAGAATTGCCTGCATTTATTATATTATGACGTGGTTGCCTGAGCTATAGGAGGTGGGAGGCCCTAGCCAGGACAGTTTTCAGCTGCTAGCAGAGCTGCTCCCTGGGCAGGGAAGTGGTGCTCTGAAACCAGGCCAGGTTTTGACACCACCAGACAGCTCAAGTCCTCCAGCATGAGGTGTGAACTCCACAATCACAGCACATCACAGGATAGCAGCAAGACCCCAGGCCCATTCCCCCCATTTCCCCTTGGCTGTCAGAGAGGCTCAGTGGGTAGTCAGGTGGCATTAGCCTGCCCCAAGCTCTGGGCTGCTCCTGGGGCTTCTCACTCTGCTCCAGCTCTAAGTTGTATCCATGCATGTCCACACTCTCACCTCTGAAGCTGCAACAGGTGCGTCAAACATCATCCCACTCACCCTTGGTCTCCTCTGCAGCCAACAGGATTGAGTGAACACTTTCTAGGAGCAGGAGTGTTATGGTCTGGTGCCTTCCAAGAAGTTTTCACTTTGCCACGGTATCCCAGCAGAGAATCAGCTCTCTCCCAGGCTGGTCACCAGACACACTTATAGCACTGATAGTGTTTCTGCCTCAGGTAATTCACTGTCAAGAATTTATAGCAGGGCTACTTAATATATTTTTACTACTTTCTGCTGGGTAATTTTATCATTATGATTTTATGATTAGGAAGGGAGCCTGGTGTTTTCATCTTTGTAAGGCTGTCTTGCACATAATACCATCTTCAGATGGGGAAACTGTCCTCTGCCTGGAATATGGGAAGGACAACCAAGAAAGCAAATAATTTAAGGGAATATAGAGAGATCTGGAAGTGTTTACACTCTGAGTTGGGTACATAAGCCAAAAAATGTAGACGTTACCAGAGCTCCTAAGATTTTTATGGTAGTTCTCTGACAAAACTCCAACCTTTCTGGAGCTTGTTCAATTTGCAAAAGGTGAAGAGGCATGTAGGAACTGTGATGACTGGTTTTGCATGGTTTAGTGCTTGTGGTGGTCTCTCCTCATCTCCATCTGCTGTCAGTCTGAGAAGTGTGTCAGGTTCTGCCTTTGTGTGTCAGGTTCTGCCTGCAAATTTCTAACTTAGAAGTTCCGCATACAAGTTTCCTAGCATTGCACTCCTGTTTTTCAGCCAGCGCGTCTCCAAAGCCTGGAGGTTGGTGACAGAACCCTTACTTCAAAACCTAATTCTAATACCTACATCTCTCTCCAGTTCTTCTGGATGTGCTAAAATTATTTTTGTGCTGTTATTTTTGGAAGTGTGGGATAAGGAAAAAATACCTTGCACATTAAAGCTACAGCTGACCCTTTGAGACTGACTGCTTGTCACATTCTCCCTCAAAGATGTACTTTCCTAACATAAGCATGCTCAGGAGAAGGGAGGGAGCAACAAATCCAACCATGAAGCCTCGTATTCCTGTTTGGTAAGAGAGAATCGTTCCTGACAGAATATGAAGCAATTCCTGTATCTCTGCCAAAACAATTGCTTGATGTGCTCTCCCTAATAGCTCATAATGAACTACAAAAAAGCTTTTAAAGTAAGGATAAGGACTCACATGCTTATAGTGTTCATGGACTGTACATCCAGAGAATTGAACAAAGAGCCAAAGAATAGCAAGTGTGCTTTTTAGCACTTTACTAATTAAAACAATGGGCTTCTAAATTACAATGTTTTCATATTTTGCATAAAGACATTCCTCCAATCAGTGTGTTGGAAGAAAAGCCCTGATCCTGAAAGAGATGCACATAGGTGCATCCCTTCCTCCATGAGATCAGTGAATATTTATGCAGGAAAAAGTCACAGGCAGGCCCTTTGTTTGAAATCACCTAAGTCCTACAATGATGTGGACTGTGTATATTGCAATATAGAATGTTTGATCTACAGCAGTATCTGTAAAATACACTTGGCACCTACATCAAACATGCTGAAATCAGAGTGCACCTCTCTATTGACTTGGGTGCCCTGCACTTTCTGTCCTCTCTTTTTTTTTAATATCTTCCTAAAAGTTTTTAAAATTAAACTGTTTCCTCTTGTAATAAACTTTAATAAACTTTTTAGACTTAAAAAGAAAATGAGTGGATACTCAAAATATTTATTTAATGCTTTCCATCCATATATCTCGATCACAAGAAAGTTGAATATGTGTGGTTTTATATCCATTTTTGATCACTGGGATAGGAGAAGCACACAATGTCCAGATGACTCACCCAAGGCCAGAGCAAGACAACAGCATAAAAGGAAGTTCAAGTTTCCCTAATTTCCCAGGTTGTATCCACAGGAGAATGTTTCCTTTTACATGAAAGGAGAAAAAAACTCTTTTATTCATTCATGGGAAACAAGGAAACTAGTATATCCCTTAGGACGAAAATAAATTGTTAGTCCTAACTTCACAGAAAGTTTTTATGCTGTATGATTTGCAATATCTAAAAAAGTTCAAGAGCAGTACTAAATAATAGACAGAAATTAAAAGTTTTAAGCAAAGGGGCAAAATATTTTTTTAATAAATCATGGCGGAAAAGGAGGAATTGGTGTGGCAGCTGCAGGCAAAAGCATTGCAAGGGACTGGAAGCATGAAGCCTCTTGCACCAAGATATGCATTTACATTAATCTATAGCAACCACAGTTACTCAAGCTGAAAGGTATATTGTGCAAACACATACTGAGGGTGCAGCATCCTAAAATACAGCCTATGATGAATTTGATCTCCCTATTACTTTAGGTCACACAAATACTTCCTGTGCAGTTGTTGGTGCTATCTGTGACACTAAAAAGAGGAAAAAGTCTCTGGGACTCAGACCAAGTTTTAACTTGGTCATATGCTGAACAGCTGGAACATATTTTTGAATGCCATTTTTTTTCTAGCTACTATTTCCAAGGGCATTCTCAGCAAAGACCTATTTTGTTTCTTTTCCGATTTTAAAAACTTCAGGCCTCAGCAAAAGGAACTAACTGACAAAAGAGAATAGAAACTGCTGGAAGGAAAAAGCCTGTTGTGGTTGGTGCACAAGCTGACATGCAGAGTAGTCTACCTTCCTCAGCCAGGAGCCCTGTTTGCCCTCATCCTGCTATTTTTTTCACACACTGTGTGCCAGTGACAGGCGAGGTCAGTGCTCTTGTTCTCTGTAGGTTCCCACTGGATAAAATGCAGCATAATTGCAGGTGCTAATTGCCCACACGACCACTGCTGCTGTATGCACAAATGGGTGCAGCTGTTTAGAGGACACCTCAATATTCATCAGTTGCAGAAGGGTGTGAGCAGGCATAAGACACAAGCAAGAAACCTAGTATGGAGAGAAATTGTTTTGTGGAGTCAGGCCCAGAGAACATAAAATTCTCACTGAAGCAACAGAAACCAGCCTCTAAGGTGGGGCACTGAACTCAAGGGAGTTAGGTTCAATTTTCCAGTAGTTCAGCTTCAGTTTTTTTTTATCCTGAGCTGGTTAGATAGACACATCAAAATAGAGGTGCAGACAAATCAAAGTTGATGAAATCACCTCTTCTGTTCCTATACAAGGTATCTTCAACACCAGCATTTCTCAGAAACCGCTAGCTGCTACAGGCAGCCACTGAAACTCCAGAATGAGCTCCTCTCTCCAACCAGTTGCCTGGTGGGAGAGGCTTATAATTGGTGGAATATTGTGAATATCCCCCAAGAGCCACATGTTTCACTCTTACTAATACTAGACAGTATTTCATTCACTTTTCCAGCAGGAATTACACTGAGGCCTGAGCTCCTTGTTCCCATATTAATAGACGGTTTCTCATCGCCTTACCTGGATAGGCAGCTGGGCCTGGTGCACAAATAGCCCAGGCATATTTTTCCCTACTGAGACTTATTCATGCTCTGTGCTTTTGTTGTTTTCACAATAAAATTCAGAGTGGCTGTGCAGAATATGATTTGGACATGTGTCTCTGGAGGTGCATGGGAAAAAAAAAAAACACTAATGGACTCATATCCTGTCATCACTGACTGCTCTTCCCCTTAAAAAAAATAAACTAATAGCATTTTCAGTACGTGTCCAACCACTTTTGACTTTGCTGATCCGAGAGGGAGAAGAGCTATGGAAAACCATGCCATTTAGATGAAGGGCAGGTTTCTGAACTGTAGAAGTGCATTTAGAGGAAAGGTTAAAAAGAGTCACATTTTATCTAAAAGGAATGTTACCTTGCATTGCATGCCAGCAATTGTGATTAACCTAAATGGTGCCAGAAATCCACCCTAATCTAAGATCATTGATTTGTTTTTTTTCATTTTTGTGAAGACAGTGATATGTTTGTGCACTCAGATTATGATGTAGATGTTTACTTATTTCAGATCTTCATCGAGGACCTCACAAAAAACATTACACATGTCAGAGAAGCACAGTTAGAATAGCTCAGCCATATAAAGATGTTTTACATAGAAAAAGGTTGGCAGCTTAAAAGGTCAAGTTAAGTGAAATATAACCATTGTTTTCTTTCTATTCAGAAGTCGCATAATTGGGTTTATATGGCTTAGAAGGTTGGGCAAAAGTCCTTTATTGTCCTGTTTCACTTTAACATTTAAACATGTTCATACTTTTGAATTCTTACATGTCTGACAAGCTGAGACAGGATGGGGAGCTATATTTGGGCTGGGTTTTTTTTTTTTTGTTTTTTTTTAAATGTGCCAAATATTTGATTAAGTACTGTTTTGCTTGAGAAAAGGGACAATACCTTATCATTTCTCCTGAGATTGACTATCTTACTAGCATTAAAAATAGTCTATTAAAGCAATAGACTAATCTTACATTAACTTAAAACCCAATGATTCTGCAGTATGACGTAGATTAGCACAGAGGTCCAAAGCAACTAGAATGTGAAACTCACACTGCCTTGCAATTGTTCTCAACACATACAAGAATTTTTCTTCCTTTTAAACTGTATTGGCTTCTGTGCAGTTAAGTCTCATATGAATGGTGCAAATAATTCAGAAAAGACTGAGCTGGGTTGTTAATTCATCAGTAGAAGGGAAAAAATATGTCATTTGCACAATGAAAATGTGTCGATAGCACAGTTGCAAAAGTTTTAGTACGGTCTAAAATATGGTCACGTGTTCACTTGTACTTGAATAAAACAAAGAGGCCTAAGAAATTATTTTTTCCCTCAATCTTACAGGTTATTTCTATCAGATTCTTGTATACTGAACAATAGTTTTGGAGTGCTTAATGGATCCTTGCAAGCTATAAATTAAAACTTTGATTTATGTTTACAGAGGTGTCTGTTGGGGTAGTCCCTCAGCAAGCATTTAAATAAACTGATGAAGAAAGTCCATTCGTAGTGGCATGCATAAAATAGCTTGTAGAAAAAAAAGGAAAAATAAGGGCAAGGATAAAATATGATGTTTCATGATAGCTGAATGTTACCAGGACAGTTCCACAAGATCTGTACTAGGATTTGTGCACTTCAAAATTGCAATAAGTAATCTATATGCAAAAGTTAAAAAGGAGGCAAGGAAGTCTGCAGAAGACAAATAATTATTTGGGATAGTGAAATGTGCAATTGGCTGCAAACAGCTACAGAAGGATCTCACAATACTGAGTGATAAGGCAATAAAATCACAAATTAAATTCAATGGGAATCACAAATGAAATGTCAATAAATGCAAGTAAGGTGCATGAAGGAGAAAAAACAACTATCTATATGACTATATACACAGTGATGAACTCTAAATTAGCTATTAGCTAGGGAAATTAGCTATTACCAGTCTAGAAAGAGATATGGGAGTCATTATGGATAGTGCTCTGAAAAGGCAGCTCCATGGCAGTGAAGTGGCAAATAGTGCATTGGGAATTATTAGAGAAGGAAGTGAAAATAAAACAGATCATCCTCGTAAGATTATATACCTGTATGGTGAGTTTGCATCTTAAGTACTACTGGTAATTTTCCCTCCAAAGCTACCTCTTTGGAACAGGAAATTAGGAAATATACTGAGAAGAATCACAGAGAAATGAAGGAGAGCAAATAGATCAGAACATTTCTACATTGAAAAAGAGATGATGGAACAGATGTATGACACAGCAAGCAGAAGGAATAGGCCTTTCTAGCAGGAGCAGAAGAGGGGAGTAATAAATATCTCCATGGGGTTGATATAAATTCCAGGAATGTGTTGTATAACTTTTTTCTCTCTCCACCTCTCTTGTCCACAGTAATTTTTTTTTTCCATTCTAGTACCTGTTTGAGATACAACATTTGCCTTATAGCACTGTGACATCAAGAAGTGAGCAGAACCAAAGGACCCAGCTCAGACTAGGGTTAGATGTTAGAAGTTATAACTGTTGTAACTGTTTATGTTATAACTGGAAATTAGATAGGCACATGTGATGGGGAAAAAAGTAGAAGAAAAGGTGAATAAATAGCAAAATCTTAATTCTCAGGCAGTTTAATTATGATATAGAAAATCATGGATAGTACAGAGAAGGCAAACAGGAAATGATTCTTCAAATTTTTTTTTTAAAAACACCCTGAGTAATGATCAGAGGGCAGACTTAAAGCAAACATAGAAATCCTTTTTAATTCACTAATGGAAATCACTATGATACATTGTGGAGGCCAGCACAAAAGAAGTAAACAAACAGCCAGTGGCAGACCTGAAAAATATTATGTTGTCAGATCATCCTTTCAATTAGTACCACCTGTACTTTCCTCTACTTTGAAAGCTCCCCCACATGGAAAAGCATTGAGTGGGAGTGGGTATAATTTGTACCATTGCAAAGTAGATAAAAAAAAAAAAACACCTCTACACCTTAAATTAGCCCTTTCTGTTTTCTTTTACACAAAGCTGTAGGAGCACCTAATGTAGCTCTTAAAGTATGTGTGATGGAAAAAGTACTGCTTTTCAAGGAACCTCTCAATCTCAACCTTTGAACCGGATTTCTTAGAGTAAATTATGTTCTTATTTTGACACTGACACCAAGGACAGCACACTAGGCTGCAGCATGACTCTTTAAAAAATACACCTGTATCTGTTTGTGTGAGGCGCAATAGGAATCAGAATCACTTCCTCGGCAATATATCTGAAGTTCTGGGAAAAAATATCTTTGTATAGAGAATAATAACATTATTCAGCTTATATTGCAGCTGAAATAATTGTTATGACTCAATTAGCCCATTCAGATAAGGAGAGGTAGACAATGTTCTTCTTTCTTTGTGGGGCAGAACTCATGCATTTACAAGGGAAGTCTTCTTGAAAGAGCATGTGGTATCTATATATTTGCCACTGCAATTTCCAGGGGAGACAAGCTTGACTGATTTCCACATAGGAGCCATGATTTGTTTCCCACTGAAATTCTTTTTTAAAATAGACAAGCAGGCAATTACCATGTAAGAGATAATGGAATATACAGTTAATGTCAAGACATATTCTTGCTGTATCATTACAACATTCATTTAATGTACAGGTAATGTGCTTGTGAATTTTCTGTTTCTTGGACAGAATTTGCCTGAGTTGCACAAAGCCTTTTCTCCCTCAATCCCTTTTCCCATACTGGTGCAGTTATAAAGCAGGAAGCATGTTGCAACAAAGGAGCCTCAAACCAAGGTTCTGCTCTGAAGACCAATTGCAGCAATGCTCCAGGAGAGCAGGCTGACAGTGTCTGGGTAAGAGGGTTTGGTGATGGGCCACATTACTCCAAACATGACCCAAGAAAGGAAAAGCAAAAGCATAGATCCTATACTCTTGGAGGGGCAGTTCAGCAAACACCCAGTGAACAGAAAGCTGCTCTGCTTTTCATCTGCCAGGCAGCAGTAGGAAAACTGCTGGAAATGCCAACGCTGTTTAGTTTTTTTCCTTCCAGGCAGATTTGCCACAAAAAATAAGGTTTGCACCTGCTTTAACATAGGTTGTTAGAAACGTGAATGAGGCAAATGAATTCCCTCGTGTCAGATAATTCAGCAGCCAGAGAGAAAAATCTACAATTTTCAAATGCAATACCTTTTTATGAATTGGTAGAAAAGTACATATTCATTGGTTCCACCAACAATCTGAATGTTGTTTAAACAAATGTTTTCTCACCTGCAAAAGAAACCACAGATAAATTTAGTGAATACATGCTATTTATGAAGTTCTTTCTTCCAGTAAAAAACAGATGGATCATATAAAGTTGCTGCAGTTTTGCTCCTAAAAGCAGTGTGACCCATTAAGGGTGTTAGGAGGGTTAGGAGGAGGTACCTGGCTCTTGAACATGCCCAGGAGACAGGAATTTAATTGCTCTCCATACTAGATTTCATGAATGTTTCCTTGATATAACTACTCTTCTGTTCTTCCCCCATAAAGATAACACTCTTCTACCTTCTGGGATGTTTTCAAGGATACATATATTAAACATGCTTAGGTGCTATGGCATAGATAAGGGATTTATAAAAGTGTCTAACAAGAACAGTCTATTCTCCATTGCACCAAACACAGCTCTTGACTCCCACAAGCGCTTCCACCTTGGGCTGTGATTCATATACAGCAGATGGGAGCAGAGCCATCAGGCTGAGCACCCTCTGGAACAAGGTCTATAACACATTGAAAAGTATTCATCAATGCAATGCTCTTCTGCCCATCATAGCCTTCATGTGTAATCTTAAAAAAAACTTTAGTGCTGATGGATTTATCTGAAAAACAACTATGCAATGCATTAGATACTGCATTGGCATAAACTATTATAGGTTGGGTGAAAATACTCTGAATTATACATAACACCTCAAGATCTGGCCTAAAGTCTAATTGAATTAATGTATATTTCATATCTAAACAGTTAAAAGACAGGTACTGTCTCTGGCTGTATAAACTTATAGGAAAGCGATCTATTTCTCCTGAAGCAAAAACTCTGGATGGCTTCAATATATGTATTTCCCTAATTTTGGTTACATTGGTACATTAGGGTTATTAACATATTTTAGCCAGATTGTTAATAGAAAGAAAGAAGGAAAACAAAGAACAAGCAATTATATTATTTGATTTACTAAACTCCTTTTTTCTGAAGTTGATATTCTGGTTTAGATCAGTGACTTTTGCAGTGCAATCAGCTCAAAGTAGGAAGTAGGCTTAAAAATAAACATATATGTCTATGTACTTTCACTGATTAATTCATATTTTCTATTTCTTGGCTGAACAGTGACAAAATACCCAAAACAATTCATATCAATTTCTAATAAATCAAACAGTTTTTATTACTAAAATGCTTTTGGGTGCAGGTAGTCAAGTGAAGAATCTTCCCCTGGAAACCACCCCATCCTCAATGTCTCTGATGCCCAAGTCCCCTGGGTTTGTGGTTCTGGTTGGACAGAAGCCACACTATAAGCCAACTCCAATGACTGTATTGCTCAGTTTCATTGAAAAACTCCTGCTGGAACAAGTATTCTTCCTGACTTTTATTGCTATGGCATGACAGTTTTCTCCAGCTGTATGAGGGGTGTGTCACTGCACTGTGCGCCTCAGAGCTCAGAGGGAAATGCATAGATTAAACATGTGGCTGGTTCCACTTCTCTCCCACAACCTCTGACAATGCAACAGAGATGAAAGGGCTAAGGATGGCACTATGGTCTGTATCACCTACTCTGTGCCAGAATAAACCCTCCAAAGAAGTGGACAAGAGGAAAGCAAGTGAAGACCTGTGTCAAGGACCATCTTGGAGAGATAATGCTTACAAAGATATTTACACATCATTTTTTTCTTCTTGGCCCAAAGAAAGGGAAACACCATTTTTGCTTGTAAAGGAAATGTTCCTCCAGAGCTAAAAAGGGGGTGATAAAAAAAGTGTCAGGATTTCAGTATTCTGGAAGGAGGATATTTCTTCTCAAGAGTGAAAAAGGGAACTTTACCTGTCCAAACAAGGGGATCCCACAGAAGTGTAGTCCCATAGTAGTGGGTCCCATCTGATTTTACTGAGGACGAACACATGAAAAGAATTAACAGTCGTAGTTCCTTTTAATGTACTGTATCTTCCAAAAAGCTGCAACAGGTGAATAGGTCTTGTTCCGTAGATGAACCCTGAGTATTACAGTTGCTCTGTTGGGGCACCTGAGGATGAGGGAATCTTTTACTTCAGAGGTCTGGGCTTCTAAAGTGGATGTGGTGGTGATGGCTCCTTTAGAATTACGAACTGTGCTCCACAAAACAGGTGTGAAGGGGTTCCTGTCTACAACCAGATCTGGCTTCCCACCTCTGTATGCAATTCTTCATTAAGTACTTATGGTATCCCAACATGCTGTCAGCACACCCTTTATTGTGTCAGGGACACCCTAGTGAGATGTTAGGAGCCACTGCAAGGCTTTGTTTTCCTCCTGAAAACAGTAATCCCAAGATTTTCTTGACCTTAATGGCTCAATGGAACCCAGAGAAATTCCCCATGAACATCTGAAGTCATGGACAGAGACATCACCTGAAACCCAAATAAACTCAAGTTTTACAGGGGACTGTGTCCTATTATCTATTTTGTTAACAATTAAAAATCATTTGTAAACAGAAGGAACATAGAGCAAACAGACTCAGCTCACTCAGTTTATTAAACACAAATGTTCATTGCTAATGAGCAAAGCAGTTATCATAATCTCATGTCTTTGCTTCAATACAAGTGTCACACCAGCTGAGAAACAGCCACACTCACTTGACAAAAGGATTATTTACCAGAATATATACCCCATTTATTCACTACAAAAATCCTGAACTGTTCCCTGATTTCCATCTCCTATTTCATAAGCAGAAGGGAAGAAAACCACTATAGTACCATGACAACAAACAGAAGAGGAATCTTTTTGATTTTGCTTACAGTAGAAAGTAAATACATTAACTGGGAAAATACATACCAAAAATGGTTATTCATGCCATGGAACAAGAAAGCTTTTTGTCAGTGACACGGGAAATATGAAAAGGAGTTAACTAGGCTACAGGTCATGGAGAGTTCAGCTGGCATAAATAGCAGACTTGCAGAAGTTTGCCTCCGAGTTTAGAGCAGCAATAGTAAACTTTAATAACAGTAAGTGTTTAATACAAATACTGCCTTAACTAGATCTACAGTTACAGGCCTGAGCTATTGATCTCATAGCATTATATTGTTGCATTATAGCTGCAGGGGACAGGAGCACCTTATTCCAGGGAACAGCCAGCGTGCTGCCATGTTGATTTAGCCTCTTTCTAACTGCTCTGCTTTCAATATGTGTAGTTCAAAATGCAGAGAGTACATATTCTCCATCTATTCCTTCTCTAAACTATCACACCATAGCTGAGTTTGCAATGTCAGCAACCATACACATTTATACACCATTTGATGATAAATTTCGGGCTGTGTAGCTCTTGTTCTGTTTTTCAAACATTTTTTCCCGACTTCACTTCTAGCAAAAACAGTGGCTTCATACAGATTAATTAGGAGCTTGAAAAGGAAGAATTTTTCTTCTATCAATAGGCACAGAAAAATAAAAAAGTAAAAGCACAAAGATAATATCTGTCTCACAGCTTCACTAGTTCCCTCAGCTTTGATGTAATGTGACATGATGCCTGACTATTCCCAAGCAATATTTCCCCTCTTTCTTCCAAAGCTGTTTGAAAGGACTTCAAATAAGTCCACAATCGCCCATCCTGCTCCTCTGTACCTCAGCGTATCGCACACATGGCGCTGATGCAAAGGAGCTGCAAATGGAGTATTTGAGGCAAAGATGCATCCTGCAGCACCTGGGGCTCTGAGATCAGGAGCATTATCCTCCCCAGGCACCCTGCCCCGTGGTTCGGCGCCTCTCCCACCATTGTGCGAGCCGCCCCTGGAATGCGCAGGCGAATTCCTTGGACATGTCATCTCATGAGTCCCCTTTCATCCGGCTGAGGGTGGAGACAGGTGTTAAATCAGCGTTAGCACCCACCGTACCGCACTGCAGATGCTGGTGGGGAAAAATGAGAAGAAAAAGACAATGTCCTTCTTGTCCATGCTATAATTTCTGTTAAGACAGAGCTTGTGTTACTTCTTCGTGTTCAGTCAAGTTCTTTGTCACAAACTCCTTGCACTCCATCACCAGGATTGGATGCCTTAGGAAATTAGGATGAACCTTTCTTGCCACAGTGACCTGGAATAGGTTTTTTGGCTAGCTGCACATTATAACAAAAAACAAATGAAAAAGATAAAATACACAATTCTGAATATGGTTGAGAGGAATTTTACTCTAATAGGAGAGACATGTCTTTTTCCCATTATCCCAAGCCCTAAGAAACAGAGTGCATTCCTGAGCATCATGCACAGACATAATTTTAACCTTGCAAGTATTTGCTTTTCTATATTGTGTAGCTTAAAATAAAACCAATCCCACTGAAATCTTTAGTATAAAGCTGATAGAGTTTCCAGCTTTGCCTGGTTGTTTCCCATATTCACACACAACACACATTTAGTTTTGTTTATAGTTAAAACACCTTTTAAAACATCTTTACAATTACAGTTCCACCTTATAAGCAGTTCATTAAAACACCAGCTTTTGGTGCAATAAAATCTGTGACAAAGCAAACAAAAATCCCTACATTAACTTCAATATGTCACAGCCAAACTCACATATAAAGAGCACATAGAACAGATTTAGGATTAGAGCCAAACCCAAAGGAATGTGCATAATTATCAGTCATCCTCAGTTGTATTACAGCAGCTCAACACATTCCCACCTGTATTCTCTGAGCATAGAGTAGCCTTTCGTTGAAACCTCCTTCCTCTTTGCTCAGCACCTCCTACAGCCTCCCTTCTCGGACACACAGAATGTCTCACTCCTAGGCTTACCAAAGCTCTCCAGAGCAGACAAACACCATTGCAATGATTTCAGCTACTTCTTGCTACCCCTCAGAGTTATTATTAGACTCCTCCATCTGTCCTTCAGTCACTCAGGTACCACTGGTACTCCTTGCTTCTATCCAAACAATCTGTGAGAGGTTTTCACCCAGACAGAAAACCAATTCTCCCTGGAAGGCTGAAGTAACAGGTGCTCTGGGGATGATTTATCAAGTCTCCAGGAAAGGATGGTCACGTGTGTCTGCCAATTGGAGTGAAGCTTGTGGCAATTGCTCAAACATTGTGGCCCTGAAAGTCAGCAAGAGCATCCTTTCCCAAGAGAGCAGTATCTTGGCTGGGCACTGAAGATGGGGCTCCCTGGAAACAAAATGCCAGAGGAACTTATGATTGATTTCAGGCATTGCCAGAGGCATCCTGAGCCATGAAATTGCAGCCTGGGGGAAGTTAAGCTAAGCCACGTCCATCTATATTCAACACCATGAGAACCACAACACCCAACAGTGTCTCTGCCATGCTTCCGCCTGGAAAATTACATTGTTTGTCTCACAAGTAGATGTACAGTGGGATGAAATTGGGGGAACACTAGGAAATAAATAGTCCTGAGCTTGTGTTGTGTCCCTGCAGACCATCATGGAGCAGCAGGACAATCACAGTGGGGTGCCTGACCAGATTTCCCTGTTGATGTCTGTTGAAGTATGGCAGTGTGGTGTGGCCACAGCTTAGTCAGCAGTGGCTAATGCTTGTGTGCACACTGCTGGTGCAACAGGGGCTGCAAATCATCTAATGCAGGATCTGCAGAAACTACTATAAGTGGTGTGCCAGGTGTGAACGTGCCACAGTTGCAGTGGTCCAGCCCTTTGCCTGCCCAGGCCCTTGGGTAGATGTAAAGAATGGCTCTGATTCCTTCTTCCCCCACAGCTTCTTCTGAGGCAAGCTGTGGCCTGGCACAGGGAAGCACAAACCTTTTGTTCAGAGACAGACTCTGAGCTAAGAACTTGCAGAAAATTAGGAACCTCTATGTACTCCTGAATCCAAATATCCAGGGTGTAGAGTGAACAAAAAATAATGGAATTAACTAGAACCTACTCTAATTTAGAGTGGGTAGAGTCCCAAAAGTTAGAGTTCAAATTCTGAGCAGCTCAGATGTTATTGCTAAGCTTCTCCTGCAGGTTGAGGTGACATGGATCCAGCTTGCCCAAGTTTCTCACTGATGTATCTGAGACTTGACGTTTTGCCCTGGCCTGCTTTCTGTCTTGTAAAGACTATTCTCAGTTCCCTCCTCTTTCTCTCCTCCTCATCCTTTTAAACTTATCACTAGCATGTTTTATATATTTTAAATCTTTATACATGAAAATTTAAAAAAAATTAGGCTGATGATGTCCAATTGAATCTGTCATCTCCTATTACTCTGTGAGACATGACAGACTCTGATATGGATATGAATATGATGTATTATGACATGACACATGATACCAGTTACCCAACATTGTACCTCATTAGAGGAAACTATAAAAGCATAAACCAGGGGTGAGCCCCTCCTATTGATCTCTTGTTCCTTTTACCAACATCATTTGGTGTTCATGTGGTTGTTTCAGGTTTCCCCCCTTGGACAGTGTCATAATTATTTTTGAGTGCCAATAAGGAACAAAAAGGGAAAAAACACCCTGAAAGGTTAAAACCCATCACACTCTTTTCTCTGTAAACATAGAAATAATATCTTTTGAAACAGTCCTAGTTAATCCCTTCTTAATATCTAGAAGGAAAAAAAGAATTTGTATATCCCTCACAGCACATCCTAGATTTAATTATTTCCTGACCACAGAATGGGTTGATCAGAAGTACTGTTAGCCAGACAGGGAAAAATTGTCATGAAAGGTGCTGGGTTCACCTTTAGCCACAGTTTGGAAAAAAAAATTGACCGTTCCCAGATCACATTAACATGATTTCTGTCAAAATCTGCTGGAGAGAAAAAGTGCAAATACTGATCCAGGAAAGAAAGATTATTGTTACCTTCTAGTTTATGCCCTGTGCTTGTTAAACAACATCTCTGAATTTTTCTTTCAAATTTACCTAACAAATATAATCAGAACAAACCTTCATGGTTTTTGTTCAAAGCTGTGTGTGGAAAGCAATCAAGGCCAGTTTCTCATCAGTGTTTGTGGAGCTCACATGTTCCAAGGACAGGAAGACGCTGTTACAAAGGTGGATATTTATTAGCCACAGTAGATTAGCCTCAGTCTGAATCTCAGTTATTGCAGCCGAGACTGACTGTCTCTCTGTGTTTCATGTGGGCACTCTCTGGGTTGTACTAACATCCCAGACCTGGCTAACAAATTCCTGCTCAGTGGGTGGTGACTACAGCTCATGAAACACCAAGGCAGTCTCTATTCTTTTATAAAATTTTAGTAGCAGAGAGGATGAATGAGAAATAGATGTTTATAAAACTGTAGGAAGCAGTAAGAAGGCAAATCAATCAATACCAACAGCAGATTAGACACCTGGTGACAAGCTGCTCTCTCCTGCAGTTAAATCAAAGTCTGGGGATACAGCTGCAAACTTTTGTTTGCTGTGTATTTCCCACTGGATAGAAGAGTGTATGCATATAGCTCAGGTGACTGAAGATATTTAAGAAGAATGTCATTTATGCTCCTTGACAACATCTGGCATCATGAAGAGACCTTGTGTGTTAAGAAAAGGAAAACATTCACCTGGAGTTCACTGCATTGAACCAGATATGATGGCCAGTCACCAGCCACCTGATGAAGGCAGATGTTTGCATGCTCAAAACACACACTTGGCTCAATTGGCATCTTTAAAGGTCTTCACACTGAACAAACTAAAGATTAAATAAAAGTGGTAAAAATGATACTAAGCTGGCTCATTCAGGCTGGAATGATCCTTTGCTGACTATGCAGAGGTGGGATGGAGCTGTCTTGGTGCCACACCTGAAGACGAATAAATGTTCTTGCACTGGAATTCCACAACCTTTGGTTTAAAGAGAAGGATGAGGTATATTTAGGATTGGATTTACATTTTGGACCTTATGGTCCTGCTACTGAGCTTGCTATTTCTAGACAAATATACTCTACAAAGCAGACAGCTTATTTCTGTTTCTTAGTAGAAGAATGTCAGTAGAAGAAATCTGAGCCCCTCACCTTGACTAATTGGTATAGCCAATTACACGATGTCTTAATCTGAAGGAGATCAACAATATCCTTAAAATCCTCAATCAAAATTATTTCCAAACACTTGTTTGCATATTTAGGACTTATGCTGGAGCAAAATACGTAAAGTCCTGTAGAAAAGCTACTAACCTTTTTCAATCTGCTGAGCTTTTTCTCTTTATTGGGTGCGTTTGCCACTGAGCTTCTGACAACTTTGGTAGTTCATTATAAAGTAACAAACTTTCTATAACTCTGTGGAGCTCTTTCATCTTCAAGTGCCCTAAATAACTAGTGAGTGAGCAATACATAAGTGCTTTTTTTCACTGCAGAATGCATATCCCCCATCTATAATGGCTTTATTTTGACACTGCAGGTGTTGAGAGCTGTCTAACACAGCAAACAGCTTCATAGTGAGGTACCAGTAAATTCTAGGTTATAGGAGACCTCATTCTGCAAAAAAAGATGTGTGCAAGGGCAGCCACAAGCTGCCAGACAGTCCATCTGTAGGATCTCTCTCTCTGCATTTTGCTTCCATCTACCATAGGCTGCATTAGAGAGGTAAACCTGCTGCCAGGTTTCTTTCTGCTGATTTGTACCCTAAATTACCAGCTATCCCTCCACACAGCATTTCAGTTGTCAAGCCCAGCTCTAGTATGATAAATCCATTTGCTAGAAGGCCATATAAGGATTGTTGTTGCAGTGATGCCTGAAGCACGATGCTCTTCAGCACGCAAGTATTTTAACAAGAGAATAATCCATGGCATACGGATGTCATAGGAAATATTTCCATTAATACAAATGGATTGAATTAGGACTCAGAATTGAATCAGATCTCACCTCGGCCAGCCTTGGAATTAACACCTTCCAGTCACAAATTCCTCCTTTCTGTACTTAACTCAAGAACCCAACTGTGGTGACTTCTGTTATGGCAAGTTCCTTCAGTGGCCTTAGCCATGTTTGAAACAGACAGCTATGCTCTTTAAGTCCTCACAGCTGTGGAGAAGAGGGGATGTTTCACAGGCATTTGATCTTTTGGTGGGGCTGGAGAAAAGTATAGCTGAGTTTCTGTCCAAAGGGCAATTTAAAATTGTTACCTCTGTCCTGGAGGAAGCCTTTTCCTCACACCTGTCTGGATTGCAACCCTTTTGCCTCCATCTGCTTGATGATGGGAGAGAGGAAGTTGAAAGGCAGCTGCACACCTGCAAGGGGAGTGGGTCTGTAAGATCTGCCTCCTGCCAGCTAAAACCACTTATTTTACTTTAAAATCTCCTTCGAAGGAAAGATGATATTTCTCTCTTTGTTCTCAGTAATGGCTAGGCTGTGACACAGGTGCAAGGCAGCTCAGGCACCAGCTAAGCTCAAGAGCCCTAAAAGGAGCTCCTGAGAGAGGGAGCCCTAGAAGATACCTGCAATCCTGGAAACAGGAGTGTGCCCCAGGTCATAAGTTGTCTTCAATTTTTAACTGGCCTTTTCCATTGCAAAAAGCTGCTGTAGGGTCTTCACTGCTGTTTTAGTCCTTACCTGAGCATCTAAAAAATGTGGACCAAAACAGGGTTAGTAGAGAGATGAAAAATTCAGTGTTTATAAAGGTCGTCTCTCTGCCAGCTTCACTTGTCTACAAGGGTATCAAGGATGCTGAAATCAGCCTGGAGGGAGAAGATGAAACTGAGTTTTAAAGGCATGTGACAATGTATGTATAATCCCAACATTGGCCACTACTGCTATACCACAGCAATTTCTGCTCCTGTGGTTCCCTGTATGTAAGCCAGATACTGTATGTGGGCAAGGGTAGATTTCCAGAGGATTAGGGAGTGGTACAAAAGACAAGCCCAACGTCTCAGGATGTATGTGAGGACGTACAGCACAAAGCTGCTGTGAGACAAGGGCTTGATACCATCTCCCAGGGCCGCTTGCCTGGAGTTATCCCTCCTTGCATGTGCAGGCATGTTGCTAGAAAACTGCACTATTTGTGGGCCTGGATACAGCTGCTCCATGACCTGAGGGTGGCAGGAAGGAAAGCCGCACAGCTGGATGGCTGTCACCACTCCTGTGCCTGGCAGGGGCTGACAGAGAGGACGGCTGTCCCATTAACCCCATCCTCTGCAAACCTCTGCTGGGAGGTGATGATCATACACCAAGACCTCGCTAACTCCATGCACATCCATGCTGCTCGAAGGCTGTCACCACCAGCACTACCAGAAAATGCTCACCTTGGTTTTTCCAGGAGGAGACGAGCAGATGGGGGACGGTCACAGTGCACCCTCCAGTGAGCCCCAGCTGGATCTCCAGCACAGGCAATTGGCAGGGCAGGCCTACAGCTAACCAGAATTAGGCTGAAACCTGAAACACCCTCTTGTCCTGCTGTTCTTACTTCAGCTCTGGTCTGGAACAGAAAACCCTTTGGTACAGGATGCTGCCTACCTAAAATGGACCAAAGACTAAATAAGGGTTATCTTGCCAATCTTGCCTTGGGTGACACCCACAATGTTTTCTTTAAAGTTCTTTGACTCTACAATTTAATTGTTTCCTCTTGTGAGCAAGACAGTGAAGACTCAATTAAGTGGAATCTTTTTCTGTTCACAGAAAAAAAAAAAGTCTTTTACTTCTAATTGTATTTTTCTCTATCTGGCTCTAGTTCTGTTGCAGCAAAGTCTCAAATACTACTGAAGAAAGTACACTGATGTAAAAATTTATGTCATCCTTGTTTTTCACAGAAAATCTTGGGAACATATTTTATAAAAACTTGTCCTTACTTAAACTTTGGACCAAGCAAAGCCAACAAAATATTTTTAACACCAGCAGAGAGGCAGCTGGATACAAGGCAGAAAAAAAGAAGAAAAAAGGAAGCACTAAACTTACTGCAGTGCTATAGTACATGTAATGTAATAGGTTCCCTGTGACATCAATAGGGTTTAGTCAAGCTTAGCTCTGTTCCTCTAAAGTTTTTGAATATGTTAAGGAAGAATTTACTTTGGTTTCAATAGCTGAGCTTTATTAAGATGAAGTCTGAAGTGTTTTAAAGCATAAGTAGAAACAATAGAGTTGTTAAAGTACTGGGGAAAGAGTCTAACTCTAATCATGTCCAGAAGCATTTGAACTGAAGGATAAATTTAAAAAACTGCAGAAAACAATAGCCCATTGCCATGGCAAAATCCATCAGCTGAAGAAAGCAGGGCAGACATGGTCAAGGCATTGTGCTTAAAGGATATCCATAAGATACACACATACAGTAACAGAGAGTGACATTCTTCATGTTGTATCAGTTTAAAAATCCAGATAGATCTAGATATAGATGTCAGCTACTAGGACAACCAGGCTTCATCGCCCATGGACATCAGCACAGCCAGCACCTGTCTGCTCAGCAGGTTGTGTGCCTCGTGGTGAAGGGATAAACATGATCCGCTCCTCCGAGCCCCCGCCGCCCCCGCGCTCGGGCACCAGCAGCCCGCAGCCCACGGTGCACCTCCCACCAGGCTGTGCCAGCACATGGAGTGCAGTCAGGGGAGGCAACTTATAATTATTTGATGCAGATTGCAGATGGTCACTTCATTAGCATCGGTGCAGAGGCACCCCTCACATGGTGTGGGGTCGCCTTTGTCCATCTGCAGAGGGGGATGGCTGGCTTGGTCTGATCCTTTAATGCCTCTCCCAGGGCTTGATTTGGGGAGGCGCTGAGCAAGGTCTCTTACATCAAAGTAGAAAGTATCAAATTAAAAACCCTTTGGGATAGAAGCTTGAAAAGGAAATTAGAGAATATAATTTCTGCATCACAAAATATTAGGAACAGAGTGCATTAAATTGCTCCTAAATGGTGACAAAGGAGATCTGTTTCAATGTCTGTTTTATAATTGTTTTAACTAAAGGATGTGTCTGTCTTGTGGGGTATTGACTGTTAATTCCAAAAGCACAAATATTGGTGGTGTGTTACAATTAGGCTATTACTCTAATTTTTAATTAAATAACAATCAAGATGGGTATGTTCCGCTTTTAATATTTATTTACTTGCTAAAACCAGACCTTTCACTGAGAGTGGTTTCATGCATTCTTTCACCAGTCAAGTCAACGTTACTGTCTTTTTAAAACAGCTGTAAATCTCTTTGATTGGGACTTGAGGCTGGAATCATTCGTGCTGTGTTAAACTAAACTGTCTTATCTCCTTGAGTGCTATGCAGCCTCTAGCATGTCCAGAGCTGCATCTGTCCATGGCCTAAGGAGGCCAATATTTGAAAGCTATTAATAAAGACATTTGGGGAGGAGATGGAGACACGCCTTTAACCCTCAGTGCAATGTGTTAGAAGAGATGACAGAGTAGGAGAGGCATGCTTTTTCATTTTCAAGGATAAGGGGGTTTGTCTTTTTTTTTTTTTTAATGGGGACAATCACTGCCCTGCAAATAACCTATTATTTTCAAAGGAATGCAGCCTGATGAACATCTGCACCACTAAACCAAAGGTTAGCCCAGATAAAGGTTTCAAAAATAAATAGAGGAGGAAAAAACAAAATTGCCATGAAGCTGACTACCAGCAGCACCACAGCAGGGACTCCCACACCTCTGCAGGCTCCTTCTGCCCTTCCTGCCCCAAGCTGCTGAACTGCAGACAGAGTGGAGAGACCTTTCCACGGGTCTGGAGCACCCTGGAAGTTCCCATAGGGCTTAGTTTAGTAGGGAGAGTATAAAGCACTTTTACATGGGACCAGGACTCCCTTTGCATGGGATATTCCTGTCTTCTGACCCATGCTGAATCTGTTGTTTTGCTGTCAAGGTGGCAAAAAGAGAGCTTCAAACTGGTCCCATAATATCTTAGTATTAGACAGTAAGTCAAGTACTATTGCATTTAGTGCATTTAGTGTATCTCAATGTGCATGATGAGGACCAAGTCCTTGGTGAAAAACTTTTGTGGGAAGCAGTATTAAAAACCTCCAGGCTGCTGGGGACAAGTGGCAGTAACTTCCTCAGCTATCCAAAAGTCAGGCATTTGGGCCTCTGTGTGGTCAACACTGAGAACCAGGGCATGTCCAGAGCAGAGTTATCGCATCTTTTGTGGGCACCTATCCAGAAGGCAGCTTAATTTCTTCCTGAGTGACAAGTGGACAGGGTACTGGGGACACATGACACTGTTCTGACTTCAGCCCCTAGAGAGATGTGTTTCACCCAGAGCAGCATCTGGGGCTCTGTCGTGGCAAAGCTGCTGGCACTGATTTACAGTGTACCTCATA
Source organism: Bombycilla garrulus (assembly GCA_013400315.1). NCBI lineage: Eukaryota > Metazoa > Chordata > Aves > Passeriformes > Bombycillidae > Bombycilla > Bombycilla garrulus. Next base: position 760,230 of record VXBU01004977.1, read on the forward strand.
AAACCAGAGTGGACACAAGGAAAGGAAGCTGGGAGATTAGAACAAATATATGCTCCTGGTTTTCCTCACAGTCAACTCTGCTGGAGATATCACCCTTCCAGTGCAGAAGGTGTTGGTGACATGGACCAAAGGGTTGTATGCCCCTGTCTGTAGTCTTCCTACCCCTACATGTCTGCTTTCAGAAGCTGCCCGTTTCTCACAACTCACCAAGTTGACCTACATTTTTGTCTTAGAGGTTATTATGTCCAGAGTTGTCTGCTATGCTGTCTCCCAGGCTGGGCTACCAATATTTAACATCAGGTAGCCAGAAAGGGCCGTGCTTGTAGGTAGGGGAAAGGCAAACAAATTATCACATTGCAAGATAGGGTACACCTTTGCAGCTGTCATTGCTTATTACAGCAGAAGAGGGAAATATCCTTCTTTCTTTGAAATCAAGATTTAGCCTCAGCTTTCCTTCCTGTTGTGGTCTCACTTTGCAGCAGCGAAAACTCAATGACCTCAAACCCTCCTGCTGCCACCACAGTCTTTTAATCTCCACAACATCTGCTGAAGTAAAAAGAAAATCCAAGTACTATCTCTTACCAAAGTCCTCGGGGAGCACAGCATTGGGGAGATAGAAAATCCTAGCCTTGCCCCTGAGAAGAGCAAGACTTATCTCAAAAGAGAAGTTCAAGCATAGACTGTAAGTTCTTTCAGAGACAACTATGACCGTTTTCTCACTGACAAAACTTTGCTTTACTCCTGGTATTTGATGTCTGTTTAAATCAGGAATTTCTCTGAGTTCTTGGATCATTTACCTATGTGACAAGGATGCAAGACACATGATAAACCGAAGTCACAAAAACCCCACAGTATTTACTTCAAGATGTCAAACTGTTGCTGTGCAAAAGTCTCAGAGTGATGAGATCTGCTTCTGCCAAGTCTGGAAAGTCCCAGTGAAATCATCATTCCCTGGATAGCACATAAATGGGTTCACTCAGCAGGACTTCAAATTCTGTCCTCACCCAAAAAGCTCAGATGGGTTACACTGTAGTTAATTTTCCTGGTCTCCAAAATGCCTTTAGCTTTTTCTTCCATAACAATCTCCTTTGTTCATTTTTTTTTGCAGCCACAGAATACCATTACAAAAAGAGGAAAATGTAATGAATCAATGCTGCAGTTATAATAGGTCTAACAGCACATTCAAAACAAATGTGTGGCAATTAAAATTGTCATTATTTTATCCAGAATTATGATGGTTTTATTCCAACACAAATATTTCTGTTTAAACTCAAAAACTCAAACATTTCTATTTAAACTGAAAAATTATGAAGATACGAAATTGCAGTGCGAGGCTGTGGAGTGTAGTCCCACAAAAATACATGCTATTTTCTGACTACCAGTTTCTTATTTCTAAAATTCACATCTCTGCAGTAGCTGAGGACCCTGAAGTCCAGATCCATTTAGTTTCATTTCAGAAGTACTAAAGAGATTAAACACCTTGCAGATAAGATGATATTGTATGATCTGCCCTATACATAGTGATACAAAAACTTGAGCTCAGCTTCCCATTAATTGTGCATTGATTCACTTTAAACAAGCTCTAGATACAGGCTGAGATGTATTAATAATATTTTATTGTATTTTAACTCACTTCTGTTCTTATTAACTTGTTAATTTGTTTCAATGAATTATTTAGTTTTTCTCATAAGATTTATTAATGTGACAGACCATACTTTGACCTGTAGTTTTATATTATATCTCTAGCTGAGAAGAAAGGCCAAAGAAGAAAAGCAGGAAGAATTTTTATAGAACATCTTTGTTCCAGTTGTACTATGTTTCGTAATTTATTATTATAATTTTGTTGCCTTACTCTGCACAAGTAAATTAACCAATGGGTGCCTAAGGACATGTAGCACATGTTCAGGGTTTGTGGTGTAGGAGTGGATAAACAAAGATGGTAATATCAGCTAACGGAACATCACATCCCACAAGGGGGGTTAATTTATTTTCTTTGTACATTTCCAGTAAGAAATGCTAACCCTTTAGATGAAGAAAGACATTTGTCCCCATGAGGTTTCGGCTAGCAGGACACAGGCTGTCCAGTTACAACCATTTTCTTCCCAATCAGCTTGCAGTTGGGTGCAAAGTCATGCTGTTTTGCAGTTCTTCTGCCTTCATGTGACCTTCAAGATCATCTGCAGTGTTATTTTTCCAGCATAAAAAATCACAACAGACTTGGGCAGAATTGGCATAGGAAACCTGTGCTAGAAACCACACCATCTCAAAGGAGCATAAGGAAATTGATGAAGCAGAGATTATCTCCCTGCAATTCAAAGTGATCCTTTCCTCAAACAGAAAGATTTCAGTACCCTGTATTTAGAGAGCTGAACAGAAATGTGCAAGCATTAAGAGTTTCAGCAGCATTACCTTTGAAAGGAAAAATCCATCATTGCCATCACACTCAGATCAGAATATTTTAATTACTGCTATTCTTGTGACACTTGGGCTTTGGTCATGTTATATCCTATATCCTTTAACTGTCCCATATCTTTTTTCCCCCAAATCAAAATGTCTGTGTGAATCTACTATGGGCAAAACAGACCCTGAACCCTAGATACACTGTCTTTCCAAGTAAGCACAAAGCAGCATATTCCCTTATGCTCACATGGTGTAGTGACTCATCGAGGATCAAAGATTCATCAACCTTAAGAAAAAAAATGTATATTTGTTTGAGTAATTTATTCCCAGATTTATGTTGATTTAAAGATACTGAGAAACAAAACGCCATCAATTCCCTGGCTCCTTTACTTCACATTTACTCACCCTCTGTATTGAGAATTGGACTTTACTTCCTGTGTAAATTTCTGTGGTTTCAGCTTCCAGCCATCAGCTCTAATTTAGAGCCCTTCAGTAGCCAGTAATTTTTTTCCATCTCACACTCATACACCACAGCACAACTATCACTGTGACTCTCTTCACTGCTCTTTTCTGTTCTTCCCACCTTCCCTTTACCATGTGAGCACAAGGTCTGCTGGTAGCACACCACTACTGGTCTCACAGGGCTTCCACAAAAGACTATTCCTTCTCTTTGTATACCAACTGAATACCACAGGATGTTAATTTTCAGCTCCTTTTCTGAGCACTCTCTCCCTCCTCTGCCATACCCCACAGACCACCTCCTTCAGTTTGTATTTTTAGCATGGAAATGTTTTGGGGTTTTTTTATGTAATGGGTCCTATTCTTCCAAGGAATTTAATCACTATTTTATTGTCCCCACTTCTGTTTATCACTTACAGTTGTCTGCAATTTTTGCCAACAGTGATGTTGCAATTCCAGAGCCCTGAAGAAAATGTTAAAGAGTATCATCTTTAATGTCCTCTAGTTTTCTTTCCCCTGTTGTTCAAAACCCACTGAATTTCTGTGTTTATAACCTCCTCTTTTGTGATGTCTGCAGTACAGCTTTTTTTGAAGTGACATGACCTGCAATTTTTATTTCAAGTCGTGCTTCTCCTTCATCTTCTCCTGGATCATAGCCTTCAGGCTGCCTGTGATCTAGGAACCTTTTCTGTCCTTTGGCAAAAATAACACATCTACAGCAGGACCGGGAGTTGTTCCTTCTGCTAACACACCAATTCCTTTCACCTAGGCGGAAAAAGTCGGCCCTTACTTCCCTCTCAGAATTTCTGCTCACTCATAAAGTGTCAGTGATGAGGTCTCCTTACACAGCCTCACCACCAAGAGTGGACTGATCTGCTGGAGTTATCAATCTTGGGTTGATCAAGAGTTCAAGCCCTGGGTTCAAACCTTGTGTTCTTCAGATGAAGCCACATAGCTGGAGGCAGACCAAACAGGCAGCAAGGCAACGCTTGTGGGCAGCTCTTGGTAGACGCAAGCAAGCCCAAATCTGTCTGTTGGAGGCCGAGCAGACATATCCCCAGGGCTCAGTCAGCAGAGCTGTCTCTGTGTCTCTGTGGCCACCCCCTCCCCTCCAGCATACACTGGGACAGTCAAGGAGAAATCCAGAATTTATGCACTCAAGCAAATAGGGGGAAAATACACAGTAGAGATGTGCCTGGCAGACCTTTAACTGCAGCAAAGGTCTATATGGAAGGATTTTTCTGCAGAGAGTGAAAAGGGCAGGGACAGCAAGAAGGAATGTCCTGACTCCAGCTCCCTGTGTGGGAGCTGCAGCATTCCAGCCAACAAAGGCAGTTCCTGAGATGAGTCAGAGGTAGAGTTGCATCCCAGGAGCTGTATCACCACATCTTTTCCTACTGTGCGTATACCTCACAGCCTTGTACAGCAGCCAGCAGTTTGGCTGAAGCAGCTGGAAAGCTGCTTCCTTCTTCCTCTACCCCTTCCCCTCTACCCTTATTAAAGTCAAGGAGGACTTCTTAGTGCTGATTTTTAAGCAGACTGAGAGAAGAAAGTGCGGTTGGATGGCATTTGCTTAGACTTGGCCAAATTTGAGATGGAAGTTTATGTGTTCGAAGAAATACAGATAGCTATCTTGACTTTGTTGTTTGGACTGCAAAAGTATCAGGTGCTCTGGAACTAATTTCTATTGTATTCTCCAGACAGATTGCTCAGTAGCATAAATTCTATTAATAGATGACCTCAGATGTTGCCTTTTGAGCAGTGGCACACTTTTGAGGAGCATGAGCAGTGTTTGTCCATTTCTCTATCATTTCCATACTGAACAGTGTTTTTTTCCTTCCCTTCCCCCAAGTGTGACTGCTTCATCAGCACTTCCCTGGCTGTGCGTGAAACATGGCCATGCTAAATAAACCCTCTGTTTTCCACAGCTGTTCTTGCACCAGTAAGACTCTTTGTACCATTCTGAGGCTGAAAACTCTCACCCTTCTTCCCATTCTCCTTGTGGGGATGCAGAAGATCCTAGAGAAAAACCCGGCTTGTTCAGCTACAGTGTAACATTCTTCACTAGCCCTTTAATTGATGAGAAGAAAGTCACTGGACTATGTGCCACAGCCACCATCCTGGAGTGTTGTCAAGCTTCCAGAAGAGGTAGCTAAGTCTGGAAATGCTATGTGATGTTACTCTGAGCACTCAAAAGGGGACTTGTCACCTGTTGAGAAGTCCCTTGCAGCCTCATTAACTGTGGCCAATACAGTGGAAACTCCTGTGAGTGCCTCTCTTTGAAAGACACTGATCAAGAGATAAAAAAAAAAATATCTCTGAGCTTATTTTTTCTCTCCCTCCCTCTTTCAAGTCCTTTGCAAGTTCATGGATCTCAGACTTGCTAAGGGTGAAGGATCCACTCTGAATAAAGATACTATAAGAGGAGAGCTGAAGAGTTGATCTTCAGCTCTTATAAGGTATTTTAATACAGTCAGATGAAAAATTCAATGCTCAAACCATCTTCCATTTAGTTTTGTTTACCTACCTGAAGCAGGCTCTTACCAAAATCTCTTTTGCATAATTTCCCAAAATATGACAACACCAGGACTCATCTCTGGGAAGAATGGCCAGAAGGGAACGGAAAAGTTACTGCTAAGCTTTCCCCAGCAGGCCTCTACACAGATGAAAGGTGTTGTGCCTTCAGTTTTTAAGTCCTACTATGAAAGACACATGCACTCTGTCAGCTTCCAGGTCTCTAGCTCATTTGCCTTGAAGAGCCATGGGGCTGAGCCAGCCCTGTTGGGCTGTGAGCTGCACACGGGTTTAACACCTACGTTAGTGCTCTCCATCTGTCACTATGTGTAATTGTACTTCCCTACTGCTGTTTGCAGAGTGGGGGACGACCATGAAGAGCTACAGCTCTCTTCTAATTAAAGTGCTTGGATTTAATCAAGGTTACAGCAGCTTGAGGATGACAGGCTGCCCACAGAACAGACAGCATCCCAAACCATCTTAACTAACATTAGATAAAGAGGAGAGAAAGGAAGCAGTGCTTTTGTCCCTTTCGCTTTGCACTTCTGCATTCCAGCTGCCAGGGCTGAAGGCTAGCACTTGCTTTCGCAGGCAGCCTGAACTGCAAGCTGTGTTTTCTTCTGTAGCAGAGCTGTGGAGCTCTGCTGCTGGACCAAACTGGATGACATCATGGGGAGGACATCTCTTGGATCACCCCTCCATCTGCCCCTTCCACTGGGGGATGCTGGAAGGCAGAAGTGGGAAGAGACTGGAGGAAGGTGTGAGCCAGGTGTCCTGCAACCTTGTGGCTGTCAGAGTACCATGTGCCAAGCCCTCTAATGCCTCTAGTGTCATATTTTCCCTGTCTGCAAATACTGTTTGCCATTGTTTAGCTAATTTTTAAGTGACATGTGAAGTTTTCATACTAGGTCATGGATTCTACAAACAGCTGTGCCTGTCAAAGACTATCGTTCCTAACTGGGGGTTACCATGACCCTACCAGAAAGCATTGTCACCTCAGCTCTGCCAAGAATGGGGCACACAAGCCCTTCCTTATCTGCTTCAAACCAGACAGAAAAAGCACATTCCTCATCTATGTAACCTCACCCAGCATCCTTGCTCAGGAGCTCTCACTGAATCACATCTTCTGGCAGTAGTAATAACTTCCAGCAACGAGGACAGGAACAGCTTCATCCAGGGCTGTTGAGTGCATGAAAAATACACACCTAGAGCTTCACTCTGCAGCACCAGCAGTGGATACAAGACTATTCTTGCACGTATATTCTATCTTTCCTGTGGACATCTCAGAAACTCTGTAGCTACAACAAGAATGGAGATGTCTAGATTTGGCATTTGCTTCTGTTGGTTTTAGTTTTACGGGTCTGGAAAACGCCAAGCCCTTCATGCCTTTTTTTAAAACGCATGCAAGCATTTGTTCTCACAGTCATAATGTTTGGGATTCAGATTTTGTCATTATTGACAGCTAAAACTGATCACCTGAATCCCCCACTGAAATGACAGAGTCATCACTGGGCCAGACATGGTTCCCTACTGGAAGTCACTTGCCTAAAAGTCATGTTTGTGTTACTGCAGCATCATGTCTGAGCTTGCAGTACTGCCACATCAGGTACCACACCTCTCTGTCAATGCTGAACCAACTTCTTAACACAGACTTATGGACTGCTTAAAAGTTCACATCTTAAAGGCACAAAAATTACCTAGAATTTCTTTGAGCAGGGTCATGTCATTTGCTATTGGCTAACTTTTGAGTGTCTGGTCACTACAAAAGATTCTATCAAAAGACACAACACAGTGCTTGACAAAAGATAGAGCATCACATAACAGAGGCCAAAACACACATGCAATATGACATGAAACTGTGGGAAAATGGGTGTATCTTCAGTTTTGCCTGTTTCAGGGGCTGAGGTATTTAATCTCTTGTAAGACACAATTAACATATGTTTAGGGTTCACTGCCTAGAATCCTGTTCCAAGTGGGTCATGGGACTCCTTTTCTAGCAGTTGTCAGAAAAGGAGCTGGTCCTTTCAACAGCTGGAACTGACCAGCAAGTGGGGAGGGACCACCCAAAACCCCTTATCCTTTGGGCTCCCTCCAGCTGGGAATGAGAGAGGAGGTTGAATTCCCTTGGACAGAGGAGTGCAGAGAACTGGAAACTTCATGGCACATGTCTCATGGCATTGTCACTTGGTCTCATCTGTCCTGGGCAGGGCAGGGTTTAGGTTTGTGTGCCAGCTGAAGAAAAAAAACATGTTTAGGTCTGGCTAATTGTATAGCAATTGAAACCATCACTGTAGTAAAGTGACCATCACTGAAAAAGTAAAGCTCTCTAAATGGCCCCTACATAATTGTAAGCTAAATAAACTTTTTTTCTTTTCTTTTTTTCCTTTTTATTTTTAATGTGAAAGTCCAAGCTATTTGTGCCTTTCCTCACTTATCCAGAGCTCGCTAGGGCACCAAGCCTGAGGCATTTAAAGCACTGCTGCAAAGTATTGTTTCTCATTAAATTCTGTCCTTCCACACCCTCATCCCCTCGCCTCACAGTATTAGGTGACACTGCTACCTTGCAGCAGAAAGCCATCAGCTCCGAGAAGTGATGATAGCCTATTTCAGGAGAGCAGCAGTGCTGTGAACAAGGTGCTCAAGTATGATACATTATCCCTCCGAGGCTGAAAGCATCACCTCCACGATGCTCCTAAACTCTGAGCTAGGTGAGGTTAACACCACAGACCAGGTTTCTCATGTGATAGAACATTATGCTCCTAACCAAAAAATCAAGTCTGTTTATGCACAAAGGACACTGGAGCTTAATATATTTTGCATTGCCCTGTGCCCGATTTATATCTCCCATGTGGGCAGAAGAGCTTATTGCTCAGAATGCATTCCAATAACTTTTACACATATGGCAGAATTTGTTTAATTAGAAATATCTAATGGAAGCCCCACTATGAAATACTGAATTTTGTAAGCTAATAGCTATGTGACTAAAGACTATCATATAAACCAGCAAAGGATACTTCCTCAGACATTAGATTTGTTTCCTTGACAGATGTAGTATAGTTTTATACTACAGTGTGGTAATATGGTGGGTTACTATAATATAGTATATACTGTAGTACAGTTTTATACTACTATGTATTTACGGCAGTTGTTCTGGTAAAGTCTGGTGTAAACTTTAAATAGTTTAATATATTTGTGATGACAAAGCAAATCCTGTAAAAACACCCCGAACAGGTTCACCAAAAGCAAGCTCCGCTACTGCAGTTTCCAACAGAGCCAGATTACAAAATAAAGGGACACCTATCACCTGGGCAATAAAGGACAGATTTATTTTAAACCAGGTTTTTCTGCTGTGTCACATTAAGGACCTGTACCATAGTTCATGCCATTCAGATGTTTAAATAAAGGGGTAAGTAAGTACTTCTCTGGCAGCAACCACTTCTCCATGAACCTGTGTTTATAAACTTGTAGGCACCTGAAATATGATTCTTCTAAGGCTTCACTTGAACTCAAAATTCCCACACACTCAGCCAAGATGAATCTTCCTCCAAGCAGAATACACTTGCTAGTCCTATCATAGAGCAACACTGCACAAAACTGCTGGAAACAAACTGAAGAGTGTTTTATCCAATTGCAACTGCCTGAGGTCAACAAAGAAAGTATTAGTTTTATTTTTAGCTTGCTTTTACAGACTGATTGCATTTTCCATAAGATAATCCAGTAGAGATTCTCCTCTCTGTCGCTTTGGGTTTCTTTTTAATCATCAAGTTTGCCACATTACTAATTAACAAGCTCTTAATAAATCACTGATTGTTTAATATGAATCAGAAGAAGAAAACACTGGCATCCCATGACTAAATTTTTTCATTTTTTGTTAATAGAAACTCCAGGATATTTGTCACTGAAGCATCCCAGCACCTCTCAAAGAATGAAGGATTTGGTCTCTAGCAGCAATGGGAAAGTGCAAGAGTAATGTAAAAAGAGGCTGACAAGTGGGAAGCAGAGCAAAGATCAATTAAAAAGCTTGCTTTCAGTCCTAAAAGAAATCAGTAACACCAATGTCAAGGCAGAGTAGGCTGTCAGTAGTCAGTTTGTCCTATCTGACAATCCTTTTGCAGTCCTGGAGTTAGTTTTTCATTTAGATTAGAAGACTATAGAAAGAAAAACAAGCTACAAATGCAAGTCAATAGCCAAACCTGCTTGTAGTTTGGCTTGTGATATCAGATACCAAAGATATATTTACTTTTGTGGAGTCTGCTTGGAAAAATCTATGTCATGGAATTTTAGTAACAGTCAGAGGCAAATTTCAGTAATCAAGAATTAGATTTTGAGAAATCATAAGATTAGTGTAAAAATTATAGAAATGTTTTCAAAGATATGCTCTTTTTTGTTTTCATATTTGTCCTTTTTTTCTCTTTAACAGCATTGAGCTATTTGCTTTGCGTGACCAACTGTCAAACCACTGTGCAAATTGCAAGGAGAAGACTCCCACCAGAAAATTTTGTACCTTTTTGTAAAAATGTTTCAGCCGTGCATTTACTTTTCTTTTCAGTGTGTAAAATATACTTATTTTTTGTCTTCAAATGGTAGTCTTGTCTCTGTTAATTTCCTCTCAGATAGGATTTTGTGGCTGGGAACTTTTAATTCCTCTCTTCAGCCACTTTTTTACTGTTACAATAAATCTTTTGATCAGAAGCTAGAATACTAGAGCTGGATGAGAGTGTATGCAAATGCATTCAAAGCCTTTGCCCAGTTGATTCAATCTTCCCTTTAATCCCCATGATGATCTGCAGTAATGGATAAAAATTATGAGCAGGAGAAAGAAGGGAAAAAAACAACCAACCCTCAGGAAGCAATTTTGATTGCTGTGAGGAAGCACTGGAGGCTCTTAGCCCCAGGGAACTATCCCCAGTTCACTGGAGGCTTTCAGATACCATGGTGATGGGGGACTTTATGAATAACTAGGTAGATAAATGGTAAGTGCTTTTGATCTCTGCTAGCCTGCATTTCATCCTGTCAGCTGGAGAAGAGGCTATTCAAATCTGTCGGCTGTAGGAGGTCAGCCAGGAGAGAGAAAATGTCTTCATTACAGCCTTCTGTTCAGCCAGGCCTCCCAGCTGACCTCAGTGCCCAGGCTTGTCAGTCAGATGAAGCAAATTTTCCAACCGAGGGAAGATGTCGCTGCGCCAGATTTTTATCCCGGGTGTAAGAGCTCAGAGGCAGCAGCATAAGGCCAGGGAAGAGTTAGCTTGCATTTTGACATCTCCCCCAAAACTGCCATAGGATTCAAGGGAACCTTTTCCTGGTGGGGAACCTGAACTCATTTTCCTCAGCTCTTTTCCAGTACCACTGAGGCAGGAGGCTCTCAAGGCAGGTGCGAACAGAACCACCAGAGAAGACAGAGTAACTCTGTCATTAGAAATGCCTAAATATTGATTCCATTTTCTGCCTTGAATCTTCTCTTTCAGTGAGTCTCCTCTCACAAGCCTGATATAAATTTTAAGCAAAGGAGCTGGAGTTCTCTTTAGCTTCCATTCCAGGCTGAAAGAGAATTTCTCGTTTTTAAAGATCCCACCTATTTTTGCAGCGATACCCAGGAAGGAAGCTGGGACAGGTTATAATGATGCAGAGCCCTGTCTAATGGAGAAGGAAGATCTCAGCTATTCAGGATGGAGAAGGAGGTCACATTTTTGCAAAAGGATGCCTAAAAATTGAAATAGGAATTCCAATCCCATTATTTGGTAATGGGATTTGTAAACCTCATGTTCACAGGCTGAGATAAACAATAAATGCTTCCCGAATCTCTCTTGGAAGAAGAACTCCTTGCAGCATAGCTAAATTACACAGTAAGTTATCATTTACAAAGAACAAAAATAGGAAAAGGAGACAGTGAAATTAATTTATGTCTAAAGGATTTCTCACTTTTTGGATTGAAGGGCAGGGAAACAGTCTCCTCTAAAACCACACTTGCAATGGAGATGATTTTACTGTGTTAGATCATTTCCAGAAAACATTATAAAAATGTTCCTTTTACTCAAGCCAGCCAGGTTTTAATAGTATCAAAGCAAAATATAGTTTGCTATTAGCATGAAATAACATTAGCATAAATAGAAAAGAGTAAGGACACTTGAAAAAAATTCCACATAAACGGCCTGCTCATTTCACTAGACACCACTGGAGCTGAGAAACTGTGAAATTTCCATAATAATCTAGTGGAGAGAAAAACAAACAACAATTTTATTGATAGGGAAATTACATCCTGTTGCTGAATATAAAACTACAACTCTGTTCAATGGCTCTTTAACAGCATTGAAAGTATATATTAATTTGTAAGTGTAAATGAAATGTAAACAAAATATTCAGTTCAGTATGACCACAGAAACCTCCTGATAGTATTTCAGGGCAGGAACTCAGGAGACATATATTTGGATTCCATATCCTAGACACCGAGCTAGTGGCATCTGATACCTTTGTGGAAAAGATTTATGCAGCTGCTGTGTGGTGATATACTCGTGACAAAAAGCATCATACCAACTAGCCTGGGAGACATTAGTGTCTTTGGGGGAGAAGAGCTCCTTTAGGGTTTTTGCTTGCTTTGTTTTAAAAAGAGGATCCTTCAGTACTTTGCAGCAATAATCCCAGATACTGCAGTTAGAAGTTACACTGCTGCAGTGCTCAGGACTGTTGCAGCAGAGCCTTCCTGTGCAACAGGACTGTATCCCCAAGGGAAGCAAAGCTCTTCTACTATGTGAGGAGCAGTAAGGAAAGCAGCTATGGAAGGCGAGTGCAGCTGGGAGGGGCCACACCAGTTGTCGCTACAGAGATACAGATCTGGCAGCCAGGGAATGGGGCTCTGGCTGCCCCAGCAGCCCCTGACTCCTGCACGGCTGGACATGGTGAAGGCAGCAGAGCTCCTTAGTTTTCTTACTGAGCCCCATCCCAGCTGGACTTCAGAAGCTGCCACCACAAAGCTTGGAAAATACACAGGGAGTCTGAGGACTGTGGCACACAAGCTTGCTGGAGCCCCAGAGCTGCTGTGGTCCCAGACCCTGGGTCGCTGTGGTTCCAGGCAGGAACCTGCTGTGGAGCCAGGCTGTGGCAGGTGGGACCCCACCACCCATCACAGCAGCGCTGGTAGCAGCAGATTCCTTCCTTCTGCCTGTAAACGTGCCTAGGTGCTGAATGCCTCTCTCCCCATCACCTCCTGCACCCACAAACACTGCTGCAAAGGAGGTCTGAAGAGCTACCCAGCCAGCACAAGGGTGCTTTACGTCCTCTGCATGCTCTGCACAGCAGAGTGATTTTCCCTGGGGCAGCACAATGAAAGGGAAGGCCCTAAAATGATGCCTTTAGCTGCACTCCTGCCAGGCAGCCCCCACCAAGCCCACCCCGGATGCCTTGTCCTGAAAATAGTGTTGGGGGAGAAAGGTTTGGGGGGGATGGGAGTGATTGTGTGGCTGCACAAAGCCCGTTGAACAGTTAATGCTTTAACCTTGCGTATAATTTATACAATAAACAAAGTCACATGTTTCTCTAATAATTTAGATGTAAGCAAATGTTGATTTATTCAGGAAGGCTACTGCCAGCAGCAAAGCCTGCAGCACTGAAATTTGAATTAAACTAGGACAGAAGCAGGCTAGTCTATAATAACATTTGTATAATTTTATTTTTGCCCTTGGCTCAGTTCATTTCCTTCTACAGTAGATGCATGAAATTGGTTCTTCAGCCACCTTTAGCTGATGTTCATTGATATTGGGGGTAGGCAGAGAAGCAAGAGAATGTAACCTTTTTAGACTTTGTGTTTGCAGTCATAAGGCCATGAATTCTTAGGTCATTTATGACAATAATTTTCTTCTGTGCCTTTCCTTTCCACGCTACTCTCTGAACAGCTCCATGTCACCTGAAATGAAGGGGCTTTTCCCCCCTTTTTTTTCCTGCATGGCGACTTCTAGAACAGAGCTTGCTAAACAGATGCAAATGTTGTGTTGTTTTTATTCTTTTATTCAGGCCTGAGGGCATGAAATTGGAGTTCTCTTACTCTGCTTTCAACATGAAGGAAGAGGACTGCATGATACTTCAAAAATGATGGTGAAAAAAATGCGCACTAGTATAGATATCTGCAATGGAGCCCTTGGCTTCTTTTCCAACTTTATGTTTGAGGAGGAGAAAATAAGTTGGATAAGGGAGAAGACGCAGACCAGCACAGGGCAGTGGGGTTCCTGGTGAAAGTCCTGCTCCCAAGCCTCAGAAGCACAAGAACACACAGATAAAGTGTTTCACTTTTGTCCGGAGAACCTGCAATAGGTTCCAAGCGAAGTCAGAGGATCCCTCTCTGAAAGTGAGCTCTTGTGTTCCTTTTCTGGCCATCACTGAGCCCTAAGTGGGCACTGTCCCACTGCAGAGAGAAGCCCAGTGTGATCTGCCTGTGAGCCCACAAGTCCTCTGCAGTGCTGGGTTGATATGCCCTGGAGACCTTGCTTGAAATGCTTCTAAAGTCACTGTTTCCAGCTGTGCTGAGCCAGGAGAGACACTCTTAGGCTGAAAGGACTTTATGGGAGAAGGAGTGAAAGCAAAGAGGAGACTGGAGAAAGGGAGGTGAGGGGAGAGAGACAGGAGCTAATAACAGCACTGGCAGAAGAGTGATAATATCCCTGTCTGGCAATGCCACAAAATCATCTTTTAACTGCAGCACACCTGGCCAGGTGCAAAAGCTACAAATTGAGGTAGTAGTGCTCTTATGCATAACACCCACATATATGGTGATTTCACAGCTGTGGTTTTTGATAAGGAGTGACTTCATTTTTGCAGTCCTCTCTGTTGCAAATAAAAGTTTCTTAACAGGAGTCAAAATTAAACCAAGACCTATGAGACCAGGGCAGTTTCTGGGACTCATGACCTGTGTGTCCATTTCCCCAGCACACACAGACCTTGAAACCTGCTAGTGACACTTTCAAAACCAGCCCAATAAAAGTTTCAGCAGAAACAGCCACCTAATGTGTTTTAGTAGAGGGCTGTGGCTGGCTGCCAGGATGGGAAATGCCAGGCTTAAGCTCCTCCATTGTAAAAGTAATATACTCCCTCTCCTCACCACACACTGACCACAAAAATGGTACCAGTCCATGTGCCTCTGAATGACCTATTGCCTCAGGAGTGCAAACACTGAAACAGAAGTTTTCCAAAAGTTTTCCAATCCTAAATCCTCAGAGTATGTGACCTATGGGTGTCTTGAATCTTATGGCCCCACATGACCCATCTTGCACTATATCTTGCCTAAAAAGTAAAGGTCATACCACATTGCCCTTCAAGCAGCTTTTTCCAGCTGCAGGCCAGGGTGAAGGGAGCAGAGCCACCTCTGTGTGACTGCTGTGTCCATTCAGTTCTGTCCATGGCAATACTCACAGACCTTTGTTCCAGCCCCCACTCCGCCTCTCCCCACCTGCTGGTTACTGCAAGCAAGGGAAGGAAGGGCAAGCTGGGGATATTTCCTTTGCCAAAGCATGTGAGAAGCAGCAGCAGACTGCAACACCACCGGCCACAGCCTCCCAGGCTGCTCTTTGGATACCACAGCCATGTGCCCCTGACCTGGGGCAAAGTCATAGTTGAGCCCTTACTTCCCTTATTATTAATTAAAACATCAGAGGAGATCCTCAGCTGGAGTAAATATTCATTGCTCCTGGCTCTCACCCACTGGTTTCTGAAAGCTCACAGAAGTAGTCACATTTATGCTGTTAACACAGATCTTGGCTCACACTTCTGCGGTCAAACAAATAAATATCACTGCATCCCATTTAGCTCTGTTAATGCCACATTAAGAATGGCATGTGTTTTGACATAACCACCCCTTCCCACATTTTTTCTAAACACCATAAATGAAGCATTAAAACTCCCAATCCATCACGGTGACATCAGATCAGTGGACTGTGACTTTTATGACATCAGAACAATTGATTATATGACTCTTTTATGTGTAGCTTGCTATGCGATGATTGCTCTTTGCTCCATATATTACACCCTAACATCTCAGAAAAATCTCAAGAGATAAAAAGGAATCACTGTGAAGCAGTGAAGTACAGTAGTTACAGAATTGCCATAAAACTGTCATAAAAATTGGAGAAACAAAAATGCCTTTAAAGATGGCAATGTTCCATTATGGGTCCCTAGCTAATGGTCTGGAGTTGCCCTATGCATACCTTACCATATTTACTGCTTCTGGATATTTCTGTACCTTTCTCCCAGAAGATTATATGGTTATCAAGACATGCTGGTTTCCCTGCACACTTGAAGTCTCTTTACCCCATTATATCACCTCTAACAAGTCAAGCGATGTTTGTACCAGGCAAAATTCAGGGTTTCTTTTCAAATAGCCCAAAAAAGGAATGAAAAATAAGAAAAAAAAAAAATCTGACAAGAAAAGGGAGGTATAATCTGTTTGTTGTTACAAGATTGCTGAAAGAAAACAGAGTAGTACTTATATTGTAGTGCTTATAAATAAAGGTCCTGATAAAATTAGAATCAAGGTACAGAATTAGCAGCTCTCTCCTGCTGAGGAAAGCTCTGCCCAGAAGAAAGACCTCCAACCGGATTTTCTACTATAAACCCACATGTGCCTGAGCCCAGTTAACATGCAAGGTGCTGTGCCACATAGCTGTATGTTTTCTTGTGTTCTCCAGATTTTCCACACAAAGCTGCTACCATGAGCAATGACCAAACCAGTGCTTCTCTTTTTCAGATGCAGGTGTGGCTTCTGTTGCTCTGTGGGATAATATAAGGCCCAATGCGAAAATGAGAATTTTTTTTTTTGTAATTTTATCTTTTGTTTTAATTTCAAGGCAATTCAATGTAAACAGAAAGGTGCTACAGTCATAAGGACGATGTAAGTCATAGCAGAAGTTAATGTCTTAGGGCCCTGAATGATGAGCTCTGGAAAACCCCATCCTGGCTGCTGCAGATGTGCGTGTTCCTGTCCCTCCTCCAAGCAGGGTCACAGAAAGCCATCATGGGCAACAGAAAACCATGTGCCAGTGTTCTCCCTGATCCATCTCCCTGAGCTTTCCTGGGGGACCAGGATGGATTGGCACCATTGCTCCAGCACCCACAGGAGCCACAGACACATGGACAGGCATCTGTCTCACTACCCCTGCTCCTGCAAAGGGTGACTTCTGGAAGAGGAAACAGGCCAGCAACCAGAGCCAGGGCTGCTGTCCCTTGAGCAACTGCAGCTGTTGCTGCTCCACATGTGAGTAGGCACCCATAGCTCCATCCCAGGGTGTCTGCCTCACTAGAACAATACAGCAGCTTCAAGCACCTTGACATTTTAAAATACTTTGGGATCCTTACACAGAAGGCACTAGAGAAAAGATGTATTCGTAGTAAAGTCTGGATGGATAGCCAGGTGTGCAACACCCCCTAGTCCCCCTCAGAAATGATGCAGTGGAAGAAAAGCAGCGCCTCTCCAGCTGCTTTTTTCCAGCCCCTCCAGCACACACACACACAAAGACATACACACAGAGCTGGGAGCTCCAAACCACAGCTGGACAGGACATTTGCTACAGGGAGTAAACAAATGTGTTGGCCCTCCAGTCAGAATTGCCAAGCAAGAAAAGCTGCAGAGAGTTCAGCAGCCTAAAACCAACCTCCAGGTATGGTGGCATCTCTGGGAAAACCCTGGTACTGTAGAGGGAGGGAGGTTCACGAGACACTCCCAGCCTGGCTTGTTATTCACATGAAGCAGGGACCTGAATAAATTTACTCCTGGATAAATTATGTCTTTTTTTCTTCTTCCTCTGTCCCCCCCAAACCAACATATTCTGGGAGGTTGAGAGAAAATCTAGGCTATCTAAGATGATGAATGATTACTGCTTATCCCTCTTTCAAGGATCTGCACTCTCTTTTACTGGAGTGAGAGGGGAAGAGATGTGTGGCTGGGACCTTTACAAGTGCCCTTTGCAGACTCCAGGGTGATTTCAAGGGCAGCTTATGGCACAGGATATTGACAACAACAGAGCCCATCTTGAACACACACCCTTAACTCATTCTTAATTTATATGCAGACCAAGCAGCAACATTATTGTTCAGCTGGGGGCATATTTAATTGCTGGATGTTCTGCAGATGTCTTGCAGGCTGTATAGATAAAGGCATTTTAAGTTGCTGACTTATAACAGCACATCTTTCTTCTTTTAACATAAGAATTCCTACCTTCTTTGATGGATGTGGAATTTTTAAGACTGAAATCCTGTGCTAGTCTTTGAGAATATTTTAGTGAATATTAAATTCCCTGACACTGCGAGAGCGCAGCTAAACCCTGATGTCTTTTCATTGGGGAAAAAAATTAGCTTCATTACTGTAAAAGCAGTGTTTTCCCATGACATGAACTTGGGGAAGGCCCATTATTGTTTCTTAAAACCCAGCAGTGTGGCTTGCCAGGCTCTAGCCAGACACTGCAGTTTATTTAAGCAGCCTGCTCAGTGCTGAATAAGACATACAAGGGGTCTGGAGCCTTGCCCTAAGGCGGCTGTAATCCAAGGGCAGCTCTGCAAAGCATTGCTGGTGCCAAGGGTCCAGCACAGCTTCCCTCCACTGCAACACCATGAGGTGCCAAGCAATTCAGGGTTAGCCCTATGAACTTAAAGTTCTTGTCTATTGGGAGTTCCTATCTTATACTTAAGGACTAAATACTGCATATCATGTCTGGGTTTTGGGGTGTTTTTAAATTTCTCCCAACCTTCAAGACTAATCAGATTTACAAATGGTTGTCCCATAGAAATATTTTAACGACACCTACAATGTCCTTTCTGGCTTGTGCCGCACCAGGACACCTCTGTCCTCATGACATAGGTGTTTGACAATTTGACAAGGAGATAGCCATAAATTAGGCAGAAAAGCAGACTCCATTAAAAAAAAAAAAAAANATAAAAGCTGGGAGGAGGCAACTTGATGTGGCATGGCTCCTGGCAATGAGGAAGCATGAGTGCATACTGAAGCTTAGAAATAGAAAGTGATGTCCTCATAAAAATATGGCTCTAGGCTGGTGTGCCACTAGAAATTCTTCTGTCAGTTTAGAATATTTAGCTCTAAGGGATCTCTACTTTCAAATGGATCTTTTGATGCAAAATAGGCTGCACAGACTGAGATAGTGTTGAAGAAGGGAGAGTTGCATTCACTCCCAGTTATGCTTGGTAAACTGGAGATTTTTAGATAGGCTTTTTGATCCCAAAGTATTGAGAGGGCAGGTGGGTTACCCTTACCAGTGTGTTAGGTCTCCGCGTTCTTCTGACTGAAAACTGCTACTGATACCAGGGCAGCTAAATAATACTGAAAGCTTCAACACTGCTGGTTATCAGGGGAACCTCTTTAGCCTAATTTGAAAGCTCAAAGCTTCAGGCAACTGATTTTTTTTCGTTACAGGCTCTTTTGTGTGATGTTCCAATGCAGTATATCCAATCAATGATGCCATATCACGCATGGTACCATCATGTGGATGTTTATTCCCCCTGTGTTTTGTATTTGACTTGTTAAACTGCAAGAAGAGTTCAGGGAACAAACAGGGGAAAAAAATAAAAAGCAAACTCCTCAGCTCCTCTACTGCAGAAATTTAAAACTAGTGAACACACAAGCCTCAGCACTCCAAGAGAAATGAAAAGAAGCGGAAAGTGAAAATATATACATATGTATACACATGAACAAAACATGAGCCATAGTCATAGCAATCTGGGCTCCAATGTGCCAAACAAAAGGGGTTATTCCTTCAAGCAATCTTTGTAAAATTTAGGACACGGCAAGGCTGGTTTATGATCACACTGTAGATTCCACTATAAAACTACACAGTTTCTGTACAGTAAATTCCACTGGATAATTGGAGCAAGCTGCTTTGGAAGATTTTAATATTGCATCTTCTAAAAAAGGGATGTTAAGTATTACCTGGCTGGAGAGAAGGGGACGAGACTAATTATCAAGATTCTAATTCTTCCTTTCTTCTGTACTTCTTTTCACACACATAAACTTCATTATTTAGGCTCGTTTGGGGAAATGACAAGAACTGTGAGGGTTCTTTCCCCATAGAGTTTTTTAATGTAAATAATACTGGTCCAGATCTTCAGATTAAATAAATCAGACTATTTCATTTACAGTGTGCCTGTGTAAATAATGTTAAATTGATTTTATTTATTAGGATGCCAAAAATAAAAGTAAAAGCAGGCTCCATGATGAATGAGTAATTTACTGAGGGTACTGATGCCTTCTGAGGTTTTGGCCCAGAAGAGCAGGAGCAGCTTAAGGAAACGCCATCATTTCACAACTCTTTTGACTTAATTTCTTGTAAGTTACTTCACTTTGGAACAAAGATCTCAGCTCAGCTAAAACCAGTGCTTATATTAACTGCATTTTTATTGTATTTACAAAATTTTACTTTGAATCTAGTTTCTCTTGTTCCTCCATTCTGAAGCAAGCCACAAATCTGCATTTCTGGTGCTGTAGTCCCTGGTCAGTGAAATAACTATGAGACAGTAATTTTCTCATTGTCTTTCAACACAATCACTCTCAATTAAGAAATAATATTTGTATCTTAATATCAGTAACAATGGCACAAACAGGCAATCAAAAGTGTCAGGCATCTGACAGAGATACACTGAGCTATTTTCTTAGACCAGGAGAAGAATCCCTTCTTTTATTGGCTTGATGATGCTTAGTGGTAGAGCTGATGCTGCTGATAACCTTGTGCTGTCATTGACACGAGCCAGGCATGAGGCTGTTCCATCCTGCAGGGCTGCATCCTGCATTTGCCATTACCCTGATGCACTTACCAAGCAGCTAGATCTTACTTTTTTTTTTAATCCTAAAATATAAAATCATCTATTTATACATTTCCATGAAAGCAAAGTGTCTGTGGACACACATTGGCCTTGAGTTCAACCACTCCTGCTGTCCCTTTGTGAATCTTGGTAAGTCCAAGATGATTTTGTTGATTCCTGGAAGATGTCATCAATGCAGTGGTGACAGTGAGGGATGAAGCAACATTTATACATTCACACTGGGTGTATTAATCTCATTCACAAGGGAGGTGTTATCCAAATGTAAAGGTATTATCAACTTAGTAAACAAATCACTGCTTGAGTCAGCTGGGTGTAATCCCATGAGACCTCTTTTCTCCCTTAAAGGCTTTGGTGTCAGAATAACAAATCAAATGGCAAATTGATCAAATTCATGCAAGAAGAGCAAAATTTTCCTTCTCACAGCTACCTGTCTTACTCTGTATTCACACAGTTCAGATCTGTTTGTCCACCTTTCAGATACCAGCAGTTCATGTCATTTGTAAGCAGGAGTTAGGAAGGTAAACCTAAGGAAGAGGCAATGACTGCCACTCAGAATACTCAGTTAAATAATGAGAAAACAGCACTCTCCAGCTAGGAAGCACAGCGGGAAAGCAAAGAAATCCATGATTAGGAAACAGGGTGAGCCAGCTAAGCTCTTAACCTAGCGAGGCAGAAACAATGGAAAGGCCCACCCATGTCTGCAGGGGAGCTGCAGTCCCCAGGAGTCCCAAAGAAATTGTGCCAGCACCTGCCAAAATGTGCCTGGGGTGGCACAACATCACCTACCTTTAGGAGGCCTCTCAAATCTGAAATGAAGCTCAGCAAACCAAAACTCAATATAACTGTAGGGTTTAGGCATTTACTCTGTGAACGCGTAGGGTATAACCAGACATTAAGAAACAAAAAAAAAAACCAAAATAAATTCTCAAAAAATCAAACCAATAACAACAACAAAACCCCCAAACATGTAGGGACTGTGTTTATTTAAACATCATTACTTTTTAAGCTAAGAGATGCATGAATCAAGGTGTGTTACAAACATTATGCTCAGATAATGTAGCAAGTGACATTAGGAGTGCTTTCCACACAGGCAAAGGCAACCTGGTACAGAATTACCTGCAGAATTCAGCATGGCAAGAACAGCAACTATTTTACCTACTGCCAGCTTATTTTCTGTGACTGGCTGGGAGCAGCATTTTTCTGAAATATCATGACCCAGACATTCTGGAAGCACCAGTATCCCCACAAGCAAGGGTTTTCCCTTTTACTGCTGTTTATTTTCACTTTGTGCTGGAGGAACAAAACATGCATTTCTGTCAAGTCATATGGTAGTAAATATGCTCAAATGAATGTCTGTCCTAACAATAATGTCAAAAATAACTCATTTTTCCAAACAGCAATTTTTAATTGCCACCTTAATCAGTGTAATAATCAGTGCAATATGGAGGGTTTAGCCCCCAGTTCATCAAAGCATGTAAACATGTGCTAAGTATCATGGCACTTGTGCAAAGAGTGCAAGAGAATATGCAGGGCTGAAGGGCAAAATAAAACTCTTGAAACCAGTGAATGAACTTGCTGCTATTATAGAATCGTGGAAATGAATCATTTTGGTTGGAAAAGACCTTTAAGATCGTTGAGTCCAACAACTTATCCAAGTCCACCGCTAAACCCTAAGTGCCACATCTACACATCTCTTAAATACCTTCAGGGATGGTGACTAAACTGCTTTCCTGGACAACCTGTTCCAGTGTTTGGCAACCCTTTTGGTGAAGAAATCTTTCCTAATACCCAATCTAATCCTCCCCTGTTGCAATTTGAGAAAAGGTTTCCCTTTTTGAATCTCCTTTTCTCCAGACACCCCCATTCCCTCAGCTGCTCCTCATCAGAGTGACGCTCCAAACTCTTCACCAGCTCCATTGCCCTTCTCGGGACACACTCCAGCTCCTCAGTGTCTTGTAGTGAGGGGCCCAACACTGAGCACAATATTCAGGTATTGTGAGGATTCTCTCCAAGGAGGATCCAATTGGCATTTTCATGCTAAAAAGAATGAGCAAAAATCAATCAAATTCTGGTACCCTACAGAATGCAGCAAGTCAAATTTGGAAAACACCCTTAGAAAAAACGAGATCATCTCCAAATAGTGATTAGGAGGCAGGTCACCTCCCATCACTGGCCATCCCACTGTGTGCAGGGGTGGCTGCAATCTGCAGTCACTCAGGAACACCCAGTGGCTGAGCCGGGTAATGAGCATCTGGACCTCGAGAGAGCCTCCAGGCACTCTGTGACCCAACTCAGAAATTTAAGACTATTGTGTTTACACATCTTCCTGCAATTCACTCCGCAGTCTGCCCAGCAGTATTTCTGATTGTCCCATCTTTCTTTAAAAATATTTTACAGAACTCAGTTGGAGAACGCCATTCTGAATAAAGCATTGACTGTATGGCTCATCATTTTAAAATTAGGAAATTGAGGGGGTTGGTGCATAGCTTTGACTCTGCTGCTCACAAATGGACATGTATGTGTTTATACACACACAGAGATATACACAGAGTATTCAGTATTACTACTCCTCTAAAGGAGTTCTCATAAGACATGTAATTTTTAAATTACTTGTCTTACAAGACAAGTAATTAAAAAAAAAAAAAAGGTAATTTGAAAAAAAAAGGTAACACAACATATCTGTAATATGAAATTGCAGTATGTTTGTTTCCACAAGCTTACACTGTGGATCTGTGATATGATCCCCACATTTGGAGATCAAGATAGAAATGAGAAGTACAAACCTGGGGTATTTAAATCCATACAAACTTCGCTATTGACTTCAGTATGACAAGGAGTACGGTTGCCATGAAAATTATGTTTTCTTGGGATATGCAAGCTCCTGAAGTACCAAGTAACTGTCAAAAAAATCCAGAAGAGGGCTATATGGTACATGTCTATTTGTAAGTTCCTCATTCCCTGAAGTGCTGTGACTGAAAGCCAAGCATTCATTACAAGGAAGTTCACAACTTAAATCTTTCACTTAGTAAAGTCTTGCAACTAAGTTAGTTAAGAAGACTGAAAACACATACATAAAAAGAAATCCTGCAACTGTATAGCTAGACTATAAAGCAAAGTTGTGGTATTAACTTTACTTGAGAAATAGATTGTGCCTTAGTGATCTTACAGCATCGTTTCTCAATGAAATCCAGCAAGCATGTAAGTTCCTTTCACAAACAGAAGTAATCAGCACCAACATATTATAGTTAAGATGATTTATTCGGATTTCCTTCAAGCTTTTGACAAGATCCTTTACTAAAAAAATCCTGTAAAATCTATACAGTAGAAAAGTAGTACTGTTCTCTGTTGTAAAAAGCAGACTAGGAGACAGGAACTCCTGAGTGCTCATTGTATTTCCTTTGATCTATATGCCCTGTTCATAATACGCCTGACACTTATTCCTTTTGTGGCTTTGGGCAAGTCATATAATCTCTCTGCCTCGTTTTCCTATCTCGAGGGGTATTGCATGGATTAGTTAGTCAATGTCTGCAAAGCAGCTGAAAGCGTATTCACCAGATTCTCCCAGGGAAGCAAGGACACTTAGCTTCTTGGGAAGTCATGACCAATAGATTCCAAGGCATGCTACAGAAAATAAAAGCCAGTAGAAAAACTAACCCAGTTTTGACACAGACTCCACCAAGTTTAGTTCAGATTGTTCCTGAAAAAGGCTGCGCACACCAACCCCCTTTCCATAACAGTTAAAGGATCCCAGGACCTACCCAGGTCCTTCAGGTTTTGGGTGTGGCTGCTGTTGAGAAAGAAGGACAGTGAAGTGCTCCCAAAGGGGACACCAAAACCTCTGTCAATGTTTGCACTGATGAGCTGGCAGAAGAAAATAAACAGTAAGTGAGTGACATTTGCTGATACTCATTGACCCATGCCATTGAAGAGGACTGTGAGAAGCCTGAGAGGAACTGGAAAGCATTGGTTTATCCTGAATTTGGGCATGACTGGTGACCAAATGAAATGTATATTGGATGACTATAAAGGAGTAAACATTGGCAGGATCTTCTCTGTGACCTCATAGCTTTTACTTTGATTTAAGTTTGGATTGAATTTGCTACACAGTCACAACCAGTACATTTTCATATCTATCTGTATGATAGAATAGAAAAATTACTGAGGATCACTCCTAGGCATCAGTATGGGTTTAGCTGACCACTGAGTTTAAAAGGCAAATTGAAAACAAAAGCTAAGAGAGAAATCAAAAGAGATAATATCACAGTCAAGTGGCAGCAAATAACCAGGCAAAGCCAAAGGAATATTTTCTCAGCATTTGTGAACCTTCCTGATCATTCTGGGAACTGCTTTTCTCTGCTGGCTGATGTCATAAGAGTGAAGGCAGCTGCTGCTGCATTAGCAGCATTTTGTCCTTCAGAAGAGAAGTTCAGAACTCAGAGGGATAAGCCACCTTTGGCAGTGTGGGTGCACCTGCAGTAGCTGTTCTTCACTTTGGAGCAGCTATCAGTGCACACAGATAGCGCAATTGCAGGAAGAGGAGAGGGCAATCAGCTGCCTTGGCACAAGCCCTTCTCCTTTCCTTGCACCAGCAACTATGCCAGCTACATCAAGCCACTGACTCTTTGCCAGCACTGTTTGCTTTTATATCTGTCAGGGGAGTGTTCCTAGCATAGGTGTCACCTTGGCAGCAATGCTTTCCTGCTGATATGTTCTTACTTTTGAGATGTCTCTTTTGTGCCACCTTCCTCGAATGTCTGGAATCTTTGGATTTATATTTGGTGGCTGCCATGTCCTCTGTCTTCTAGGAGCTCCCCTTTCCTGAGTACTCTCCCTGGTTCTGTTGCTCACCAGAAGGCTCGAGACTGGAAGAAATACAACAAAAAAAACAGAGCAGTCTTGCAGGAGCGACTTCTCTCAACATCTGTCTTCTGCTGGTTGGGATGGAGAAAGGTTGCCTGGAGGTATGTATGGCAGTATTGCCTTTGCATGAACTAGCACAGCAATTTTCATTGACTGTGGCATGAGAAGGAGAGTTTTGCCAGACAGACATTTTTCCCTGGCAGACATTTTCAGCCTCTGCCTTAGGAGATGTGACTGTGTTTATTTTCACAGGCAGTCAACTAAAATCCTCTTTAACTTGTAGGTCTCTTCATGTCCCTCTAGCAGCTGTGATAGGACCAGCAGGGCATGGATTAAAATATCGACGAGCTTCTGGTAAGCCACTGGTTTTGACCAAGAAATTAACAAATATGGATTGTGATGAGGCCACAAGGCTCATATCCCTGACTGCTATCATTACCCAAAAAACTACTGTTGTCTATCACCACCTACTATACACATAATTCTTATATAAAAATATGTACTGAGACATTAAGAAAATATGAAAATCACCCTCATAACTGCAGCTGGGATATATAGACTATATATGGAACCAAGAAGGAAGCACACAGTGCCTTAACATTTAAACAACTTCCCTCCTTTGCATAAACTCATCCATCAAATACGGCCAGAGTAGCCCAGGTCCTGTAATTCCCTGCAAACCCAGAAAATTACAGTGATATAAAATCACTGTGTGAAAAACTGTTGCTTTTCAGGAAGCCAAGAGAAAAACACTATTGATTTAAAAGTGGATTTCTCAAATTATTTGAAACAGAGAAGTACAGCTGCTTTCCACAGATTCCTGTTTCTACAAAGAAAGAACAGAAGATGCTAGCAACATCAGTTTTTCAAAGCTCATGTAAAATGTTGAAAGCATAACATAATTTCTGCCACATATAAATATAATACAAATAATTAGATGCTTTTGCTTTGGAAATGGATTGTTTCAGATGCTGCTTCTTTAGCAGAAGGGTAATGAGTACCGCCTTCAAATATCCTTTTGACAAAATACACTTACTCTACAATAAGTCTAGAAAATTAGTCTGGTAACAAAATCTGCAGGTCATTCCTTACAAGCAGTATTCGTAAGTTCAAAGTCTTGGAACACACTGTTCTGAAGGATGGATGAAGCCACAGCCCTGTTCACATTCTGTGGTCTGCCACTTTCTTTATCCAGATCAGCTCCTTGAAAATCCCAGATCATAATACCCACTCCCAGACTTTGGGCTATTCAAAACATAGACACAAATCCAGATTTCACAGCCTTGCAGCTGTATTGTCTATCACTCTGAAATATTTCCTCAGTTCAGTAGGATGGTTTCTTGGGTAGAAATTCATACCTCAAATAATGATCTCAATGTATTTCCATATTATGCTGAATCACACACTTTCTGGAGAAGAATGTTTAGAAATATAACTCTGTTAAAAGAGAATGCTGTTACATCAACATCAATTTCCTTTCTGAAATCTCAAGGTACAGCTGAGTAACTTCTGAGAATGGCAGTTTTAATGGTAAAAATCCACGAGGGAAGGTTGTTGGTGCGTTTTATTATTTAACAACACCAAATACCTCTGCTCATTGTGTCTGTGTATATGGGTGTGCTCAGGGTAGGAATGCGGAGAGATTCTGACACCCAAAGGATGCACAAAAAGATACACTAACATAGATTTCTGTGGTGCCCTGAAGGTACTTCCATTGTGTTATAGGGCTTCTCATTGCCTGAGCAGTCCTAGCTCAGGCAATAGGACCATGAAGTAAAACTGAGTGTTTCTGGACTAGATGAACTGAGAATGAGGCAGATTATACTACCTGTAGAAACAGCAAAACGAGTTAATCAAATGCTTATTTTTCTCCTTACCGATTTCCCATCTCCCCCAACATACACAAACACATACCCACAAAAACATATTTTACCCATTTTTCCTCAGTGTAGTCTTTAATTAGAATGAGTTGAGCAGTTAAATTGGAACGATCTTAGAGCAATTTGTACAATCTCATGAGATACATTATCAGTTATGCCCTGAATTGTGCACAGTCTCTCTGAACAGAGAAACCAACTGAAGCTCCTTCCATATTCACCCTACTGGTATTTCACATGATCCAGCCCAGAAAAGCTTACAGTAACCATAGAGTGCATTAACCCTTTTGCAAAGGATATTGACTAATCCGAAAAAACCCATCTGGCTTGCTCTGAGGGGTAGAGGTTTTTAATGTGCATTGAGGAAGTCTAGTCAGAGTAAAAGACAGCATGAGCAGAGAGGGGAACTCTGACTTGCCTCTGCTCTCTCAAGTTGTATAGAATGGGTGTTTTCTCACCCATTTTGCAGCAAAGACAGGTTTTCTGTACAGAAATGTCTGAAGGAAAGAAACAAAGTCAGCATGGTACCCCCCACCAGAAAGCCTCTGCAATCACCAAGCAAGCAGAGGAACTGCTTCTCAGGGGAAAGAAAAACTGGGGAGGGAAGAGAAATGCAGAGAACATGAGAGAAATGTGGAGAATTTCCCAAAGTTAATTATAAATGCATATACACATAGGAGTTCACATTTTCATACACCAGAGTTCACATTTTCAACCCTACACGCTCAGAGGGGATATTCTAATCTTTTTAACCTATCCACAAGTGTCGTGATTTGCTAGAGGTTTTAGCACCTCTAGCCTCCATTGCTGGCAGAGGGATTTAGAAGTGCTGAAGATTTCCAAAAGACAGTCACAGAACAGCCCTCAAAACCTGAAGAGAGGCTTTCTGTGAAACTACTCTGTGATTCCTTAATTACCCATCCAGGCTGTAAGATTATCCACAGTTTCATAAGGGAGCAAGAAGCTCCCAGGAGAGTTTTGTATGCTCCTTCTATAAAAATTTATGTTTCTGGAGAAGGGAGTTCACTCTGAGTTTTCATACCGATGATAAAATTACAAAAAATGAGCTTCATGTCTCATTCTAGTGATGCTATTTCACCTTCCAACAGTGACTCAATGAGTCTGGTGTTACTCTCTGAAGCAGACAACTGAAGGAGCTTGCAGTACAAGACATTTTGGTGCTGGGATGCAGAGAGAGACATCACTCCCTCTGACAGTGACTGGCAGGCAGAACTGTCATATCTGGTCATGACATGAGGCCAGAGCTAAGGGATCCATGAGGAAATCCACCACTCCTTCTGCTTCTGTATGGATTTGCACTGCCTAACACAGGGACAACCACATAACCAGGAAGCGCAGTGGGATGTTTTGCCCAACTTTGTCTTTTTTAACTAGCAGCAAAAGGACATAAGCGCAAGTGATACACAAGAACTATGTAGAAAATGGCAGAAGCACTTATTGCTGCTCAAGTTCAGTTCCCTTTCTAGCGAAGAACTAATGTCCTGTTACTCTCACAAATGCAGAAGAGATGATGTCGCTTAAGCTCCTTCACTATTTGGTAAGGTTCACACTGTTTAATCCATTATATGGCTAAATAACAAAATCTGTTTCTTCAAATACTGCATCAAAATGTTGTTGCTAATAATGAAAAAGATACATTATTTTTAACACTCATTGGGGAAAACAAATCTGGAAAAACTGTGTTTTTAATTCTCCCCCATTCAAATGCAATGTAAAATCCTTTCTATTTTTGTCAAAGGAGAAAAGAGCCACTGACAAACATCTAGTGCACGCAACTGTTGCTAGCTTTATATTTCCACACTAAGCTGCTCTCCTCAGTAATTCTGAAACAAGACTGCAGCACACACAAAGTCCATGAGGGAACTTTTAAAAAAAGGTCAAGCTGACAAGAGTGCCTTCCTGAGAAGAACCAATGTATTTGTTTCCAGACTGGATTATAGCTAAATCAGAAATAATGCCCTTTAGCAAGTGGACACATATGATCTGCAGCCATTGGAATACCTCCCTGTTCAAAAGCTGCCATTTTCCAAACTGTTAACATTGATAATGATATGGATAAAGTACCACAGTTTTCCAGAGGCTAATTATGAACAGGTGATGATTTGAGGAAAAATTCAAAAGTCAAATATTGAGCTCAGTTTGAGCTCATTAAGGTTGCTATTCAGCATCAGTAAAATATTCATAATGCACAAACATGTTGTAGTTTATATAAACCTGTTTAAAAAAAGATAACTCCAAGTAAAATGGAACAGAATTTGGTTTAATGTGTTCTCCTTTGTATGCAAATTACCTCCCAGCAGTTAATAAAGGTAAACACTGCTATCTTATTTAGATATACTTGGCAGCCTGTACGGTTTATATTTCTATCTAGTGAACATTACCAATGTCAAAATACATCCCTAGATCAGAGTTAGGCATCATCAGTAGTAAACTCAGGTCTGAGTTTAGACAGTAAAGGCTGAGGATACTGCAAACTGTGAGAAGAAAGTACAACCAGAGCCAGGGTCTCTAGCCTCTTCTGGAGACTTTACTAATTTGCATGTGAAAAGAGACGCAGATAGTACTTCAGTGGAGCAGTTAATATCGACTTCTTTGAGTAAATCTCCATTTTATTCATGTGCCTTTATATTTTGGATCCCCGTGTAGAGGGAAGAACCAGGCTGCAGTCCCACCTTGATGTGACAGTGGACAAACTGAGGCAGTAATATCTACACAAAAGGGCTTGCAGCTGCCCCTGTGGGCATTTACCCTATCCCACTTCAGCGCATGATTTTCTGTCTTGGAGAAAAAAGTTTTACCAAATGAACCTCCTTAAGGTAAAAAAATAATAAGATTTTTTACTTCATGAGAAAAATATACCTTTTCTTATCTAATGCTGACATCATTTGATAATCTCCTTGCTGCAGGTAAAATAACTGTAAAAGGATATTTTTCATATTTTTAAAATTGCTGTATTGCTATTTTTATTCACCTTTCACCACAATAGCCATCTGCCAGCTTGAAATTAAAGTTTGTTCCTTTACTGATTATTTTTCTCTGTATTATGCAGGTCGCTAATGAGTGCCAGGCTGCCGGCATGGCTTTATTTATTTATTAGAAAGAGAAGAGCAGTGAAGCATTTAAAAGTCACTTACACAGGCCATAATTTTTTTTTGTGTGTGTTGACACATTGTAATACAAAAATAAAGTTAGGTCACAACACAGGTGTACTAGACTTTATGAAAGGTTTTATTTCATCTGGATGGAAAACTGAAATTTTTCTTTACTGTGAACTGACAAACCATGAGAACCTTTAAATTGTTGAACCAGCTTTAAGTACTTTAAAATGACTGTACTCAAGCTGCATAACATTAGTAAGGGTTGCAATGATCCTGTTTGATACAAACCCAGTTGAGGAAAGCACATATGGCTGAGGGGAGATTTTCCTCGTGTGCTACTAGTTTCTAGAAGAATATTAAAAACAGTATTTGAAGATGAAGCCACGTTTCTTGGGGCATGCAAGTGTGTGATTAGTCTAGTTTTTCCTTTTAATTTCTGTCAGCCATTCCTGGTTAATTAACCTATTTGTTCTCACTACAACAGAATGACAAAGAATTCGCAAATGGTGCATGATTCCTGCATGAGAAGTCCTACCATATTATTAGACTTATTACTTAAAGAAAAGAGAAAAACCAAAAAGAATGCACTGGGTTGGATGTGTTTTTAAGCAAGAGAATAAGTCATTCCTTAGGCTACAGCAGCTGCCTTAGGAGAAAAGACGATTGTTATATTTTGCATTATTTTCTCTAAGATACTAAAAACATATCATAAAAAGCTAATTGCAGATATTCTCTGGACAAGTCTGGTTCTATTCAGGGGCTTTACTGGGCAGTTTTGGCCCCGTAGCCTGGTCCTTCTCCGGAGAAATGTCAGTAAAGTCCCTGAATTAATGGACTGTGAAGTGCTTAGAAACATACCGTTTCACAAAAGTATACAGCGAGGATGTGACACTAATGGGAGGTGACCCGTGGGTTTATGACAAAATAGTCCACTCTAACAAGAACAACAACAAATTAATAGAGCTTCTATGCACAGTAGCTTTGAACAAAGCAATATACGGTCGAGTGGGAGGCGAAGAAAGGTAAAATAAAGAAAAACTGACCGAGAAAAAGATTTGTAAATTATTTGTCTATTCACGGTTTCGTTGTCCTCGGGAGAAGGCAGTTGCGAACTGCAGGGTAAAGAAAATTTAAAAGGCAAGGCTCCATTGTAATTGGGTAATTGGAGAAGGAAAGTTAGTAGCGTTTGGAGATATGTCACATGAACCTAAGTGGTAAATTCCTGGATTTGCTTACACGGATTTGTTTTCTTTTAATTTTGCTGCTTAAAAAAAATATAGATAGACACTTATATAAAAATTTTAAAAATGCAGTGCAACTCCTTCAATCTTTTTGCAATTCTGCATGGTTGAACATTCGAAATGAGTTTGTGTATCACCCCCAGGCATTGATTCAGACTTGACTGGGGCAAAGCAGACTCCATGTGCTTATTTTTATACACGTCATTTGGGAAGTTATATAGCCAAGGGAACAGAAAATGTGTTGCTCCACTGCCAAATTATCCCATATCCCTCGACCAAAACGGGAGGTGATCCTAATCAACAAGTTGTGCGACCTTACTGCAATGGCAATGTCAGGTCAACTCGGGAAAGTGAAGAGACAGATCTAAATACAAATAAAAAGAAAGAGAGAGACAGAAAGAAAGAAAGAAAGAAAGAAACAACCAACAATCCTTATAATTATCATCATCTGCTGCTTTTCCCTCTTCTGGCAAAGAAACACTCCATCCATTTGCAGAAATCGCCCGCGGAAACGTTACATCAAAACTAATCACAACGATTAAAATCAGCTTTTCTGTGCAAGAGGAGAGTAAAAAGCAAGTTGTAGGCTGGAATGAGACTGTTTTTTCCACCAAAAAAAATCCGAAAAAAATTACACGCGATATATATATATATATATCTTTCTATATGCAGGTTTCGAAGGAGATCAATTTTATGCCCGTGTGATCAGTTAATTTAATTTAACTTTTATTTCGGAGATTGATTCAGACTGGAGGTAGAGACATGAGCTAATTGTATCCTGATCCTTGCCTTGAGGGGTTTCAAAGCCCTGGAGCAACTATTCTCTGTATTTTGCTCTGTCTACCTTAGCCAAGCTATTGCATTTCTCTCTGGTGTAGCGAGGAGAGCAGACCGCTGCCGGGAGAGAGAAATATCGGAAGTGTGAGTTGGGGGGGAAAAGGGGAGAAAGAAGGGGGGAAGAAA
>VXBU01004977.1:792878-824714 GCA_013400315.1 Bombycilla garrulus
CAGCGCTGCCCCGTCCCCTGTGTCCGGCGTCGGCCCGGATGAGGGAGCCGGGACCGCCGGCTAAAAAAAGAAAAAATAATAATTTAAAAAAAAAATTAAAAAGGAAAAGAAAAAGGAAGAAGAAAGCAAGCCGCCCGCCGCCTGTTTCCAATCAGCGCGGTACAAGTTTATGTGAGCGTGCCCCGCGGGCACCGAGCGTGCTCGGACTGTTCGGAGAATTAAAGATGGGCGAAACGCTTCCCTTTGCTGAGCGGCGGAGGCTGCCGAGTAGCGCGGCTCCTCCCCGGCCGGCGGGGAAGCGAAGCGAAGGGAAGGGGCAGCACCGCCCGGAGCTCGCAGGCAGTGCCCGGTGCGCGGGGGGGGCGGTGCGGCTGCTGGCTCCCGTAATTGCTGTTCCCGGTCACGAGCCCGCAGGAAAGGCTGGGCCTGGAACGCAACTTTCCAGCTTCAGCTGCCCCCGAGCGCCTGGGGCGGCCGGGAGCCGGGGGCCGTGGAAGGGGGTTGGGCGCTGCGGGCCTGGCGAGCGAGCGAACTCCGCGGTGACCGGGGGAAGTTGGCTCCTTGCTCACGCCGGGTCCGGCGAGTGAAGAAAAAAAAAGGGGGAAAAAAAAAAAAAAAGTGTCAGGTTAATAGTTGCGGTTGGGGTTTGGCAGCGCCCGCGGAAGGATGCTCGGCCCGTGGAAGGATGCAGGCCCCTCGGGTCGGAGGCACTTGGTGAAACTTCCCTTTGCCTATTCAAAATGACTGCGGTGATTTTGGTGTATTAATTGCGCCCGAAGCACGACACAAAATGTTCTAGCACACGCTAGAGGTCCCTCTCGGAGCTGTCAGACGTTAGGGTGTTTTCAGGTTGGGTTGTTCTTCAGTATTTATTTTTCCCCGCTTTAACTGTTTGAACAAAACCGGCTGTCCCTTCAAATGCCAGCGCAACGTGCGTTGTTCAAATAAGGGTGAAGAAAGATTTGCGACTTTCTTGTTTGTGCCCTGGCTGTTTAGGCCATCAGTTAATAAACTGCGCTCTTGAAAAAACGAACATAAACAGTATTAATTTCATGCAGTGATTTATGAGTTTTGTTTGAAATATCCTCACCGTTTGTTGTTCAGGCCAATTCCAAATTTTATGCTCGGTTTTCTCATGTGAATCCTGCCATGGAAGTAAACAGCGTAAAACTTGAATAAAGATACCAGGCAATGGCTTGTGGTTTTTGAAAGAGAAACATGCAAGCAAGCACAAAGCCAAGTATTAAGGTTATAAAGAGTCAATAAAGATGATGGAAGTGACTAAAAATCATTGATCCCAAGAAATTTCCATATCCAGAACGTGTTAGAGAACTAATTAGTCCCCCCAATCTTCATGTATTACAACAGTATTATCACCATTTTACGGATGGAGAAACTGAGAAATAAAAAGAAGGTCACTGACTTGCCTGAAGCCATATAGCAAATAAAAGATAGATCTGGAATCAGCTAGGACAGATTTAGATCTCTTGCTGATTTGCGCTGCTGTAACCGCTGATTTCAGTGGAATTCTTCTGGATTTAAGTCAAGTTTGGACCTTAAGTGTTCCTCTGTCCCTTAGAAACACTGACTTAATGTAAATTCCATTTTGACCATGAGTGAATTGTATGCAAGATTTTAGGGAGACTGTTTGGTGTACTTTTTGAAAGACAAATTACTGTGAAACTTAAGGACTCGGTTGGCTTTTGATTATTCTTAATTTTTTTCCCATGAAAATTTCATTTGTCACCTCATCATAGTTCCCTATTTGGGTTTTGATGTTGTGGGGTTTTTTTTAATGGACAATTTCCTCATGTCTAGTGCAGGTTTTTGTTTACTGGATTCTGAGAAACATTTCTTACTAGTTGTCTCTGAATGAAACCTTTAGTTTTGTGGTGGAACACCCTAAAAACACCCTAAGATTTGGTGTGAAGAAAACTTCCATTTGTTGCAAATCTCACTCAGGCAGAAATGAAAAATTGCATGAACATCATATGCAAAACCAGCCAGGCTTTTCCCTGCATAGTGGAAAGGCTGCATGTGGAAGACTTGCTCACATAGGCTCTTTATTGGATTATGGTAAGTTTATGTATGGAGAAAATGCGATGTGAAGGGAAATATTCACTGATCATAACAAATGTTTGTACATTATTCAAAGTGGGGTCTCTCACAATTAACAGAATACCAAATCTGCCAGTCACAGTCAGATAGCATTTCACATGAGCCTAGCAGGAAAGGAATGATAATTTCTGCTTTCTGTATTTCAACTACTTTAGAAATATTTTCAGAATACCATAAAGCAGACACAGATGTACAGATTGTGGTGCTTTACTCTTCATTTATTAATATGTGCTGGCATTATACAAACTGCCACTGCTAAAGCACAATGTGAAGTTCTTTCTTTCATGTCATCAGATGAATTTAGTAAGATGCTGGTTCTTCAGGGAGCTGACAGTCCCTCAGTGTTACTGACAGCACTGCAGTGAGGGTCTGACCTGACATCCTCGTGTGTGTGGGGAAGCAGGCGTGGAATCTGGGTGTAGTTAAGAGTTATTAAGAATTATTCTTCCCCCTTCCCCNAAACAGAAAGCATTTAGTTGGGAATTGGCTGCACAGAATACATGTGGTTTATTTAAGACCTTGTACTGGCTCCCTGGCTTAGCAGAGTTTTAAATGCCAGGGCTTTAGCCTCCTTTCTCATGTTTTGTGCACTAAACTACTGTGCCTCACTTGCAGTACGTGTTCAACTCTTCTCTTGTACCAGAGGAAAAATAATGTTGATCAGAAGCAAATTTTATCCGAGATGCCTGCTGTTACTCATTTTGGATCCTTTTACGCTGTTGCAGTGGAGCCAAGTTGGATCTCCTTCCAGGAAATAAATTTAGTTAGTTGTTGGGTTTTTTTCTGACAGAAGCATAAATCTTATTCTAAATGGAATCTTTTCTGTTGGTCTGTGTTGCATTTATGTTTTGGTTTTACAGCCTGGGTAAAATTCATCTCTGGTATTGTGCCATTGACTTCTGTGTTGTTTCACAAAGCATCAGTTTGTTTTTCTGTGTTAAAATACAGATTTCTGTTGTTCCACTTTCCACAGAATACATTTTTTTAAAGAAAGGAGTTTGATTTTAGAAGGAGAAAAATATAAAATGTACATCTTTATTTTTATTTTGCCCACCTTTACTACGTGTGCAGGCATAGATCTCTTTTTTCTCTACTTTTTTGGTAAATTAAGTTGAATATGTATGTTTAGAGAAAGTCTATAGGCATGATAAGGGAGTAGCTACTATCTTCCTAGCTGATAACGCCTTCAAAAAAATCTTGAAGTGAAAGCCATTAGCACATTCCATATTGATGATGTACGCTACAGCTTTAATAATCTTGGGTTCTCTAATGTGTATTTCAGTCATGCTTTTAATCCAGATATCAAATGAATAGCATCCCATATGCAAATGAGCCAAAGCTGATGCTGTGGAAAGTTCAGTTGTAATCCCGTGTTTATGAAGTGAATGGCTCACCTGATAACCAGCTCCTCATCTGGCTACCTGCCCCCACTGGCAATGGAAGGCACAGTTTGATGTGGCTGGCAGGTTTGTGCAGACGGCTTTGCGGGTGGTTTGTACGCAGCCGAAGTCTGCGGGTCAGGGATGCAAAGTTTATGAGTGCTTGCTGGGGCAAAGGACAACTCATCCTGACTATTAGTGGCTAAACTATTAAGTGGCTTTCACTCAATTAGTCTTCCTTACCTGGTGCACTCATGGATAAGGAACAGCATTGAAAAGAAACAAAACTAAAAAAACCCGCCTTTGAACAGCAGGGTTGCTTGAAGATGATAGGAAAACCTGTCTCACACAGGTTAATATCTCTTTCTGCTCCTCATTCTCAAACAAGGCCTTTACATCTGTGGTTGTTCCCCCTCAGCCAGCATTTATGACTCAGTTCTGCCTCAAACCTCAGGTTCAGTATAGGCATCCATGGGTTTTCCCTTATTTTCCTTGGCATAATTCAGGATGATTTACAGGACAGAGCATAGGCATGTGCATTCCACTTCTGACTCTGTGATTGTGGTTGCTTCTATCTAACAGCTTGCTGGTGTGGGAACAAAACTGTGTCCTACTTCTGTACTAGGCTTTGTCAGACCTCACCTGTCAGCTTTTAGTTCTCACAGGTGATCTCTGAAGTCACATCATGATTAGATCAGGCAAAGATGATAGGAAGTTGTCTCAGGCAAAATATCTCCAGCAGATATGAGGAAATGCTAATATTTCTGCATAAGTCACTGGTGATACCTAATCTATCGCACAGTGTGCATCTCCAAGCATTCCTCTTTGAGGAGGATGAGCTTAAACTGGAACCACAGCTAGAAGGATGACTGGGGAATGGACAGTCTGTTCTTTGAAAGGAAAATAGAAGAGGCTTGAATGTCCTTTTTAGCAATGTGTAGTCTGCAGAGTGATATGAAAATTCCCTGTGAAGTCACACAGGTGGTGAATCCCAGGGAGGAGAGAAGTAGCTATTCAAGCTAAATGACAATAAATGTGGATATAAACTGGGCCTGTTTAGCAGTAGTTTTCCAGAACACTTTCGGATGCATTATCTAGAAGATGCAGCATTGAAAGTGAGACCTTAAATTTGGTAATACTCTGGTTTGTGCATGCCTTTAAACCTGGGCTACTTTCCAAAAAGGTACCTCAGTGACCTTAGTTGTGACCAGTAGGATATGACTGACTAAGTTTTTTTCATCAATATTTCTGCCAGTGGACAAAGTAGTTAGCTTTTTAAAAGAATATACACATTTATATGTATGTGTGTGGGTGTCAACAGTCAATTTCCATACCTGAAAACCACTATTGATTTTGAATGTTCCTTAGATAGAAATTGAAAAATGCCAGCTGACAGAAACATTTTTTAAAATACTGAATTTTTCACAGAAAAAATAAATAAAATCAACATCTATTTTTATAATCAGTGAAAATTTTGCATAAGTTTTGTCAATGGGAGGAACTTGTGATTTTTCTCTTCACATAGGATCCTTAGTTCATTTTCGTTCCAGCTGTAAAACTATTTCTCTTTCTATAATTCTTCGTTTTTTCCAAGTTAGATCTTTAATGCTTACAGTTTTTCTATGATTTATTTAGTGGCATTCTCTTTATTTTCAACACATTCTATAGGAAAGAGAGGGGAGATTTAGCAAAGAAACATGAGCAAAAAGCCCTTTTTTCTTTTCCTTACTTTCTTACAAACGTAACTTAAGACCATCCTCTCGATCATCCAGTCACCCAGTCAACTTTCAGCACGCTAATTTGCTTGCATGCCCAGTCTATAAATCCTGGTGGGGCAGGACCATCTCCCCTCCTGCAGAGCACTGCAGTAATTCAACAATTAATAACATCTCCTGCTATCATATCCTAACACATCCTGCCAGGAGAGCAGGGAGAGGAGAGGAGCGACAGGCGTTGAGTGTAACTCCGAATAGCTGTTGGAAACCAAAGAATCCAGGGGCTGCCGAAGTAGCTGGAAGTTTACTTCCTAAGAGCACTTTTCCTTAAAATAGCTTTATTTCCCTTTGTGAACTGAACGTGGCGGCGGCAGGACGGAGAGAGGAGCGCCCGATTCGCCAGGACCTAGGGAACGGCGTGAAATGGGGGTCTCTAGCTAAAATACCCATGCGGGGTCTCCCCAAGATGTACTGCTTTCTAAGCAAGGCAAGACTCACCTGGAAGTTTAGTTAAGTTGCCCTAAGAGAGATTGATGGGCCATCTGTTCAGCGTAGAGGACCAGTGCTGAATAATTCACAGATCGTTATCATTTCTATAGCCTATTATGTACTTATTACACCAAATCTTTTCTAAACACTAAAGAGAGATAATCCGTGCGCTAAGGACCACTCACACAAGATTAACAGACATTCCTGGTTTGCCAGTAACAGGCAGGTTTGACACCATTTATCTGTAGCAGCCTGTTCTGCTCTAAATGGGATGGCTGGAAAGGGGTTTGACATCTGTGTGGGACAGTGCCTATAGTGATGTCAGGGCAGCTGTGCCAGCTGGTGGCTGTAGGCATGAAGACCACTACAGGAGAAAATGAGAAAAGGGCTGAATGAATCGGCAGAGGACAATTTACACCCTGGTTATCGAAGGGGGCCCATAGGTGCAAGGAAGTTAGGGAGGGCCTTGAAGACTGGTTCCCACACAACGGAAGAATTCAGACGGAGTCAAAGGTGGAGTTGGGGCGGGTAGGACTCCATTCTGTGTGGATAATGCAAAGGCCAATGGGTTTATTCTAGGCATTCAGGAGATGGTCACTGACGAGGTCCGGGTGGAATCTTACATGGATCTGCAGCTTGGCTCCGGAGAAGGGGGGAAGAAGCAGTGGAGTTCAAGATGGCTGCAGATGTGAGCTGAGAGACAAAATAAGAAAGTGCAACCTTCCATATCCTCCAGCTTTTCCTTACAGTGGCCTCTATGGTACAAAACTAGCTTGGGATTCCTGGAGGCACAACGAGGACGTGATTTTTGTTATTAGCAGAAAACTGAATTTCTAAGGCTGGTAGTGCTGTTTCAAGGAAGAGTCTTCCTGAGAAACCAGTAGGCAGAAGCGTTTCTGTTTGGGAAGAACTCAGGTCAGGAATAAAACAGTTAGCTCTTTCTCAGGGAGGGAGTTGTTTCTTTCAGGGAAAACTGTGGCTTTGAAGAAGCATTTTCTTTAACTGAAAAATCTGTATTTATTACTGGCTGCATACAGTCTTTCCTTTTTTCCTTAGACTTCCTCAAGTATTTGCATCAATGTCCTGCAACAGAGAGTTCCACAGGTTGCTGAGAGATAAGCAGTAGAGTGATATCCTTATTCATTTATAAGCTTATGCCTTTTTAAATTCCATTAGGTGTCCTCTTGTTTTATGAAGGGCATCTGATTTCTCCTTCACACCATTCATTATTTTATATACCTCAATTCCATAATCTTTTACTGTTTTTCTTTCAAATGAAATAGTTCTGGTTTTAATCTTTTTGTTTAGAAATACCCCCACATGTCTCTAATCTTTTTTGTTGCCTTTGGCTATCTAGTGTAGCTATCTATCACTCCCATCTTGCTTCTCACTGGATCTTTTAAAGCTAGTTCCAAAGTCATCAGCGTGAAAGAGACTGAAGGATGGTCTTGTGGTTAAAGTATATTACCGAGACTCCAAAGTTCTTCTTCCAGATCTCCTGCCCTATGACCTTAGACTAATCACTTGGCTGCAGAGTTTCACAGTTTCCCTTTTAGTTCCAGAAAATATAATGGGGAAATCTCAAGCAAGATATGTGAAGTGTTTCTCCATGTCTAGATGGAAATTATTCTAGATGCATACCCATATTAAATGTAGTGGGTTTGATTGTTTTTCCACAAGGCAGCTGCATGTGTGTTGAAATTTGTACCTTCTCCCTAACTCTTTGATTGTATGGTGCTTGACTGTTTCCTATTTGTTACGCTCCTCTGATATTAGGTTCCAAACATATTCAATTAAGTAATTTCTTTTCTGTTATTTTATGAACTTCATATGGAAAGTATGAGTTACTAACAGTTTGGGTCAAACAGACATATGACTTTTGTGTATCCTTGGGAAAGTCAGCACGTCCTGATGAAAGTGAAAAATAGGATCAAATTCTGACTTTTTACATGTAGGAAACAGCCTGTTCATGGGAGACAGAAGGTACCCCTAACTCCCACTCATGCTTCCCACATGTGGGATCTAGACCAAGGTATTGCTGGCTTGCCTCCAGTCTGCACAAACTAATTATCCACAACCTGTCAAGGCTCTTACAGGGAGCATAAGACTCACCCATCTGGTTCTCTCCTCTGACGTTTTCAGCAAGGCCCGGCTGTTACATATTTCTAGCACCTCTATCACTCTCCAAAAGCTCACGTCAGGTCTGGGGCACCTTACTGCCTGGGTGTGTCATTTGGTGCCTCATTTCTGGCTCACAGGAGCCAGGAGCACTCTGGATGGGCGTACATTGCAGCCCCACACTCCAAGGAATCTCCCAAGCACACACCTTCCCACTTCCCACTTCCCACACCTTTTTACTGCATTTTTTTTTTGTCAGCTTGTTTTCCCCCTAGCCTCATAGCTGCTTTTTATATTTTTTTTTTTTTTTTTTTTTTTTGCCTTGTTGTCACTCTTTTCCTCTGTAAACAGATAGTTCAGCTCCTACTTTCATGAATCCCTCAGACAGCAGTGTCTGCATCTTCCACTGGAGCACAAGCCTCTGTACATAATCCTTTGCAAGCCCCAGGAAACTTGGTGCTCTTCTGGTCTCTGTGAAAAGAGGCCAACCCTGGAAGACTCCTGATAACCCCATTCAGGTCAATAGGCTTGTTTGTATGATTTAGGATAACACATAAGGGTGCTCAGAGGTGTTGAGACATCAAGAATGTTTGCAGCTTTAAAAAAAAAGAAAAAGGGTGGTTTGGATTTTGGTGGTGTTTGGAGTGCTTTGTTTCCCTTATGTCTTATAGCTGGCATTTTGTCATAGCCTCCTGCTCACTAGCATTCCCATGACACATGAACATGCTCAAAAAAATTTCCTGTGTGAAGTCAGTGGGCTTCATTAAATTTTCAAAGTTTAGAGCTGTGATCCTCTTTGCCCCTCTCCATGGGCGGCTGGCCCTGCCAGATTCTGATTGCTTATGTGAACATTTGATAAATCTCACTGTGGACTACATTTGCTCTTTCACCCAAGCAGTCATCACACACATTCTCTTAACACTTTAAAATTATGCCTGCCAAACATTTTCTGATGTAAAGTTAAAAGCCATCTATTACTGAAGTGATTTTTCAGCCCTTGTGGGCATGTTTTTCTTTCTTTTTTTTTTTTCCCTCTTGTGTAGTTCAGATAGTTTCAAGCTCTTTTAAACAGGCTGCCAAGAGTCAGTTTCAAAAAAATGTTCTTCTTTCATTTTCTCCTAAAAAGTATGGTGGTGCTATTATTTTCTTTTATGCAACTTCTTTCAGAGCTGAATTCCCGTGAATGTAATGTTGTCTTACTGCCATGGCCACAGAGAACTTCATCTAAAGCTGGAGATTGCTGCATCTTCTCTGGAAAGGTGTAAGTCCTGTGCTTACATCAGGAAGGAGGCTTTTCCCATTGACTTCAGTTAGCGACAGCCAAACAGGCCCCACCCCACCATGCTGAGGTCCATGACACTTTCTGTGAAGTGACTCCACCGTGTGCAGTGGCATTTTTGCCCTGCTGTGCTCCTGAGACACCCAAACTGGTGA
Source organism: Bombycilla garrulus (assembly GCA_013400315.1). Lineage (NCBI taxonomy): Eukaryota > Metazoa > Chordata > Aves > Passeriformes > Bombycillidae > Bombycilla > Bombycilla garrulus. The sequence goes on from VXBU01004977.1 coordinate 802,132, forward strand.
TGTGGCTTGAAGGGTGCCCAGCTCCCACCTGGCTGCTTTGCTCACTCACAGGGGAGGGAACTGGGATGGAACTGTGTCAGTCATCCAGACTGGGAACACTCCTGGGTCCCCCAGTCTAAGCTGGACCTGTGTGGATTTGGTTGCATCTTTGCACTCCAGTGGTCTGGTGTCATTCATAGCCAGGCCCTACATGCAAACCATTTGTTCATGTTCAGAGCTTTGCCTGACCCTTCCCTAATTTTTACTGTGCACATCGTATTCTCCCTGCCAGTGTATGAGCAGAAGGCAAGATGTTACTTCTTTCCTCTCTGATCCTCTTTCCTCCCCTTTGCAGTGCTCTGGGCATTTTCCTTTAAATGCCTCTATTTTTCCTCTGGGTTCCAGAGCTCTGCGTGGTTTTTGAAACTGATTAAAGCAGTTTGTGCTACCATGGCAGAGAGATGCTAAAACAAAGCATGTGTGTCTTTTGGTCTTAAATAAACCAGGATTCTTCTTACTCTGTTTTTTCCCAGTTTCTTGTTTAGCAAACATGGTTAAACAGGATCATGGTGAAAAAAAACCAAAGCAACTCTTACCTTTCTAGAGAGCACCAGCAAGATAACAAACCCAGCTTTTTTCCAAAACCCTGCTAGTGCTCTTGAACTCATTGAAGCCTGCTCCAGCATCAAATGATCTGACCAATCTGAATTTATCATTTCCCTTCAAAGCCCTTTGGCAGGACATTTATTTGAAATTGTATTTGTTGCTTGTTTGTGTCACAACTGTGCTTCATGCAGTTTTTAGAAGTGTAGAGGCTTGGGTCTGGGCCAGTCCTAAATAAAGAAGCTAATACGTAATTACCCCCGCACCCTGGTAAAACACAAGAAATACAAAACATCACATAAAGCCTCCCGGGGTGCAGATAGAAGCCTAATAACAATATAACACCTAAACTGCACTGCAATTAAAATATAATCCTTTAAATTTCTTGCATTTGGAGGGAGGAGAGGGTTGGAAAGAAGTGCAGAGAGCGAGTCAGAAGTGAAGGCATTACAAATCTTTACCCTCAACATGGAACTACTTAAGCATACCATAATTGCATCACAGAAGGTATGCATACCCCGAAACCAAAAAGGAAGCAGGAAGGCTAGAAAAAACAAACACAGCATGATGAACCGAACAGGTAACCTTCAGGAAAAGGAAATCTAGCCCTGGCTAACCCAAAAGACAGGAACGTAAACTGGCAAGGGAGAATGAAAGACATGAAAGACAGGAAACAGGAGGACTGAGAGGATATTTCAAATGCAAACAGACACATTTCTACAAACAAATAAGAAATTTAAATATCTAAAACAGAATTAGTGAATTTGCTGGATCAAAGGGGCAGTTAAAAATGACGAGATACAATTACAGAGACTACATTATATCCTCCCCTCAGTCTTTACCAATTGAAAATGCAGTCAGTCTCTAGATATTCTATTTAATTACTGTAGATGTGTGCCTGTCAAACACTGAGGTATCAGAAGAGAAACTGCAGGATTGACATGCTAAAGTAACAAACCTCCCAGAGCAGATGGCATCAATCAAGACTGATAGCTGTTAAAAAATCATGCAAGTTTCCCTTACCAAAGCAATGGAATATTGCATGTATTTTACTTTAAAATCAAGATCATCTCAACCAAATTAAGAAGAAGGAAGTGTTGAAATATAAGGCAGAAAACGAAAAAATGTGCTTAATGCTAAGCATGGCTGATCCAATAACAGTGAAACATGCCTTTTATAACTCCCTAAAAAAATCTTGAAGATCTGTCATTATGCAGAAGCATTTAATATAAATTTTTAAGGAAATTTCAGAAAGTCTTTGATAATTTATCTCAGAAGATGTTGTTAAGAAAATCTAGTCATCATGAAGTGAGATGCAAAATTCTGCCCTAGATCTGTTTTACAAAACAAAGCAAGTGTTGCAGGAATGAAGAATGAAAGGTTGGCAAGGAAGGCAGTAGAATTCTTTGATGAATTATCAGAACAATATGGTGGAACATATAACAATAGTGGGAAAATTATCTGTCTGGAACATATAAACATAATAATATTGGGAAAATTGGTCACTTGGTCACCCAGGGCAAGATGACTCTGAAAAAAACTTGGGGACCCAAATAAACTGAGATAAAGAGGAAGGTGACATTAATTTTATTGCTTTGGCAACACAGAGAGTGCCAAATATGAAAGGAAATACTTTGTGTTCTCTGAAAACACTCTCAGGTTATGAAAAACCTCTTAAACCCTCCTATTTTCTTTGTGATGTAAGAGCAGAGCAGTAGTGGAAGGGGCAGGCTGTGGTGCTCATCGCCTGAAGGCAAAGCTGGAGAGGCTGCAGGGAGCACCAGGACCTGGAGGGCAGTGAGAGTGGGCTCTTCTAACACAGCCAGGCTCCTCACCCAAGTGAACTGGTCTGGTCACCCTGTTGAACAAGAGTTCAACACAAAACAGACCCAAAATGCACCAGTAGAGCTGATTTGTTAAGAGAGGAGATGGAGCATATGATAAAAGTAAATTATGTAATTAATACAGTTGGGAAAATAAATTCAATCTTTCAGTTTGCTCTGCCACAATATTAGGGGGGTTTTGTCGGTTTTTTGGTTGGGTTTTTTTTTTGGTTTTTTTTTTGGGGGGTTTTTTTGGGTTTTTTTTGGGTTTTTTTTGTATAGCAGTGTTAGTTTGTACAAATAAACCAGTGTTATTCCTGGAAGACTCAGCTTTTCTAAATTCTTGGCTAGAACTGGCTGCAGCATCACTCCTGCCTATTTCCATGTTTATTTCCCTGCCTTTGCATACTGAACCAGCCAGGGCAATGATCTCACAAAGATCAGAAATGCAAAAGGAAACATAAAGCCAGAAAGTCTAAAGCTGATAAAGAGGAATTATACTTTGATACTAAATGGAAACTCCCTCGTGCAGGATGACCTAGATGACCTCTAATGGTCCCTTCCAACCCAAACTATTCCATGATTTGAAGATTCTATAATTGACAGCAAATATCACTCAGCTCAGCATGGGCTGGCACAGTGAGGTTCAGCTGGGGTTGGTCCCTGAGAGAGAGACAGAAGAGAAGACTGTACAAAAATGGGACTTAGTGCCTTACAACAAAGTTGTGATCCAGTTGATCCAGTTTAAAGGAGAGCTGTACTGGAGCCTTCAAATTTTATTTTTTTTTTTATAAAAATTACTAAATTTTGTAATCCAAAGGTTTCTTTCACTGCTCTGGTTGGTTTGCCTTCCCTTACTCCTGCAGTGATCATGTTCTGCTGCAAAAAGTGTTCAGTTTGTTATGAGTTATTTGAAATTTTGTCAGTCCTGGAGTGGGCAAGAAGGAAAAGGAGAGATGCTTGAGAAAAGAGAAATCCCCGTTTATAGAAATGAATAGGACATAATTAAAGCAGTGAATAAGTTCCTTTCATCTCACACCAAATACAGTATTTGTATCATGTCAGGATTATGAATTTCTTGTGAATGACTGAAGTTCAAAATACTCCTATCTGTAATTTTGCAGGTAGTGGCACTTCAGGGTCCAGGAGTCACCAGAGAAAATTACAGAGAGGGAAATAATTTAGAGAAGAACCTTAAAGTTTATTATGACACAAATCACAGTGGAGAATCGGAAGATGAACTTAGTTCCAACATACAACATGCTTTAGTCTGCAAGCTAAGAAATAATCATATGAAACCTTTCTGCCTAACTTGATCTACAAATAAAATCCATTTAATTCCTCCACCTTTCCCTGGCAAAGAGTAATATTACAGGTAAAATGGTAGATACCTTCAGGGTGATATTACCCACACTGATTTTTTTTAATTATCCAAAACAAAACAAAACAAAACAAAACAAAAAACAAAATGAAATTGCATTTTGTTTTTTTTTAATCAGTTTGCCCAGTGAATGCTTCTGATTTTCTCTGAGAGTATTTTAGAAGAAATTGCATTTGAAAGCCCAGGATTTGACTTTTGTTTTTTATAACAGGTATGATAATCTTAGGTGCAAAATTGCAAAGGTCTAAGAATGCTGAGATTCCAGGCTTTAGAGGCCACCAAAAAAAAACCAAAGCATTCATTATCCAATGCTTTCCCACAAACTCTTTTAGAGACTCCTAGGCTAACACCTCTTGCTGTGTGTACACAAGAAGGGGAAGGAGGAAAGTGAAAAGCCACATTGCACAGTTTTCCACAAGCACAGACTGTGTAATCTCCATAGCTCAGTGCACATCTTTAAATATATTTTGGGTCTAATGAATGTGGCATTCATATCCTCCAGTCACAAAATAGTAATTTGCAAGGTGCTCCGGGCATCCCTGCCTGTGCCAGGGTTTCGTGGAGGTGGTCAGAACCTCACAGGATTAGACTCACTGGACAAAAATTATTATATTTAGCTATGCATAGGGAGTTCCCCTGTTTCCTTGGTTATCTAGTACATTTGCAAATAGGTGTTTTACTGAAGGTATTTTCAAGTGTTATCAATTACTTCTTCAATCCATTAACTGATCACAGAGCAGGGTAAAACTGATTGCTGAATAGAAGGCACAACTACATCCCAGTAGACTGGCAAATAGAGCTGTCCTAAGGCAAAGAAATGAAGACCAAGGTCTGTCCAGAGGTTAAAACAGAGCAGGTGGACCATTCCCTAGTCACTCACAGGAAAGGACATGGTTGCTTGGTGCACCATGCATTTGTGAATGGTGGAAAGACTATGAGCAGGCAGTTAAACAAGGAGAAGTATTTCTGTGCTCTGTTCTGAGTGAAATGAGAGAAACAAGTTCCCAAAAGGCACAGAGAGTCAGCCCTAGAAGTTGTGGATTTGTTTTCACTGTGCTCAGATACTTTCTTTTGCTACGAGCAGATGACAGCAAAGGTTAATTTAAATTATGATTATTTGAATAGAATAACCACAAATTAATATAATGGTAGTAATAATATTGGCCACCTATCCTGTTGCATTTCTTATCAGCAGATTTCAAAGTTTATAAAAGAGAGGTGTTTTACTTTGGATGCATTTTCTGGAGAGGGAAACTGCTGCACAAGAGATGAAGTGACCTATCCAAATTCAGCCAGGAGGCAATTGGCTGAGTCAGGAATAGAAACCAGAGTGCTAGCCCAATGAGGAAAGCATCCTAAAACAAATGGAACCAAGCAGAAATGGGAACAATGTCCCCACATTTCAGCAGTTTGAAGTGCCAGCTGCCTTATTCACCATTTCTTTAGAATATTAGCACACACCTTTTCTTTTCTTTTCTTTTCTTTTCTTTTCTTTTCTTTTCTTTTCTTTTCTTTTCTTTTCTTTTCTTTTCTTTTCTTTTCTTTTCTTTTCTTTTCTTTTCTTTTCTTTTCTTTTCTTTTCTTTTCTTTTCTTTTCTTTTCTTTTTTATTTTTTTAGATGAATATTTAATTAATTACTGAACTGGCTCTGCTGTTCCTCTACAAGATGAAAACAAACACTTAAACAAGTCTCTCCTGCCAACCCCACCCAACACCTACTCAGTTACAACAGATGGATGAGTGCCACAGACCAGATGTCAAAATGATCCCAAATTTGACACTGCACAAGAAACTGTAGCATGCTGCAGAAAAGAACCACTCCCACGGTAATATTATTTAAATTCCAGGTTGCACTGATCCCTGTTAGAAGTGATGTGCACAGAACCCAAACAGCAAAGGCTGTAGTTACTGCCACAGACTCCTGAAATCCTTCCGTCTCTTTTAGTAGTCTTGCCTAAATTTTGTTGTCTTCTAAAAGTGGGAAGATTTGTTGGAAAAGGATATAGAAATACCTGGCTGGAGTCCAAGAGGGATGAGATGAGTGTCTCCTCCCCTTGGAATAGCTTTGATTACACCTGTTTTTGTAGTGCCTAGTAAATAGGGCTGCTTAGCCATGCTCCTTGCTGCCCCTGGATATAAGCCTTGAAGGACAGGTGATCTCTCTACTGAGACACTCTCTTTTCCTTAGAGATGAAGAGATTTAGATGTGGTGTGGACAGGGATGTATGTATGCGAAGAAGGTATAAAGCTTTGACATTCACTCAGGTGCCAGCTTCATTCAAATGATTTATGTAATGTATCTATTGAAATGCTTTAAGCCTGAAGCACTGTAGCCTTCTGGGCAAACCTGAGGGCCCTGGGGTTGCATGGACAGCCCAGAGTTACTGGGCTAACCAAGGAAATTGGTCACCCTCTGTGTCTGTAGCATGTCATGGTGACCTGAGCCAGGAGAGCTTCCCTGGAACTGTGGAGTATCTGTAGTTGATGCAGAAGAGTTCAGATGAACTTCAGACATGCCTTTGCAAGCCTAGTTTGACTTCTCCCAAAGCAAAAACTCTTGCAAATAAAAACAGTGGGACTGGCACAGTGATCCCGGAGTCCTGCCATAGTTTCAGCAGTTCAGACAGCAAATATGTACAAAGCAGTTGCCTGACAATGAAAGGTCTGTCAAAACTGAATTTTTTTTTGCTGGAATTTTTCAGTTTTGATTAAATCATGAAGGGCAAAGCTTTCTTGGTTAAACTGAGTGGACGAATTATCTAGAAGTACCAAAATCTGCTGATTTGAGCAACTACATAGGAGAGCCTAAACACCTGGAACCTGCATGAGACAGAGGTCCACCCCTCAGACCTGAGAATGGTTTTCCTTTGGTCCTAATGGGGATTTGAAACCTCAAAACTACCATTTCCCAGATATGTACTTGATACTGTCACACTATCCCTATGCTGGAAGAAGTATTTTGGATACAGGAAAGGGAGTCCAGGGAGATCATGGATGACACTGTCTTACTGATTTTAATTTTGAACCTCTGAGTGTCTCTCTTTTTCAGAGTATTTAGCATTTTGCAGCATTCTGCCCCAGTTGCATATAATGAGCACTTAGCTCTTTCACAAATGAGATCTCAAGTCATTATAGTCAGACACCCACAGCAAAAAAAGAAGGCTTTTGTGCCCACTTTGTTTGGTTTAAGTGACTAGTCCAGTACCCTAACACAAAAACTTTGCAGCAGAGGCAGAGATATAATCAAAGGATGTATCTTCAGCTCCAGGCAAGTCTGAGACAAACTGTGGGACTACAGATGCCTATTCAATGAGTCGCATCCATCCTGAGCACTGAATGAGGCAAAGGCCCTGTAGAAAAAGGAGGATGTGATTAGATCATTAAGTGCAAAAGAAAATGTGGCAGTAGGAGAAGCAACATAGCTATGCTGGCTTTAAGCTGATTAGTGGGGAAACAGATTTATTTGAGCCGTGGCTGCATGGAAGACTGTAGTGTTGGGTAACCTGTATTAATGTCATACCTCTGGTTTGCTGAGCAAACTTACCTTATTCTCTTTGGTGCCCACAAACTCTCAGCAGTGTAAGAGAGTCAGGATCCCTTTTCAGATCAAAGCTTAATCACGTTTCTGCTGCCTTATCACATTCTCTTCATTTTCAGTACATGTGTGGGATCACACAAGGCAGGCATGGTCTGAAATACCAAGGCACTACATGTAAAATGATGGCTGATTCTTGGCAGCAGAGTCAGGAATTCAACATGTTTTTTGATATGCTGTAAGATCTTTGCTTTCCAACACTACGTAATCTTAAAGAATAAATCAATTCCAAAATCCCTACACAGTGTCTCTGTGTATCCTTACATTTTTGAGAAACCCTGATATTATGTCCACAAGGCACAAGGACTTAATCCATGTTAATCATTGACTGATTCCAGAACAATAACATGTGAGTGCAAGTTCTTTGTGGATATTGAACCTCATTATTGTGTTCCTATTGGAGCAGTGACCTCACCATTTTGGTTTGTATCTCATCAGTGTCATCTAGCACTGTAGCAATGGAGGCACCAGAAGATTCTATAAATGGTTATTGAATTCTGTGTGCTTTAGTAGAGGTTTTTTATGTCACATAATTTTGCAAGACAAAATTTTGCTGCTCTGATTCCCAAGATGGAAACTAGTTTCCATGATCTAACCAAGATCAAAGAGATGATGCCCGTTTGTGTGTTTACATCAATGCAACTGTGCTAACAGTGATGAGATTCTATCAGTACAATTGTTGGTTAAAATAAAATGAAAACTTCCCCACTGATCAGTCACATTAGTAAAACTGTCAACAGACAAGTCCTGATATAGTAAAGGAAGCCTAGTAACAGAGGATAGGAAGGGACATGGGAGATCTTTTAGAGTTTTTAGTTGATTATTTTGTACCAGTTGATTAGCAGGTCACTGAAACTTCTTAGAATGAATCTTTTTTTTTGGTGACAATTATGTTTGATAAAGTGTTGGAGAGAACAAGGAATAGCAAAGAAGAGCACCAAGCAATGCATATTAATTCTCTAGGTAATGATGATACAAGTTGAAAGAGGAGTCAAAGAAGGGATGGTCAGAAAAAGAAAGGAGGAAGAAAAGACAATGGAAATGTGAGGCATAAAAGAGCAATTGAGGGAGTTACTTGACAGCTGAAAATATGTGTCTGTGGGCTGCTCTGAGTTCCCAGTGAAGCCCCCAGGTAAGGGTGCAAATCAGAGTTTGAAATGTTTCCCATCAATGCAATTTCCACCCCACAGTCTGTTGCTGGAGCCAGTTATCTAGCCCTAATCATCCAACAGCCCTTCAGGAGCCCTGGCTAAAGGCAAAAGGAAGGAGCATCTGAGGCCATGGTTTCTGTGGCTCAGAAGACTGATTTCCCTTCATTTAAGGATTAATGTTTTTCACAGTTCTAAGGATGACTGCTCAAATGTTCTTAATCCTGTGTGTGCTTGCCTGATGGGAAATGTGCAAGAGCATTTGGGGACTGTGGCATTGGTACATGGCAAATGGCAATTAACAGAACAAACTCTGCCTCTGACAAATTAGCCTTGCCCAGAATTCTAGAGGGGTTTTTGTTTTGGTGGTGGTGGTGGTAGTGGGTTTATTTTGAAGTGAATTTATTTGATGAAATAAGGGAAATTGAGGTTATCATTTAAAAAGTTTTGTGAGGATGGAGTCCTTCTTCCCCTACGCGTGCACTTATTTTTCAGTTCTGCTTTCCCACTTCTGTTTGCCTAGGCATTGGCCTGCGTTATTTCATGTGTATTGCCTCTGATGTCTGACTCATTATGGCAACAGAAATGTTGATGCCAGACCCAGAAGCAGTACTTAAAAAAATCTGCTATTCTCTCTCCTTCCAGCTCAAAGCTAACCCAGTTTGTGGCAAATGAATGAAATGCAATCATTTGGCACCTTGTCCGTGCATCAGTTTGGAAACATAGGACCTTTCTCCTCTGCTTTTCTGTGCCTTTTCCTACTTGATCAGGCTGCCATAAAGACCAGTAACTCTATGGTGTGGAGTTTAATGATTGGAAAAGAAATAACTGGTTTATTGCATTCTCTCTTGTGTTGCCAAGCCTCTCCTCTCACCTCCTAGTATATTTCCCATTGTCTCACATCCAAGATTGTATAGATTCCTGGATTTAAAAGGGAAAAACAGTAATCCTTATCCTTTATGTTTGGGGTGGAGGATAAATGGATAAGGCAGTAAGAGAAGGGAAACATAGAACAGGACTTGAAAATTATTGCAGCCTGAAAACTCAAACACAGAAGTTAAGTGACTACTCCTAAATACACTGTTTGAAAAATAATCCAGGCTTCATCTCTTCATGCTTTGTTTTGGAATATCATGTGGTGATGAATGCTAGAGATTAGCAAGAGCTAGGCACTGTTTTACCCAAACACCAGCAAGGACATGTGGCTGAAAGTACAGAGATTCCCCCACACATGGCTAGGGACAACAGTCCTGGCAGGACTGCAGTGCTTGGTGCCGCTTTGAATAGAGCATCACAATTGCTGGACACTGTGTGCCAAGTTGAGAAGCTGGAATCTCCTGAGGAGGCAGACAGGGTTATAGAAAAATTAAGAAACTTGGAGAAAGAGGGATGGATTCATCCTGTCTTTCCCACAGATATTACTGCTGTTTGTTCAGCTGTTTGTGTGGCCCCATAGGAACAAGAGAGTAGCCAGGGATTCTGCCAGAGAAGAGTGGGAAGTCATCTATCATGAGATGTAATCACAGCTCAGAGAGGAAGGGGTTTTTCTTTGAAGCTGACTGCCATGCAGTGGTTTTTTCCTCCTGGTTTCCTCCTGGTTTCTACAGGATTGCAAAGAAGAGGAGATAAAGCCGAAGAAGGAGATTGTAGAAGGCATGTTCAGTATAGCCTCACATATCAGTTCGGTGTATTTTCTGCACCACTTTTCCCAATCTCTCCTAGCAGAAACATAGGAAACAGTTAAGCCAGATGGGTGTGTAATTCTCCTCATTCCCAAAGGAAGAGCAGGTGGTGAAGGAGATTTGGAGAGAGCAGAAGATGAATGAGGAGGGGTAGCACTGTCCAGGCTGGGACTCATGTGTAGCATGTCAGTTATCTGGGTGTGAAGAACAAGGAAGAGGGGAAAAAATGAGTTTTTCTTAAAAGAATAAGACAGAGGAGTCCCAGGCCGAGGATAATTATCAGCCAGATTTACCAGCTCAAGACCGGGCTGTTGACAGTGGCATCAAAATTAAATTTCTACTTTCTTTCAGCTAGAATGAACAAAGATTTTTTGTTTGGAGTCCTTACCATGTGTCCCAGGAGAAATTCTCTTTTGCCTCTGCAGCCACATCAAATTTGCTTAGGCTTTGACTGTGACTGCAGGAGTTTGTCTTGAGTGAAGGTTACTGGAGGTTTTGAACAGAGCTGACCTGAGGCTCTAGCAACACAGAAGCTGCTGGGGGCAGCAGATTGCCTTGAGGAACAAACCAGCTCTGGTCCCAAGTCTACGTCATCTGTGCCAGAGCCCTAGAAAATGAGCCTTGCTCCTGCTGCTGTCTTCACCAAGGCAGAGTCACTGCTGGGAGGGAAAAGAGGCAAATCTCACCTCTTATCAGCTGTGGGATGAAGTAAATCTGGTTCTACAGCATCCTTTTATGTCGCTGTTAGATCTGTCCCCTTCCTTTCCTGTGTCAAGTATGCTCTTGCCCTGAACCTTGTCTACTACTGCCCTTTACTAGGACAAGAGTTCAAATTTAGTTGTGCTGCTGAGAATAATTCAACTGTTTTGGATATAGAGCTCATGAATATGCCTGCTCATGAATGTGCCAAAGAACCATAAATGGATCAGGGCTGCAGGAGTGCTCCCACAGTGACTCTTTCTCTCCATTGGGTCTGCTGATGGGAAGAACTGCAGGCAATCAGACCACATCTTCCTCTGTTAAATGCTCCTCTCAGCAAAATTTAGGAGAATTGTACACAGTTCGACAATAGGATGGCTTTAGGGCTCTAAAGATTTGGCTAACTGCCAACAAACTTAGAGCGCACACAGGGATTTTTAGAGGAAAGCACAATCTGAGTGGGAGTAATTTCAGTACTATTTCATGTCCTTTTGTAGTACAAATCCATCCCCCCCACCTTTTCCTGTTTTTCAGTTGTTCCATTTTTGATTAACCCAGCCCAGCCCTGATATCCCGGTATCAAATCTTCTCTGATACAGCAATGGGAGTGGTTCAAGAGGAGCAAGACAGGATGCTAATGGAGGAAAGAGCCATCTGTTTGGTCTGGATTTCTGTGGGGTTTGGTTGGGGTTTTTTTTGGCAGTGGGTGGAGGTCTTTACTCAAGAGGAATGTCCATGGTGAAATTTTACTTCTCTCCATTATGACTTTGCAAGTTATCATGGGTCGGACTGGTTGTCATGAGTCCAAGAAGAGTTCCCCTCACCACTGCTAATTTTGCTAATGTGGTGGTAGATATTCTAGAGTTCTTACTCTCTCCTAGAAAATCTTCATGACCCTGAGCTCTGTATCAACATTAAGGTCTCACATCTATCACTAGGGCACAGCAGCAGTCTTGGCATCCTTGCAGTTTACTGAGAATGTCCTTTAAAAATATAATAATTAGTTGAATGATGGGCGATTTCACAGAGCAAGGGGACTTTCTATTTCTTTCATGAGGAAACCAAGCCAAATATGTGATTCAGATTATTCTACCAGAAAGTTTTTAGCTCTTGTGCCCAGATTACTAATATTTTCCCCTAAGGTGTATGCATTTTGCAGAGAGCACAAACAGAGTGGCATGGATCACCAGAAGCGCTCAGATGACTGCAAACAGCTGAGACTGAATTCTCCATTCCCCAGACTATTTGCTAAGCCTTATTCTGTTGGCAGGTTCAACAGAGTCAACCCAGGCAGTGTCAGCCCAGAAAAGGATGTTCTTCATGGCTACATGCTAAAGGACAGGTGCAACCAGTGGTCTTAGATTCTCTTTTCTTGCTTTTGGAGTGTTTCTTGAAGTACCTTGCAGAATTAGGTAATAGGTGCTTCATAGTAATAGGTAATTTCCACACGATAAAAGTTTGGCCTTGATTATCCAGACGAGTGTCTCCAAACTGGTTATGCCAATACAATAAAATCCCCGACTATTTCTGCCTACTATTCTGTCATTTGGCAGCATTTTACACGCACTTGAGAGATACAATATTTTAGCACTGTGTCAAACAATTGTGTCATCAAAGCCAGAAGTTTTACTAACTGTTTTTGATTGTTTCCTTATTTACATTAGTCGGTTTTCAGCTGAAGTGGTTTTTTGCTTTGGTTTATTTTTTTATTCCAGTTGAAGCTGTCACAACATTTCCTGTTTATTTCATGTCCTTTCTGCAAAGCAGAAGAAATTGAGAGGAATGATTCTCTCTCTGAGGTTAAAATGAAGGATAAATCTTTCATACAGGCAAGTGATAGCTTGCCTACTGCCTATTAAAATAATCATTTATGCATAGGGCTTTGAGAAACTACTCATGCAGGGCCAATATTTGCCACCTTTCATTAAAAAATGTATTCTTGTGTGGAGGAGACTTTCCTGATACAAATACCACAGTGCTCATGTTCAAATTATGCTGGAAAACGTTTCTTTACTTTTCTGAAGCTTTCAAATGGTGAAAACTTTTTTTGATTCTTAATTTCAAAATTGTTCTATTGTCCAGCAGATAAAACACTATAAGCTTTTCAGGTATTACTCCACAAATTTACAAAAAAAACCTGAAAAAGTATTGGACTTACGTATATTGTTGTTTTATCAACAGTCACCCAGCTCTAGAGGAAGCTTAAGAGATGGGAGCAGTCCTTCAGAGAGCATCAACAAAACCAGAATTCAGCAGCCTATGCCTCAGGTGGGCTTTTGAGCAGCACAGAGAAGGGAGGTAGTGGCATTTGTCTATGGTACTAGGGAGAAGCTTCAGGAAAGCTCAGAGTTTGTGGACAGAAAGTATAAAAAAAAGGTCTGGTTAAATTCCCCAATGTGGAGGTGGTTTGTAGCTCCTGTGTATTTCTGGTACTACTGCAGAGAGCTGTAATTCTCAACTTTCTAGAATAGTACCAGGCTTCTTGGACTTCATAGAGCTTAAGAGCCAAGCAGACAGGTATCCCTGCAAGGGTCAAACCTGTTCTGTTGAGCAGCCAAAAGGCCTCTGGATTTGTATCCTCCGTACACCAAAATTTCAGCAACCTCAGGAAGTGAGAATGATTATAAAAGTCCTGAGTGGACAGGCTAGCCCATGAGCATCCCACCATGTGCTTCTGGCATGATAAAGCATCAGAATAATTTCCCTGTATGGTTTTGGATGTGATCAAAGCCGGGAAGCAAAGCAGTCAGGTTCAAACAGATTTCCTGTCTGTGGATGGTAATTAGTGCTGCTGACCTCAGTAGGACATCAGGATTTTTCTAGTTTATTCAGCTGCATGTGGGGCTCTCTCTATCCATCCCTAGTTATCCCAGGCACTAGTGGCCAAACTGGAATTCAGTAGCCAAAATTCCGTCCTTCCCTATTTGTGATCTGACAAACTCATTTGAAGCAATGGGTTAACAAAATGAATCTACAACTTCCTTTGAAATACAGTGCCTGCCCCAAAAGACCATTAAAAATTGTTCCAGATAGTTCAATCCATTTAACTTTACAAACAAAGCTCCTATAATTCTGCCTCTACATTTTAGATATGATTGACATTCCTAAGCACCCAAACTCCACTATTTTCTGATTGAATACAACTAGTTCTTAGAGAGTATTATGAAACATTTCAGTGTAAGCCAAGCCCAATATATCTTACTGGACAAAAGAAAAGCTTCAAAATTTGGGAACTCCAGTGAAAATGGAAGAACTAGGATGATTAAATGCTCTGTCTGGAGTTGTGCAGAACAATCCAAGGGTAACTGCTGAAAATACAGTGAAATAGTAGTAGATTTTGGTAAAGTATCCAGAAAGTCACATCTAGCTAGTCTCAAGGAAAATACATAGAAAGAATGTGTTTCCCTTCCCTCTACTACCAGTGTGCCAGAAAGACTGAAGGTCAGCTGTTCAGAAGAACACTGTGTTCACCTACTCTAATTTAATTATCTACATCAGCAGCCATGTTTGCAAATGGCTAAGGACCAAGCAGCTCCCATGGAAACCATATCAGGTGCAAGCCTGTTTAAAACTACGTCTGGCTTAAATACCTATACAACCATTTTTGAGTGCAGAGACCTTCTGATAATAATCAGAACAAAAAAGTTCTTGGTTCTGAGAACTCGAAGAAATCTGGGTATGAATTTCTTAAAGTAGTTCTTTGTGATTCTTTGACTCTTCTAAACATATTGCTAAAGAGGTAGCAAAAATGGCTTGCGTAGGATTTGGATGGTGATTTTTTGATTAAGAAATTATGTAAGGCAAAGAAGTCAGTAATTTAAAGACTTGTCCAGAAAACCAATTCAAGTTATCAGCTCATTTCTCGGAGGCAATTTTATCTGGGAAATCCCAGGAGTTCCTACCACCAGCGTTCAGAATAAAATCTTAATCATATCTTAAAATTACATGGATTTCTTCTTCCTAAAATTACAAAACTGTGTCTTGCCACCTGATTTCCAAATATTTACAGAGCAGTATTTCAAAGTTTCAAAGTTGTCTGCCAAAGACTAATTTTAAACCTCTCAGTTCCAGCATATGGAGGAGGAAACTCCAACCAAGTACTGTGAGGCTCTGAGATTTGGCAACGCTGTCATCAAGATGCTACTGTTGAGGCCAAATCCATAGGAACGGCCTTGAAAAAAGACCCTATTATCTCTCACCAGCTCTTCAAACTATCCACCCCCCAAGAAACTCTCAATTGGAATAGGATGCTGGGCTGTTTGGAAAGAGAATCAATTGTTCACAGCTGCTTGGGAATTAAGAAACTTCCTTCTCTTTATGGTGGAGCACAGCGTATTTCTGAGCCAGGTGGAGGATACCGTGTGAGGTTCTTGTAGGACCTGGTGTTGGCACAAAGAACAACGTTTTCAAGTCTGCACATATATCTGAGTTACCAGGGCTCAATAATAATTTTCTGGCAGATTAGTCCTGCCCTACAGCAGGTTTCTGTGATCACTAAAGCCAGAATGAAAGCAATGGGTCTGGATTTCACACTTTATATCCTTCCACACTGAAGCTTTGATTTTAAACACTGCTTTATTTTTTTTTTTCTTCTTGACATCGATCAGCAAGAATGAGTGTGACAATTCACAGGTAAACAGCAGAGCAAACTGAAGAAAAAGATCCATAACAGACCAAGTGACACCCTCATAACTTGAAGGAAATTATTCAGAATAACTTGATAAGCCTTTGTCCAAGGTTGCCAATGGAGAGATCAAGCACTGCAAATTGCAAATGTGACCTTGTTTTGTCCAAGGCAAAGGAAGAGCTTGTAATTTTTCTCTTACTTATTTTAACAATACTCATTTCTACTAAAAGCAGGGTCATTACTAGCAAATAACTACCTGCTTGTAGTTGTATAATTCAGTTCATGAATGTGCAAAGTTTTGGCTCTAGGATTTTTTTAGATTATTTTAATTTATTTGATGATACCTTTTGTTCTCTAAGAAGAAAATGAGTTTTAGCCTTGGTCTTCAAATAAGAAAACTTTGATTCAATCCCTGCTTAACCTTTCATGGATAGAAAAAGCAAGGCTATTCAAAGCACAGTGTAATTTAGGGATGGACAAAAAAGCTTTGCAGTGAAGCATTCTCAACAGTTGCAGAAGTGGTTTGTTGGGGGTTTTTTAAAGCCAAACATTTACAAAATACTGATGTTTACCAGATGCTAGAAGGCATTTTTCATCTGTTTTATTATCTGATGCTGAAAAAAGAGAGGTACATCCAACACATCCAGTCTTTTTCACTAAAATTTATCAATTTTCTTTATATTTTTTTCTGAATGATTTCAGTTTTTCTACTTTTTCTGGCTTTACTCTCTACAACTAAAAGTGCAGCAAAATGCAGATGCAAACTGCAAAGAGACCTGAAAGGTCCTTTATGGCCTCTGGCTTTAAACCTCAAACGAAAGTCCTGACAGTATCCTGAGGCTTTTCCCCCAGCTTCACCTGAAGACAGATACAGTAAGAACATTTAGTTCATGCAAGTGGTTTTGCATTAAGGACTTCCCTTATTTTTTAATATTCGGCCACATGTTCTACCATTTTTTTCTTGGTATGAAATAAATCACGCTGATAAAGGAGGTTATGGGGTCTGGCAGTAAACATTGCTGTACTTTTTTTTTATCCCAGTACTCTTCTTTCACATGACCTACACATTTATTCCCTTCTACTCGAATGCTGCTTTACAAGTTAGTGTAACTTAAAATTCAACAGCAATGGAAAGGTGGGTCTGGGTGACAGCCTGAGCGGGGTTCTGACACTATTTAACAGTATGTTTACACCCTCTGTGGGCTTCCTTTGAACTCACACAACTCTAAAGTTGCTTAAATTGGGTTTGTGTCAACCCAGCTGAGATAACTCAATTGAGAAAAGAAAATCCAAGAAGACAGACCATTGGTACTGGGGTTTTTGCTACATAAATACCTGAAAGGGAATTTCCAAATTCATGATGACACAGACATAATACTGGTGGAAAAGGGGAATAATCAGTTTATTTCAGTAACTAAATCAAAACAAAAGTATATTGACAGTGAATTCATGGCATAAAGAGGCTTTAAAGCCACTAGTTGACAGTCAAAAGAAGATTCCCATTTCCATGCTGGGCTGTAGGCCAGCTGTTGTCCTGTCCCTTGAGGACCCCATGCTCTGAGAAGAGCCTGGTATGAATAAGTTGCCTGGGGTGTAAAGCTCTACCTCCGGCCTCTGTGTGGGAATCAGTGCTCAGCATACCTCATGGCAGCACAGAAATTTTGGGTCATGAAATGGGAATGGTAAAATGAGGTGAGATAAAATCCATATGGTAGAGAAACAAGTTGGAAAATGCACTTCTTCAGAGTCTCATGTTATTACATTCTTGTTTGGATCCAGGTTGGGCTTTTTTTCCTTTTTTCGTAAAGGAATGTTTAAGGAGTTTTCTTAGCCAGACCTTGTTATCATATAACCAGTTGTCCCTCCCTGCATTTCTAGACCTCATCCAGCCCAGTGTGATTTCCAGCCTGAACTCATAGTTCAAAATAAACTTTTACTGGAAGATTATGATCAGAAAATAGGATTTCAAGGACTCCATATCCAATACAGCATAAAGTTGTGCTCTATTACATAGTACTTAAAACACTGTATGAAGTGAAAACTTGTACTTAGACCTACAACACCTATAAGCTTTGTGGTTTCACAGGGATCTCTCTCTTTGGAACTCCCTTTCTTGAGTTATTGGCTTGGTCCTTCTAAATTTCCCTCACCTTCATGTAGAATGTATGGACTCAGTTGAGAAGGAATAAAAACTAACCAATTATCAGCCTGGATAGAAAGAGCTCTTTCTCCCTCCCTGGAGAGCAAATTTTGTGCCACTAACACAGGAGGTTGTTTGGTGTCAGCAGTTCACAGAAATGATCAGACAACCACTAGAGCAACCACTGTGCCACACAGACCCGCCAGTCTGTTTTAAGCGCCCTCAACACCAGAGAAGCAAAGACAAACACAAACTGAAATACAGCTAAATAAAAGCATTAATATATCTCCTGGCAACTTACCTCCAGCACATTTTAAAAGGTCCTTAAAACCTTTATGCAACACAATGCAGTTTATTACCTGCCTCTCTCCAAGCTGTCTGACATCATAGCTCTTCTATATTTTTGGAAGCAAAAATGCCCCAGCTGCTTGATACTGAAAATAAAGGGGATTTGTGAAGTCTCGCCTTTTAATTTGCCAAGCACTGAATGTGTGCTTTCTTACAGAGATGATGACTCTAGTTTTCTTTGGTTTATTTTGAAAACAAAGCAACTGGGAAACAAATTGTGGCCTCAGCAGCAGAAATATTGCTTTTGTAAAAGAAGAGGGAAAAAAAATCAAAAACACAAAAGACAGTGAGTGAGTAACAGCAAATACCTCTGGGGGAAAAAAATAGGAGCATACTGGGGAAATGGGCTTTCAATTGGCATTGGGGACCTTTGCAAGGGGGTTGCCTTGATGCTGCCTTCACATTTCACAAGGTTTGGGTGGTAGCTGGTGCTTTGATATGCACAACTACCACTAACATTTCATAATATGACAATCTAAGAGGTGAAATAGCTTTTGTATTTTAAAATCCATTAAGAACAGCTGCAACTTAGTGCTGATGGATACATCCTCACTTTACTAAATCAATGTCTGCTTTGTTGAGTTATATGAAGCTGTTTCATTGCCACGTGGATGGGAGATGCTAAAAAAAAAAGGGAAAAAAAGAAAATAAAGGAGATTTAAAATCTGTTATAGCACACACTACATGTTAGCATTAGCTGTCCCT
The DNA here is from genome assembly GCA_013400315.1 of Bombycilla garrulus. Lineage (NCBI taxonomy): Eukaryota > Metazoa > Chordata > Aves > Passeriformes > Bombycillidae > Bombycilla > Bombycilla garrulus. The sequence continues at coordinate 820,862 of VXBU01004977.1, forward strand.
AGTATGAAGAAGTAATGAAACAACTAGAAATATCATATACAAAAATGACAGAGTAAAATAAAACTGGAATTAGCATTTGAAGTGACAGTTCTGAAGTGCTAAAAAAGCTTATCTCAAAACTGCATGTTTCTGGGTGGGAGAAGGATTTCTAGGACATGGTTTTTCCCTAAGTGAATTTTCCAAGAGTCCCAAGTGTTATTTGCCTTCTAGTTCTGTAGTGTCAATATGGATTTCTCATACCCATTTCCACATAACCTGCCTCTACAGTGAAAACATCTTGTGTTTAGAAAACGTATTAAGACATTTAAAGAAAATGTTTATTGTATTTAAACTAACAGTAAAAATGTACGTGGAGAAAAAGTTATTTTCTTTTAAAAATGCCAGGTGTCCAGCATTAGGATTAACCTACAAACTTGTTTTAAGCACTGGTTGTTTTTTGTTTTTTTTTTTTAATGAACTTTTCTAGATGCCTAGACAGGATTCTAAGAAGCAAACGGACCCAATGTTTTTTCTTTGCTTCTTGGCTTTTGGGGGTATTCCAGTTTAGTTCCTCGTGAAGACTCATGATGAGACACCTACCAAGACTCACCAAAGCATGAAGGATTAGGTGGCTGAAGGTGAAATAACCACTTACAGAGGCTACGGGAGAAGTAGATTGTGTTAGTCTGAGGGAGACTTAGGCTGTGGAAAGCTTTAGCACAATAGCTGATTGTCAAAGAACACAGCTCTAGCAAGCTCTCTGCTTGCCAGGAGCAAAGCCAGGGGCAAGAGTAGCTTAAAAAAGAAGTGAAGAAAGACCTGAAACTATTTGCTAATGTGGTAAGAAGCACTACCTTTACTGTAAACCAACTGACTCATGGAGAAGGTTGTTTTGGTTTTTAAATTGGCATGCTCCTTCTGTGGCATATGAACTGATCTTCAAGTACTCATAAGGATAATCCTTAGTGAGGCCAGTCTATTATTAGTGTTCTGTGGGTATCACATCTTCTTTACTGACAGCAGTAATAAAATGTATTCTCCACGTGCAGGCAGGACCTATTTGAGAATCAGCCTCAAACCTCGAGTCCTAGGGGAGAATGTAGAATGCTGTCTATGCCTGCACAGAGCTCTCAGCAGGATAAACCTCTGATTAGTGACGTGGAGGGTGGAGTGGATGCAAGTTTAATGTTATATGCCAGCTCACATTAGACAACCTTGTGCAACTCTGTCAGTTTTGGAATGCAGTTCGATTACCTTATCTAACTGGAGAGCTTGAAAAATAGGATTTAAACTTCTGGAATACAGCTGGCTGGGCTAAATGCCATTTTTAGGAACATAGACAGATAGGAAAGTTAACATACATGTATATTATTAACAGCTATATGCATATAGGTTATACAGGTATATAACTTATGCATGTGTCTTTCCAGTTACGGGCACCTGCAGCACTGAACACCTCACTTGCTACTCTCTGAATTCCCCCTGGCTGCTGAGGTGCTTCCAGTTGATGTGTGTAATACGGATGCTCCGTATACATTTTACCCCTCCAACCTCCCTGCAAGTTCTTTATGTCCTTTATACTTACTATTCGTATACTGGGCTGCATATTCATCTGCAAGTCTGTCAACATAGTTCACCTCCTGTAATCAGAAAATGGTGATTAAATGAACATCCAAGTATAGAAGCTGTCAACCCGGTGTTCATATTTTTTAAAGTTAAAAAAAAAAAAAAAGAAAGAAAGAAAAAAGTGGCTTCCACAATCTTAAGACAGAATCAAAGGTCAATGCCGATCGCGTAATTTTTAGCATTTACGGGAACAATAAAGAAGAGTAACCTCGGAAAAAAGTTTATGCTGCAAGCCCTGCAGTTCTCCGTCTTCTAGGGTGGGTTGTAATAGCTCCTAAATGGAGCTTGTCTGGGGCATTTAGCTTTTAACCACAGCCAGGTATTGTTTCTTTTAGCGATCTGTTTCAGCATCTGCTCCATCTCATGGGACGGTCTTTGAGACTCTGTTTCAGGATTAGGTTACAGATAAAATATGACAAGGAAAAAAAACAAAAAACCCACAAACAAACCCACCCAAAAAACCAACCTTATTTATATCCTCTTACGTGCAAAGAAAAAAGAAATACAGAATTTTCTATATGTGCTCTCGACCTAAAAGGGAACAAAATCCACTCTCAAACTAAGGAGTGGGCGCAACTTCTGTAGTGCGTGCAACAACTTTGACCTCCGTGTAATTACTCCAGGCTTACATCAATGTAACAGTGCCGGGTTTCTCTTCAATTATTTCCCGGGAGTGGCAGGCTCTCTTCCCGCAGTGCTTATTTATTTCGAATTGGTCTAATTTGCTCAACAATTTGCACATCCCTTCTTTGGCATCCCGCGCTTCCCCGGACGGCGAGAGCTGGGGCTGTCCGGGCCGCCCCGTCCGTGGCCGTCCGTCTCTGCCCCGGGGGAGCGGCCACGGGGCTCGGCACCACCCAAAATCGGCTGGCCCCGACCCCCCCAAAGGGAACCACCACGGCTGGGGCCCGGCGCTGAGCAATTCTTACGGATGAGTAAGCAGCAAATGTGGTAACTCAGCCCAACAGCTCTGCAATTAGGGCTATAATTTCAGGTGTAGCCAGCAGTTGTAATGAATATTTATTTCATCGTCCCGAATAAAAGAAAAGGCCCGGGTAAATAGCACGGGGAGTTCTGTGGGGTAGTTTGGTCTGGAGTGTGGGGTGCTACCAGCGGGGACCCACCGCGTCCCCTCCCGTCCCCAGTGGGACAGGCTCGTTCTCCCCGCGGTGCTCGCCCGTAGGCTTATGCCGTCGTTCCTGCCCGAGCCCAGCCCGGCCAAGGACCCTTCCCGGGAAGGAAGGGTAAGGAAGGCAGCGTGCAGCCAGCCGCCTTCCCGGGGCAGAGCCGGGCGGAGGACGGAGCGCCCCGCGGGCGCGCACGGGGCGGGGGCAGGGCTGAGCCGGGGCTTCGCGCCCCCCGCCCGCGCTGCGCCGCTCCGGGGCTCCCCTCTGCGAAAGCACCCGCAAAGTGCCTTTATTGGGTCCGGCGGCTCCGCGCCCCGGCGCGGTTGCGGGAGTCCCCTCGGGTTTCGCTCGGTCGCTGAAGAGCGTAGCAGAGGAAGAACGCGGGCGCGATGGGAGGCAGCGGCGGCACGGGGGGGCCGAGGGCCCTCCGGCTGCTCTAAGGTCTGCAGCCCCAGCGAGCAAGAAGGCGGCCCGGAGCGCCCGTCAGCCCCCGAGTCCTTATTGCTCCCTCTCCGCAGCCAGCCTCGCCGGGGCTCCCGCAAGCCAAGCGAGCGCCGCGGCTATCATCAGCTGGCTGTTCCCGAGCGGACTCCGAGCCGCACGGATGCAATGCCCCGAGCGTCCGTCTCCTCCCGAGCCCCTCGACCGAAATCCGGGCGCCCGATTAAAGGTGCGAGGTCGGCGGCAGGCGATGTCGCGGCAGTACGGCAGGCGGGGAACGGGGCCGTGTCCTCCGCCCGCTCCCCGGCAGCATCCTATTGAGGTCTGAGCCGTGCTGCGGACAAGCACAGCCTGAGTCTTTTGTGTGTGTGCGTTTGGCTTTCGTTTGGTTTTTTGTTTGGTTTTTCCTTTCTTTTATTTTCTTCGCTTTGCGTTTTTTTTTTTTTCTTTTTCGTTTTGCTCTGTGTTTAAGTTACTGTGGAATGAGGAGGTGCGAGGCGTCGTAGCAGCTCTGTGGCGGTCCGTCCCTACCGAAAGAGCCGCTCCACACGCGGAGCGCTTTCTTTTTCGGGAATGGGGAGGTGGGACGGGCGCCGAGGGTGGCGGGAGAACCTCCGGGCCGGGGCGCACCTGCCCGGCGGCTTCCCCGCCGCGCCCGGCGCCCATCGGCGTTGCTCGAC
>VXBU01004977.1:825191-990279 GCA_013400315.1 Bombycilla garrulus
CCGCGGGGGCGGCGGACGACGCGGAGCTGGAGGCGGCCCTGCTGCTGCAGCGGCCGGAGCGGGCGCGGCTGAGCGAGAACACGCGGCTGGCCACCCGCTACGCCGTGCGCATCTTCCGCGAGTACCTGAGCGAGAAGGCGCAGAGCCCCGACTTCGAGACCATGGACAAGGGGGCGCTCTGCCGAGTCCTGCGCTCCTTCTACGCCGAGGCGCGCTCCAAGAGCGGGCAGCTCTACTCAAAGTCCTCCCTCATCAGCATCCGCAGCTCCCTCAACCGCTACCTCAACGAGCCGCCCTACTGCCGCACCCTCGACCTCACCAAGGACCCCGAGCTCCGCGCCGCCAACCTCACCCTGGCCGCTGTCATCCGCAAGCTGGAGGAGCAGGGCGCCGGGCCAGTGGTGCAGAAGCAGGCCATCACCCGCGCTGACCTCCGCAAGCTCTACACGTGCAGCGTGTTCAGCACCCAGAGCCCCTTTGGGCTTCTCAACAAGGTCTGGTTTGAGACCTGCATGTACTTCTGCACCCGGGGCCGGGAGAACCAGCGGGAGCTGGAGGAGGACTCGTTTGGACTGGCCGTGGATGAGGATGGACGCAAGTTCGTCTACTTCAAGGCGCTCGGGCCCTACCACAAGTCACGCTCGTCCTCCTGGAGCAAGAAGCGGGCGGAGAGCAGCGATGAGGAGAACCTGCCTCGCATGTACGAGACTGGCACAGAGTTCTGCCCCTATGCCAGCTTTGTCAAGTACCTCTCCAAGCGCAACCCCCTCTGCAAGGCCTTCTTCCAACGCCCGCGGGACCACTGCAGTGAGGGCGACATCACCTGGTACGAGAACAAGGCCATCGGGAAGAACCTCCTGGGCACTCGCATGCAGATGCTCTCCAAGGCAGCCAAGCTCTCCAAGACCTACACCAACCACTGCATTGGTGCCGTCTCCATTGCCACCCTCAACAGCATCGCTGGCATTGGCACCAAGCTGGGAGGACTGCAGCCACCCCAGCACCACCACCCCCCTCCNACCACCACCTCCTCCACCACCCCGCTGGCGGGGGCTGCTACACCCCTGCCGCCCTCAATGGTGGACCTCGGCCGCGGCCGCCTGCTGCCAACCCGCACGTGCTGCCCAAAGATGGTGACGCTGCGCCAGTGAAAGCAGAAGCGGCTGCAGTGGCCCCGGCCAAGCGGGCGCTCTACGAGGCAGTGTTCCCAGCAGGGGCTGCAGCCGGCGGCGATGCATGTGGGCCCTCTGCCTCCCCCAAAAGACTCTGCCGCCGCCCCGCTGAGCCCCTGGATGCCACTGCGCCCGCCGTGGTGGTGGTCTCAGTGAAACATGACCCCTTGCCTCACCTCCTCCCCGAAGCAAATGGGCACAGAAGCACCACCTCACCCACAGTAGTTTCACCTGCTATTGTTTCCCCCACACAGGTAACCGGAAAAAGAAAAAGGAAAAAAAAAAACAAAGTGGCAACCCCTCACCCTGCCCCACATAGTCTGCACTGCCCCTCTCCTTTCTTCCCCCCAAGCTGGGCACTTGAGGCACATTGCCAGCATTGGGGTGGCTTTTGGGGTCACGCTCACTCTTCAGGCACCCAAAGAGCCCGGATGCGAGTTATTCAACTTACTTCCCCCCCTGCCCCAGTCTCTTCATGTCCCACCACTGGTCCAGTGGCCACTCACTGTGTGCCTGGGTGTTGGACATAAATAGTGCCTAGGTGCTGCCATGCTCCCCCTCAGCGGCAGCACCAACAGCTCAGCCCTATGGGCTTCCCCTTTTCCTCCTTTTTATTTCTTTTCCCCCTCTTTTATTTCTCTTTCTGTGGGACATGTGACTTATGAAAGTCGGGCCAGAACAGCAGATAGGGGCATCAGGTATCATTAGTGTGTGTGGTGTTCTTGATGTGCTAATGAACTATTTGAATAACCTCAAATGCAGGAAACAGCCGGGAGAATACTCAATTACACACTAGTAATGAGGGTGTAATTTTAAACTTCAGAAGTTAACAAGAGGGTTAATATGGCAATTGCATTCATCTTGTATTTGTTTATTTAAAATAGCTCTGTTTCCTGGCAGTGATCCTTTTTTTTTTTAAAGGCAAATTGGCTTTAGTTGCATTAGTTACCATAGTGGTGAAATATACAGTAAGAGCACAATTAAACGGGTTTAGGTGCAGCTAAGCTGTGGAATGAGCCCAAATTCATTAGATGTGTTTTGTAAAGGTAAAACGGTGTTGTCGAAAACGCTGTTGAGCTGTGCCTTAATGTGTGCCTTGCGGAGCCCCCTCTGCTGTGTGCCAGCACGTGCTGGTGCCTGCTCCCCATCCCCTCTTAAAAGTACTTTCCTCTCGGGTGTTTGAGCACCGGAGCTAAATTACTTCAATTACTGCACCTATGCAATTGGCTTGAAGTTTGGAAGTCATTCTAACTAAATCTGTAAAGCACATGCAGTTACGTTGTGCCCCATAAAATACCGCGTTTCAGGCAAGAACTTTACTGCTGGCTGCCCTACATGATTACCAAACCCCTCTGACATTCTTGTGTCAAGTAATAACAGGGATCGCAGCCGTCAGCCAGAGAGCACGGCGCTGGGCAAGCACAGGTATATGACATGCCTGAGCTGTTTCCCGAGTGGAAATACCAGTTCTGGACAGACTGACCCTTTCAAAGAGTTTGCCAACTAATCAACCAGCCTGAAGGCTAATTGGGGTGGGGAAGGGGAGGGCAGGGCTCCCAGTGAATGCCTGCATAGGCATCTATGTTCTTTACGGTACCTGTGACCTCTCCTTTCTTTCAGGGAGGCTTTTTTTGGACCACTTCGGTGGAGTACTATAGCTTGATCTCCGGCTGTGTGTATCTGGTGTCTCTGAATGGCTTAGAGGCTTGATTATGTGCAGATAATGTTTTTGTTCTAGTTCATTATTTCAGGTAAAAGCTAATGCTCCTTGCTGCATTTAACCCTAGATTCCTCTTCCCCATGCTTTTAATAATCTTGAAAGTAATTGTGGAACTTCAGGCATAGTTTAGCTTTTTAGGAGGAGTACCGCACATGCATCTGAGAAGGGGAAGAGGGAACTGGGCAGAGCAGTCAGTGGTTACAGAGCATGTGTGTCTTTAACCTGTTAAATGAAGTGTCTTGGTACTTTCAGGTGTCGGATTAGAGAACTCGATCTCTACCCTGGCCCGCAAATCCCTTCACACTTGCATAAAGCTTAGGCGAGGAGAAATCCAGCTGCTGTAGTGTTTGTTGCAAAGCTGTGCTTCCTACGGGAAGCGTTTGGAGCTGTAATTCTCGTTAACAGCGGGCTATGGGGAGAAAGGGAGAAACAGCTAAAATAGAGTACACAGGCATCTGCTGTTTTTCTAAGTGTATCAAGAAAGAAAATGAGCAATCAGCGAGGGTACTAGAACTAGACAGTGTGGGTTTTTTCAGTAATTATATGGAAATGTTCACTTCCATTCTCAATTTCATGTGTTAAACAAGGCGCCTAGTCACTTTTGTAGCTGAATCTTGTCTTTGCTACCAACCTCATTAATTTAAATCTTTAAGGGGAAAAGAAGTGTCTCTCTTTTTTTTTTTTTTTTTTTTTTTTTTTCCCTTTCTCATCACCAATTTTTCTTGTGTCAGTTTTAACTTATGCACTTCTGGGATGTGACAAAATGAAGAAATACTGTCTGTGGAATGGATTTCCTTGGGAGAATGTTAATGCTAAACTTTTTCTCTCTAGCTGCCTTTTATGATACTTACACTAATCGAGGTCCAGGGCATTTCCTGGGGAAATTAATGACTGGCTGAGGTTAATGGCCCAAGGCATTGCCTCAAGCCATTGACTCTCCCAGCTGGTCATTAATCCCCAGGAAATGCCCTGGCCCTCAATCGTTATTGCTTAATTATAAACAAAGAGTTTCTAGGCCTTTTTACTGAATATAGCACATCAAGTACCATGACACTAAATTCCACTGTTGACAAATATTACTGATTCCTTGAAAACATGAAGGTCATAAGTTTGGGGTTTATTGGTTGTCTTTGTAATTAGTCTTCGAGGGGACAGATTCTGCTGAGCTAATGGATTTGAGCAATACTCTGGTGAAAAAGTGGTAGCATAATGTGTGGGTTTTCCAAGCATCTTTATTTTGTGTATTTTGGGGTTTTTTTTAAGCATTAAGCAAAGTGTGGAAAATGAACCCAACTAAATGGGGTGTCTTCAATTTGCATTGACTATCTCAGCAAGAATGTTAATTTTATGCTTTTAGCTCCCATTTTTCGTTTTAGCCCCAATTTGTCTTTTCAACACTGAGTTTGTAGGAGCCTCTTACAGAGCTCAGGAAAGATACATTAAATGTTCCTCTTGATCCAACTATTGCTTTAGGTTTTAGCCTTAAGAGCAGCCCTTACAGTGTATTTTAAGCTTACAGCACTGCTATCATGGCACAACTTTCTTTTCAGTCCTTATTTGCTCCGTAGTGTAGCAATTTTCCTGCCATTGACAGCAGTACTTCAGTTCAAGTTGATGACAGAGAGATGTAATTTGGCTGTTGTTCTCTCCCATGTTGCTGAAAGATGAACAATAGCTAAAGCTTAAACTTTTGATGCTACAATGTGGTGGTAGCTTTTGGGTTTTATAGATCTGTTACATGCTGAACTTACTACAGTAGTAGTAACCAAAAATAGGTGTAGGAAAATAGTTTGGCCTCTGCCATGGGGGAGGAGAGTTGCCTGTCATTTGGAAATGCTTTGGTTATGTTTGTTCTGTAACTTGTTTCGGTTTCTCTGGGCTGCTTGTGAAATATTTATTAGGTATTAAGATGTCTACCAAAATCTTGGTCATTAAAACCTGGGCCACGTGCATTTGTCGTAGCTGTTTTGGGGAATCCTGAATTGCTTTTTTTAATTTTTTTTTCTTCTGCTTTAAATTCAGAGTTGCTCTTTTTTGCTGTCTTTTGATCTGGCTCATGTCTTTTCATTGCTTTACATTCTCTTTGAAGGACTTACTTTGACCCAAACTAGTAATCTAATTCTGGCTGCAGGTTTTGCAAAAGAAGGCAGAACAATAGCACGTGAGGAGTATGAGTAGGCAGTAGGCACAACCAGGAGAAAATCAAAAGTAGCTAACAAGTCTAGCACTTTTTAGTCTTGAATTTTGGAGGAGGTGGATAGGAATGTGTCTGCTTGATGTTTGATCTGGGAACATCCTGCACGTTCCTTAAATGGCCACAAAAAAAGACGAATTTTGTACAAATATTTCTAATACTCTGCCCAGAATCGTTGTTAGTTGCTTTCCCAGTATGCAGAGCAGGAGAACTCATCAGGTAGCTTCAGGGAAGGATGCTTAAGATAGTGGTGTAAAGATGCTAGGCTTTATTTCAACCAGGGTAATAGATGGAGCAATATCCCTATCTTAAGGGCTTGAAGTACAGTGGCTATTAAGACTGATGACTGCTAAATACCTTGTTAGTTGTTGTGACAGTACTACTATTGATCAAGTTTCAGAGGTTAGTGCTGGCTGCCCTACTGCGTAGTTAGTGCTCTTCTCTTTGATTACTGGATTATCCCAGGTTGCAAGAAAATCCACAATTTGCCAGGTGTCTTTTTTAAGAGAAGCACTGAGGTTAAAATCGTAGAAGGTAAGGGTTAAAAAACTTTAATCTGTGGTTTAAGAAACTGTATCTACCTTAGAGTCTACTGTTTGTTACTTTGTTACTTACATGGTTTTTTAATGAGGAAGAATTTTTATCTTCTGCTAAGATATAGATGTGGAAAGTGGAACTGTGGAAGGGACTGATAGTCTTTAAAATTGCTCTGAAATCCTTGGAGGGCAGGAGGATAAGGTAGTAGTGATGTCAGGTATGGTCCCCAAAGCTTTCTTATCAATCTCCAAAGGGAAATGCAGGAATCCTGGCTATTGCTCTTTTGGGTGGAAATCAGTGTTGTTTGACCGCTTCTAAAGATTGTTGACAAGATATAGGATTTTTCTTTTTAAGAAAGTAGGATATCCCAGGCTATATTCCTTATAATGAAAGTGAAGCTTAGTAGGCATGTGAGTGCTTCCCAAGATGAGTACAGGACAAGCAGAATAGAGATTAGGCTCAGTGATCTCATATACAGTTTATGGGGTAGTACATGCACTGAAAGGAATGAAGGGATCTGTTTTTTCTTTCCTAGACTCAGGTTGGTCCATGTTGAATTGGCTGTTAGGGAGGGAGTTGATTTAAAGTGACTTGGGAGAGTATTTCAGAACAGATCCAATAATGGTGTTTTGATACATCCATTTAGAATGGCGGCTGTGGAGCCAAAGGTCCAACCACTATTGTCTTTGTAGGTCCTCTTGGTTGCATTGGCATGATATGTTGAAGATATTAAATTGTGTAACTATTTCAGCTGGTGATTTGTACTATCACCTAATTTTTCAAAATGTTTTTCCTTTTTAGAAGTTAGATTCATTTTATTTAGTTGCATTACATGAGCTAGTCTGAGAACCTGCTTTGTTCAGCCTTCAGCAATGGCAAAGAATGCAAGAGGTGATCAGTTCCTTGTGACTCAAATGAATATGACCTTTGTAATGCAATCAGGATAAAAAAAAACATTACTGAAGTGTTACTGTATTTTGACACTCTTTTACATCCTATAGAATCTGAAATGACTCTGTTGGTACTCTGTGCACATCAAAGATAAAATTTACAAGCTTAAAGGCAGGAGAGAGCTGATTTTTTTTTTTAATAAAAAGTATTCTGTGATTATCCTGTAAAAGATTTCCCATTGCCCACTGCTCTGTTTCTGGAGAGCAAGAGATCAGAAACTGCTCAGTCTAATTGGTGAGTCTGTATGACAGGGAACTGCCTTATTTCATGTATGGTGTAGAAATAAATGAATGCTTAAACCCTTTGAAACACACCACTACTGCAAAAGCCATAGGCTGTAATTAAATTGAATGTGGGGTTGTATTGTCTTGTGCCCTTGGCTATAAACTTGATAACAGGCCATGGTACCCCCACTATTGTGTTCGAAGCTGGAACCTAATTAGAGATGTTGTAGATTTTCAGTCACTTTCAAAGTCCTTCTGTTCATCTTTTTCCCTGTGTCCTTTCTTATTATTTTGCTTTTCTGTTTCTGAAGCAATAAATGCACCCTTCTTTTTGGAAGGAAATCGTTAAGGGCATGTAGCCAAATATGTATGTGCAAGATAATTTTTTTTATCATATTTTGGATTCAAGGGACAAGTGTTGGTAACTGCATTTTATCTGATGTGGAAGAGATTTATTAGTGTTGAGACAGTAAAAATATATAATCATGTTTCCAGGGAATGCTTTCAGATTCTTCCAGGCATTAGAATGGGGAATAAGAAAGGGATTGGAACTTCTTGTAATACCTTGATCTAAAAGTAACACTGGAAGATGTACAATTGAATTCTGTTCTGGTTGTTTTTTTGGGGATTATCAACAAGGAAAAATGGCTTTTCTGGGCTTTTAGAAATTTACATGCTTTGCACTCAGCTAATTTTAGTTGATCTGAAAACCTTCAAACTTGCTAAGGACTTAATCCCCAGTGAGAACAAATACCCTTGATGTGTTCTTTGTGCAACTTTTAGTTTTGAAAATAATCAAAATTGTAGTGCACAAATGTATTATAGACATTTCCAACAAATTCTTAGTTAATTGATAAGCTTACCTATTGTATGCACCTGTTCACTTCTGTAGCTAAGACAGATCATTTTAATCGAATGGAAATTGAATGACAATTTAAAGCCCCATTCACTTTACCAATATATGGATTTTTTGGGATCTTTTTCACTGTATGTTTAGGACACATCTGCTCCATATAGCACAGTTCTGAGCTAGCACCTCCTTGGGACTTCTGATTTGTTTCAAATCCTAGCCTGAGCGTTCTGATGTGGTTTGCAGTGTTCTGAGTACTTAAAGTAGATCATGTAGTCTGGATAATGCATTATTGTGTGACTTCTGGAAAGAGATAGTTCTCTTCAAACAGGGTCACCAGTTTTAGGAAACCACTCCTTCCCCAAGGTGGTGTAAGAGATGAGAACTGAGTGGAGCTTTTCTTGGTAGTGGTGGTAGCTTGTGGTGAGAGGGAAGTTGTTTGGTAGGTGCTGTTCAGGTAATACAGGCTGGAGTGCTTGTCTGTGTAAAGGGAAGAGAACAGAAAACTCTTTACAGTAGGCAAGATGTGAAGCTGAATTTTGGCTTTCCTTTTCCTGTTTCCTTATCCAAAAAGTCTTGTGGAGGTGCTGGGATGATTTCTGAGGTGAACTTTTCTTTACCACAGTGCTTCACTTCCCACTCTCCTGCTCAAAGTGCCCAGGAACCAGGTCTGATGATGCTGGTGTTTGTTTTTGTTTGGTTTTTGATATCAGGAGTGAGAGGAAGAGGAGCCTGTGTAATTTAAACTCTTCTGCTTGGTAGCTCTCATGAAGGAGCCACAGCTCTCAGGCTCCCCTGCAAACTGGCACCTGTGTACTCTTGCTACTTCTACTGTGTCAGCCTGTCAGAAGTGTAATGCATAAATGAATGACTTCCCTCAAACGCCTTTATTTTAAGCCTTGTGTGTGTGTTTGTGTCTGCTTATGTTTATTCAAAATTAAAAATTTCAAGAGTGATTTCTCAACACCCTTCTGCTGAATCCTGAGCTTTTACTCACCACAGCAATATTTTTAGCTGCTTCTTTTGCTGCTGTTGATTTTTCTCTGTGTGGTCCTAGTAGGCTTCCAAAGCAGCAGAGGGAGATTGGTCTGCAGTAAGGGCAGCATTCTGTGTCTGATGCCTTGGCTTTGAGCCATTCAAGTCCAGCGTAGTTGTACTGAGCTCTTACTCTGATGCAGGGTGACTGGATGGGAAGCTTGTCCTCACCTTGCTGGTTAGAGTTCTTGTTTCATGGTTGAGGTGTCTGCAGTGCACACCAAGAGACAGCATTGAAACTCTTGGGCTCTGTAGCCTAAATACTGAGCATGCTCTGGCTGAAAGCTCCCCTGGAGAAGTGGCAGCAGAAGCGTGTGGTGTGTCTGGCCAGTGTGAGAGGTGGGAGCATGGGTGTGTGGGTTTAGCATGAAACAGAAGGGGGAAATCCACTCGCGTTGCCTTCCTCACTTCATTTCTGCTTGGGTTTACTTGCGACTCTTTTTGACCTTTTGCCTGAAGTGTGGGGAAGAGAAGTAAGGATGGTGAAGTGGACTTAAATAGCTTCCTTCCTTCCTTCTTAACAAGGGCTTACTGCTTCACCTTCGACATGCCTGATAAATTCCTTCCCTTGCATTGAAATCACCCCATTCAGAAGAATTCAAGTCATCTGAAGTGCTGTAATTAACCCATCTAGTTTTGGTGCCAAATTGGGAGGACCTAGCTGAGAGTTGGGCTGACAAGTTGGAAAGTGTAAATGGGAGCACAGATGTCCTAACAGAATCCTATGGCTGTAGTACAAACTGTGTTTAAAATTCAGATAAAAAGGGAGCCTGCTTCATCAACTGATTGCCTTTTTGAGTGTTTCCCTGTGTTTCTAATGATTTTATAACTAGCAGCACTGCCTAGTCACAAAAAAAGCTTGTGTGCTATTCCTCCTTATCTCAGATATGACAGTGGTACTGGCTGTTTGTGGTGATGGTTTTTGTAGGCTTTATCAAGTTGATCAGTACTAGTTTCCGTCTTGGGTTTAGAAAATGTCATGTCTTTCTTGTCATGATACAGTAGTTTCTGGAAGCTCTCCCTAGGCTGTTGCAATATGAGGTTCACATTTTGCTCAAGGTTTTAAAATGCTTTCTAAGGGATGGGGGAAATAAGAAGATGCTGTAAGCTTGTGAGGTTTGGCTAATCAGCAGTTCAGAAAGAACTGTTGAGCTTTTTGGTTTCTTTTCTCGTCTCTTAATTTAGTCATGCTGAAGTATGTATCTTGCTGATTATCTCTTTGAAAAAAAACAGTTTCTGGGAAAAAAAAAAAACAAAAAACACTTTATCTGAAAACATACACTCATCAGTGACTGACAGACTTGGGAGTGGAAAAGTAATTGTTCTTCGAGGAAGAACAGATAAGGCAAAGCTATGTGGTCCATGAAACCATGTGAGGAAAACTTAAGTTCTCTAAAAATGTCTGATTGTGGTAAGAATATTATTTTTTGTTTCCCAGCACAAACACTTAGAAGTAGTTGTATTCCTTAGCAGAGATGGCAATGCAGAATTACTCAGCCTTTGAATCAGCTTTTTTTCCCCCCAAGTACTGTTTGAAAATAAAATAGGCAGAGTGGGACTAATGTGGTTTCAGTGTCAGCCTCAAACTTCTGCAAAATCGGCTTTCTGAAGCTGCTGCCAATCCGAAGCAGTATGTGTAACACACTTACAGTTTGATTTTTGAAAAGCAGAGACAACTTCAATGTCCTTTCAGAACTTTGTAGTTTTGCTTTCTTTTTGGGGTATTTGACACACTTCCAAAGCAACCTTATTACTGGTTTTATCTTTTAGAAGTCTTTGTAAGTTACCTTTTCCAGGAGACTTTTAGTGTTTTACTTTTGAGATGCACTTGAATAATTTTTTATTTTTTTGTTTCCACTGAAAGTACTCTAGATACAAGCTCTTCTGTTCAGGTTTAGGCATTAGAAAGTATCAAAAGTAAGGAATTAAAAAAAAAAAAGCTAAGGAAAATGATGTTTATTCTAACTAGGAAGTACAAATGTGTCAAAATGGGCATGGCATGTAGAATGTACAGTGACTCAATACTAAATACAGTATTAGTTGAGTTGCTAATGCGTTGTATTGATGTATGGAAGTAGCACTACACAACTGTGTAACTGGCAAAATTATCCCATGGTACAGAGGAGGATAATCCAACACTTCCGAGTTTACTGTGGTAATTCCTTAAGAAAAGAGCTCTCCTTGTGCTAAAGTAGAGTTCTAGCCACTCAGTTTCTCTCAGTACAGTATATTCGCTTCTAAGCTGCCAGTAGATATAATCAGGATCATGAATGCAATAGTAGGCTGGATTTGCAGTACAGGATAATGACATAGTAGTAACTGTGATAGTGATGTAAAACATTCAGAACCTTGTGTGTGTGTTGTTCTAATTCTTGAGAGATACAACATCAGGTCAAATCTGTATCTTTCCAGGAAAAAACATAATAGATGAGTTTGGGTTTTTTTTAGTATAGGTATCACAAGATCCATGTCCAAATTTTTGCTAAAACAGCAAAACGCACTTAATTTATTGAGACATTTTTATTTCTGTAAAGTGCTGGACTGATTTGACTGGACACTTCTTTTTCCACAGTGTTTTGATCTTACCAGTGTTAGTTGCTCCGAAATGCTCTGATGGTTGTGGTGTTCTGGCATTGTTCTGTGTGGATTACTAGCAGCAGAGCTGCCAGAGCTTCCCAGCTACCCCAGCCTCCCAGCAGCTGCCCCTTGCTGGCACAGGGGGGTGGCAGTGCCCTCCGTGGCCCCGTCCCTCCTGCAGGGAGCTGGTTCCAGCCACAGGAGCACTGCCACTGGAGCAGTGGCCATGAGCCCTGCCTGTGGCTCGGGGTTCTGCAGATCTTCTCAGGCTCTCTTCCCAAAACCAGAACCAACGCTGTAAGGAAAAAATTAAAATGTCTTCCCCCCCCAACCCAATCTTTATAAAATCAAAAAGCTCCAAAAAAGCCCCACCCTGAAAAGCTCTAATTGTCTTTAACATCAGTGATAGTGGTGTGAAATAGCTGTTACTTATTTTGTCTGAAGGGAGTAGATTTTTAAGAGGGGAAAGGAGTAGATATGAGCTTTCCAACCTATCTGGAGGCTGGAAAGCTGGAGTTAAATAACTGTGCTAGCAGGATTTTAAAGGGCAGAGCATGATTACTTTGCAAGAAGAGATGGAAGTAATAAGTTGAAATGGAAAATAAGGAGAGGAAAAGCAGGGTGAGAATACCATATTGACTATCTTGTTGCAGCATATCAGTTTGGGAGCTAGATTAACTTCTGTATACCAGTGTACTTCTGCTGGATTAGTTTAATGGATTCAAGGATCAAAAAATAATGTCTCTGTTTGGAGAGAGGCTAAAATTGGAGGAAGAAATTAGAGGGGGAAAATCCTTATTTCCTAATGCTAAATAACAAACGTAGTAGGTGCACTGAAACAAAATCTGCTCAAGGAAAATATAAACCCAGAGGGATGGCAAAGAAGGACTATGCGGTTTTTTTTTTTCTTTAAAGTAGAAAAACTAGAGGAAAATATAAAAGAACAGTTAAGGGGCAGGGAGGGAAGTCTGGGTTTTTTTGACTTTAGAGTGAGTTAAAAACAAAGTGAGTGGGACTTAAATTGAGTGCCTTGTATTATTTCCTCTTAGGGGAACTAAAATCTAAAGGGTTTTTTTTCCTTAACCTTCAAAAATGTGAAATTTAAAACAGTGGTTTCCTGTAGAGTTTTGTGTTGGAGTAAGCATTGGTTCTTGGTTATGTATTCTGGAAGAAATCTGCTGTCAGCACGGTGGTAAAATGGCCTGTAAGCCTTGTGTTTGGTTTTATGCCTAATGGACAATAAAGTAGTTTCCTCAAGCTACTTGAAATCCTCCTTGTAAACTAAAGTGTCCGGATCAATTTCTCATTCGCATCTTATTAAAGCTCACTGAGGAAGTTGGGAAAGCGTGTTTTTGATCAGAGCACTGTAGGAGCTAGTCATATACTCTCTTAATCCTTGAGCTACTTCATAAAATTCCTGAGAGGAACCTTGGTGGGTTCCTGCTTTCAAAGACAGCATCATCTCACCTGGATGCCAACCAGAGAGCAGCTCCACTGTATGGTGGGAGGGCATGTGGGAAGCGTTTGGTGTTAGGGGGAAACAGTTGGAATGTCGTGTTTTTCCCATGTTTATCTGACTCACAGTTTCCTGGTGGAATACTAAGATTGTTGAGTTATTTGCATGAATAGCTGTCTGCATCCAAAATGACTTGTGCATGCTAGTCTATTCTGTGTATGTTAATGCCTGAATTTCTGTTGTGTGGTCAGTTCATGTTACATGACAACCTTAAATGCCTTGATGGTGTGCTTGATCAAAACACTTTTTTTTTTCTTAAGGAAACACATGTCACAGCTCTGAGAAATTAGGAGTTTCTTGTTTGTAGATAAATGGCTGGGTGCTAGCTTTCAACAACCCATTCTGGAGAAGTTAAGCTGCTATCATACTGTACTCCACTTTTTTCATAAATATATTTTGAACATTTATAATCTCTTCTATCAAGTTTCTGCCTATGCATCTGCATGAGTAGGAGGCTCAAATATTTACAGGATCTGTTTTCATGCTTCATATATGCAGCTGTATCAAGATACATGGTTATGCATTTTGTAGGAAACTTACTCAAGAGGAAGTGTTCATCTGATCAGCAATATCTGCTTTTTTAACAACGATAGGAGGATGCTGTGGGCACTGTTGTGTAAGGAATGTGCTTTGGAGAAGCTTTGAAATATGCTGGCCTTTATTGTGACTTGAAAATTGTGTTTAACTGTGAAGGAAAGTGGCCACCACAACATTGAGCCTCCCTGGAGCAACAAGTGTGCTTCCTGCATGCCAGTGGGACAGTGCCACAAAAGAAAGTTGTGTTTCAAGATATAGGAGATGACAGTGTTGGAGATGTTGTACCAGCTAATGGAAGGCTGTAAGCAGGATACAAGATACGTGGCAGACATGTTATTCTGGCTACACTAGTGAAAGACTCAAAAAAAAGGGGGTGGGGAAAAAGATCCCCATCTGTAAAAATGAAAATCGTGTGAGCTGTTTCTAAAGTGTATTTTTGGTGACTTGTGAGAAAAATAGCAGTCTCAGTCTGGGTGTTAGTGGGCAAGTATCCTTGCAGTGGAGGCTACTGAACTCGTGCTGGTTGTACCTGTTGTTGGCAGCCTGGCTGGTGAAGAGCTGCTCTTGCCCCAGAGGTGAGCTCCTGACCAGCAGGACAAGGTGACGGCCACAAGAGAAAGCTCGCTCTGCCAGTGGTGCACTTGCTGCCTGGATGGTCTGCTAGGCTGTTGATGTGATGTTACCTTAAAGCAGCAGACTCCTATACCAATTTAAGTGGAAAAACAAGACTAATGGCTGAATTTCTACACTCTGTGTCTTTCACTAATCCTGAAAAATAGCAGTTTGCCTCTCCATCCTCCTGGCTTCACCATCTTTTTTGTAGAACTCACTACTGACTTTTACTTATGGCTTCTTGTCTCTAATAATTTCTTAATGAAGCAGACAATTATATTTTATTCTATCCTGTGTTAGTTGCTTCTCATCATTTATTCTTGTTTCTCTCCACTCTGTTTCCACTCCAGGCAAAAATTATTTCCAGTGAAGAAGGGCTGGATGTGTGTCATTCCAGCGCTGTTGTAAATGACCCTACAGATTTGCTTGCATACCCCATTTTCTCACCTAGAATGCATGCAAGGAAGGTCATATGGGGCCTGTCCCTACACCACATCCCCACATCGGTGGCCAAGACCAGATGTCTGTGGAAGAGAACAGAAATATGCAGATAGGTGATGCTTTTCATGTGGGTGTTATAAAGATGTTTGCCACTTTTCCCTCTGAGATGTGACATATCAGAAGCATATTAATCATTAAAAAGCAGATATTAACAGAGTCACACTGGGCCTGTGGGATATATGGACCCCTTTACATTTTCCTCTCAAACTGTTTTGATGGGAACATGGATTACAGACAAGGTAAACTTGTTTGTACTTCATTCATTAATAACAAACTATAAACTGCCCTGCCTCCCCTCCCCACAGGCAAGGCACTTGAGGAGATGCCAGGCAATTAAAGTACTTAAGACAGTAATTACAGTCAAATATACAACAAAAATAAAATCACTGCACATGATTTTTTTTATGCTTGGTTTTGTTCTATGCTTTTATTAAACCGCAATTCTTGCCTCACGATTGAACAGGAATCTCTCAACTGGTAATTCCAAAGTGTTTGACAAGCTTTCTTTGGTTCATCTGGGTATTTAGTAAACTCTTTGATGGTCTTCCCACTGAATTCATCGCAGCTCAGATTCCTGCTTTTTAGATGTATCTTGCTATATAAAGCTGGTGTATCGCTGAACCTTAGCACCAGTCGGTAGGGAGGTGATACCAATGCTGTCTTGAAACTCTTCCTTTCTTACTTTTGTTGCTGGTTTTCTTACTGTACAAGATGTAGCCTTTCTAGTTATCATGATGCTTAGGAGGGGAAGACTGAATTAGGCTGAGGTGTTCAGTTGGCTTCAGATATTTGAATTAATCCTGATGCATTTCAAACACCAGAAATTGGTGTCCCAGTTTGATTTGTGAACCTATTTACTGAGTTAGCGTATCCTGCAGTAGAAAGTTGTGTGTATGTCAGCTCAGTATTTTTAAGTGAAATTCTAAGGAACTTCAATATTCTAAATAAAGTACACTTTAAAAAGACAGAAACATAGCTGTAATGAGATCCAGCTGGTGTGCATAAACCTTTCACGTTGTGTTACATAGTTAAGTTGGTAAGTAATGTATAGGGAAAAGTTCTGGTGGCTTATTCTTTTGTAATGGAGTTTTATGAGGCTGTATAAATGTTGTAAGTATTTAATGGGGGAAATGCAGGATTAAAAGCAAACAGCTGATGACCTATGGTACAGAAATGTCACAGAGCAAATGTGTAGTAGTATCCTTTCAGTAAATATTAAATGACTGAAACTTGACAGAGTTCACCTATGTAAAGTAGCTCTCATAAAAATAATTTCCAATTGATTCATTTGATTAATGTGACTATTTCAGAAGTAGGTCATTTTATGCTGGATAGCATCAGAATGTAGATTCTCTCTGAGTAATGTTTTGACTGGTCTTTTTATTTGGTAAAATCTACATCGCTGTGGTATTCAAAGCAGAGGACAGGCTCATGGGCTCCTTACCATAACTTAACAACCTGTTCTCCTTTTAACAAACTGTAATTACAGAAACATAAACTACATCTTCATTTACTTCAACAGTAAGAGCATGGGAGAAGAATGTGGGAAGGCATTCTCTGTGCCGCCATCAATTTACTTGCCTACCCTGCAGTTGTTTCATAAACATCCTAGAAAGCTCCTGAAAATACCGAATGTGGAATGTGCCAAAAGTGGTTAAAATGCAAAACTTTGTCCTCTGACAGGCAAGCCCTGGCAAATCTTAGCTTGATGTTACTGCCCTCGGCTGCCCTCCTCCTTTGTGGAAGGCTTTTGCTACCTTGTGGAGTCAGCAAAAGGAACTGTGTGCCTGCACTTCAGCAGCTACAACAAACCTTGGTCAAGGGATAGTGTTTTTTGGGTGCTGTCATTGTCACTGGTAAATTGAGTTGCCATGTTTAGTCTGTGAACTGGAACAGAGGAGGCCAGGGCATGTACTCTGTTTTGCCAGCTCTGCTATGGGGGTGGTAGCCCTGGGGAGAGGAGTGGTTAAAAAAGAGTTGTCCGAAATTGCACAGCTATTTGCTGCATGATGATGTCTGAGCCCTCAGCTATCCTCATTTAAAGGGAATGGTCAGGGAGGTATCATAACACATTTAAAGCTTAGGTAGCTGCTCTTATGAAGAGTATAATTTACAATAATTGCCACTTTTAATAATGAACTGATCCATTTGAGATGGCTCAATGCCTACTAAACAGTTAACATGGCAACCTAATTTTAAGATGCTGTTACCAATGTAGGTATATTGACCTCAAGCTGTTCAGAGGGATATTGTGGGGTGATTTTTCTGTAGCAAGGGTGTATTATGCTTAGGCACCCTTCTACAAAAGAGAAGCTGAATTTTGAACTAGAAATAAATCTTCACTTCCTCAAGATTTATTCAGTGAAAGGTGAAAGGAACATTCAGAACATGAGTGAATAATAAAAATCTTCTGGTTGTGTGGGTTTGTAAGTTCTCGCAAATCATTCAGCAAGCTCCCAGTCATGACAACCACGTCCCATACTCTGACATTGCAGCCACCGCAAAACTCAAGAGAGGGATGTAATCAACCTCCAATAAAAGTGGCGAGCCAAACGAGCAGCATTAGAAAAACCAAGGTGCTGTCTTGCAGATTTCTGACTCTAATTTTTTGCAGGTTGTCAGTATGCTGACAGGCTCTTTAAATCTTCCCCCTTTCCTCTGTGGGTCTCCAGCTTGCCTCTTTCCGCTTGGTAAAGAAGCAAGCAAAAATCGTGTATGGGACTTTATGCTCGGAAAAATGGGCTGAAGACCTTTAATTGCTCAATCATAAGGATTTGACGTGGCTCAATGTTTTGTGATCCTGGTTTTTAAGGAAATGCTCATGTAAAATAAGGAAAAGAAATAGGTTAAAAGTCAAAGCAGTAATAATGAGTGCTTCTCTGTTTTTCACACTGCCCTGGCTCCTGGTGAAGCCAGCATGAGGAGCGGGGCTGCACTGCTGGGTATCAACAGTGACTCAGGATTTCCAGCAAGGGTGAGCTCTGGGCATGCATCATGTCACCCATGTCGTGGGTTAAAAAATGAGGATAAGAAGCATTGCTGCCCAGCAGCCTTGGGTCCCTTGGAAGGGCTCACTGGGCCAGCTTCTCGCCCTGTGCAGGACCTGTGAATTGCCAGGACCTGCCGAAGCACTGGGGGCAGTGGCTGAAGGTGCTGCTGGGGTGACTGAGTACCCAACACCTTGTGTGCTTCTCCTGTGTGAACTGGCCTCGCTGGGAGTGAGACGTGAGCTTGCTTCAACCTCGGAATGGCTGATTCCAGTGCTGCGCCAGCTTCTAGCCAAAAGCTGCCCTGAACCGACCCTGCTTGGCTTGAGATCTGGTGGGATCGCAGTGCAGTGGGAATAAGAGGCACTTTGTTCTCCATCACAGATACACTGTGATTAAACTTGGTAGTCATGAGGCCAGATCTACTACTGTGCTCTCCCTGTTCTGCATTGCACAACAGCACAAACGCCCAGAGAGTGAGCAAATTTGATCCGTTTCCTAAGGATTGTGAAATTCTCCTTCTGTACAAATTTGCTGGCTGAATTTAAAGCATGATTTATAAAAAGGACCTTTTTTCCTAGAGTAAATGTGATTGCCCTTTCTGCAGGGCTGCAAGATAAATGTTCTTAGTCTTCAAGGGAACTTTTTTGGCATGCTATCCTTAACATGGTTTTGGCTCATCTTCTCTACTGCACATTTTACTAACTTAAAGCTTTTTAACTGAGGTGCAAAAGAAAAATATTGTTTCTTCAGCATTTGGACTTGATGATGGTGTACAAGAAACGCAGAGTGAGGCAGGCGTTCGTTTTGCGCTGTTCAGAGGCTTTTTAAAATCCTCGGAAGTCTGCTGTGGTTCTTAATTTTGGTCGGTTTCCTCTGACTGCCATTGCAAGTAGACTTTCTCTTGCTAATCTGCTGCCTGAAATACTCTTTGTTCAGGAAAGCAAGTCTCTTTCTGTTGTAATCAGGGCTAGGAATTCAGCTGCAGGGTCACTCTTTGTGCTGTAGAGTTCACTGACCATGTTTTGCTTCTGGCAGTCCTAGCTTTGGCCCCTTTACACAGATCAATGCCAGGCTAACCCCATTTATTGCTACTACTGAATCAAAACTCTGCTTCTCTTATTTAATTTAGCTCAAAATAGATGTAATGCAAACAAGCGTCAGCATGGAAAAAGAGCCAGAAGAAGTGGGAGAAATAAAAACCATACTCAGGGCTTTTTAAAATTAAATATACACTAAATGGTGCCAGGCTGCAGGTGAGTGGCATTGTATCATTAGACCCTTTCTAAAAATCACTCATCATCATTGATTCTAATTTACATATGAATATTAGAGTTTGTCTGCTTGTCTTCCATTCCCTTTTTGTGTTTAAAACCATTTTTAATGTAACTGCTACTGCTTAAGCTCAGCCACGAACTCACATTTCTCCTGGGTTTCTTAGTCCTAGATGAACCTCCTGGCTTGCCTCACTGTGCCCTCACAAGGTGAACCTCCATCCTTACGACTGAATTCATAGAAACTTCCAGACTTGTTTCTGGTCAAGTGAGGCTGCTGTTGGCAAGAGTGTGTTATTCTCAGTGAAGCTGCTTGATGTTGAGCACTTTGTAAGACTCATGGATTAAGAGGTTTTGTTGAAGCAAGCGTGTGGCAGGCAAGACTCCTGTAGCTATCAAACCCTGTGATCCTAATATAAATTTTTTCTGTGTCCGTGGCACACCTCAGTGTGAGAAAGTGTTGGGCACCTCAGGACTTACTTGAATTTTAGATGACAAGACCTTCATGGCTTGGTTGGCATCTAGCCATCTTTGCTGGCCAGGCCTGGAGTCAGGAATTCCACTTACCACACCTCATTCCATGCTGCTTTTCAAATATGTGGAATAAGGCACACACATACCCTCGCCCATTGTTGTTTTCTGGATTGAAGTTCTCTTCGTTGTGCAAGGCAGCGTGGGTGGAAATCATGAGGTCTGTTTTTTCTGCTGTAAAACAAAATCTAGCCATTCATCCTTCCACTCTACCCCCTTTCCCCACAGATAAATATCTCTCCAAGCTATTCCTTTCTGGTTCTTCAACTCTAAGATGGTGTTCATTAGAAATCAGGTGTTCAGTTGACTGTATTTATAATGGGATGGAAGACAGCTGAGACAATCTACAGCTTTGGGATTGTTAGTGAAGTTCTCTTATGCTCTACTGGGTGATCACCACAAGATTCCTGAAACCCTTCCTGTTTGTTTCAAAAGCTCCTTTATTTCTGACATTACAAAACCTGTGTTCTTGAAGCTAGGCTTCTCGAATATTTTTTCTGGAGGAGAAACCTATCAACTGAAATGTTTGGCATTTTGGGGAAATTTGCTTTTGGTTCTGGTTTGGTTTTTTTCCCCCACTCTTAGGAATTTAATGCCTCCTCCTTCCTCTATCTGCTCTTTTTTTTTCATTGCAGGGGTTTGTTGTTTCAAAGGGGATACTTTTATTTCCCACTCCCGACATGCGCTCATGTCTGTGTTGAACCCTGTCCTTGCCCTCCTCTGGAATACTAGTGCTTCAGCCTCTGCTTTCCTCCTTTTCCACACCAGGGAGAGAGACAGTGGTTTCCTCCACTGCTCCTGAGTGGGAGGCAGGCATAAAGTGAGACACAAGCTGTAAGGCCTTCCTGGTGTTTCCCTGAAATTTACCTGGTTCCAGATAAAATCCTTTGCAGTTATCTCCCATACTTTATCTGAGATTGGTCTTTTAAAGACTCTGGATGTGTTGCCATATACAATTGTCCCTTTACCTGTCAATGTTTCCTCTTGTGAATGTTTCTTCCATTTTTCAGATCCCTATTGGAATGTGGTGGGTTTCTTGTATATGGTTTTAAAAAATTATTTCATCATAGTTGACGGTTTTCTGCACCTGACACCTTCTCATGCTTTTGATACTCAAAACTGTTCATTTAATAATTTTTTTTTTATCTCTTTTGTCCCCAGTCTTGTAGTCTTTGTCCTTCTTTGAAGTGTTTTTTTTCTGTATTGCAGAAGATAGGTTCAAACTCTGTTTGGGCCTAGAGAGGCCCTTGAGCAGCATGGTCTTACTGGTTATTACCACTCAAGATATTCAGTCAGTTTCTTTCCTCTAGCTTTGGTTAAATGAAGTCTTCCCCAGCTTCACTACAAACCCAACAAAAGATTTCTTCAAGTATTACTCTGAATGAGGGTAAGTTCATCTGAAGTTTACTGCCTCAATAGCAGTTTAAGTGAGCTGAGCCTTCTGGCCACTGCCAGCTTCTCCGAGAGCCCCGTTACAGAGCAGCCTGATAGAAGAGACATTTATTTCATAGCTAAATGCCTATTACCCCTTGGTGGCTGGTCCAGCTGTGGCAAGTGACAGCCCATGAGCAGGGTTGTTTCACTTAACTTCTGTGTGTTTTGAAAATAATGTATGTTTATTATGCTTATCTTTTATTTTCTTGATGAAACTGCTGTTTGCTGGTTTAAGTTTGAGCTATCCCTTGGAATCATCCAAGGATGTGATCCTTCTCTGTGCAATGACATAGATATATTGACTATTGGTTTATGCCAATGTGTTATTTTCAATTTTATTGAAATGTGTTGTACATTAGAAGCAATAAAAGCCAGTACCTAGAGAAAGTGAGATAGGCATTTGTCTTTGATTGATAGTCATAGATTTTTCTGCTCCTTTAAACATTTACTGGTCCTTTTGTTGCCCAACTACCGGTGTTTTGTGAAGTATTACCACAGACTTAGAAGCAGGCTGTGCCATCCGAAGAAGTGAATATTGTATGTAATGTAGATTTCATCCACTCTTCTAAAGTTGTATATGATATGATTTGGTGTTGGATCAAGTAAAAGCCTTTTAATATAAAAAAAAAGAGTTTGCCAAGCAAACAGCAGAGGCTGTTTGTCCACAACTAAATTGTGGATTGCTGCTTCATGAGGTTGGCAGAGGCAATGATGGCTGCTGTTAGCATATAACACACGGTTGTATAGGTTCAGGGTTAATCACCCTGTGGATAAAAAAATGCTAAAACTAGCTGCCAAGTGGTTTTTATCATACGAGCTACAAGGACTACTTGGAAAAATCCCTACAGGTCTGAAAACAATAACCAAAATTGTATTTCTTAGCCATGGATTTTAGAGTATCTTTTACATATAATGGAATCAAATGAACCAAATCTAAAATATGCTTTGTTCATATGCCATATGGTCGTTGTCTTGCCAAGCACTCTTTTTGCCTGCCAGAGCAGACTCCTGTGTTCTTTCCTTGAATCCTGCCCATCACACTAACAAAACAGAATTGCTGCTTGACCTGCATAAGGAATGGCAGGCATATTACTTTCTCAGTTCATCCCTGAATACATTTCCAGCGTTTAGGAAAACTCCAAACACCAGAAAAGAGGCAAAGTAAAAAACCTTCATGTGCTACTGCATCGAAGGAGCCTTTTGAATTTAGTCACAGCTGTATTTAGCTTAATTTAGGACTTCAGTCTCTTCCTACCAGCCACCCAAAAACATACCTGCTTCTCTAAGGGATTTAAAATCCGAAGATGGACAGATTTTGGAGTGGGGCAGGGTAGGGAAGTATCTGGGTCACCAGTGGGTTTGAGAGCAGTTTTCATGTGCCACATGCATAGCCCATTCCAGAGCTCTGGGGAGAGGCCCCTGTTGCTGTGTGCTGCCTCGTGTGTATTTTTAGCAGGGGGCTGCTTCCTGTCCCCATACAGTGAAACCTTTGTGGTGTTATGCTGCCTGTCCCAAGGTATTAAGTAACCCACAGGCATTTTGAAATAGTTAATCATAATACGATTTCTCTCGCGATAATGTTTGGGCTTTTTCATTCTCCTACTTGTTATGAAATCTGTAGGCTGATAATTTTAATGGGAGTTACAAGAGGAGAGGAAAACGTCCCAGCTAGCCCCGGAAATTCATGGGATCGTGGTAGAGGCAGGTAAATGCTCCCTATTGCAGTCCGTCTTGACAAGAACTTCCAAAAAGCCGATCATCTCAGTAAGCTCAACTCTTACCCTTTCCTTACACTGTTCTCCCTCTTGGCAGTCTCTGTCCCTCTAGTGGGGTTTTGATAGATTATCATTTTGGTGAGACAGATGTGTTGCTTTGCTAAGCTCAGCTTCAGAGACTTGTTGGGAAGGGAATAGATGAGCTAGAAAGAAAAAGAACCTGAGTGACACAGGGGTCCTAAAGGTCAGGGGATTTTGCCCATGGTGTTTCATTGATACTGGAGTGAGGAATGTATAATTTAATATTACAATTTCGCACTCTGTTTCTAATTCTCTACAAGACTGAGCTGTAACTTTCAAAATTGTGGTTCTGTTTACATCTTTATCGTAAATTAGATAATTGCAAATATGTGGCTTCAAAGCACTTTAATGCCTTTTTCTTGCAGTCAAGTTATAGATGAAGCTGTCTGTTTTATTGGCTACTGCCATAATTACCGAGTGGACTCAATGTCTTCAAAATTGCAATTCCAGCTGAGGATATTTTATTACTGGTTGCTTCAAGAAACATCTGGAGAGTGCTTAGAGCTCTTGTGTGTTACAGCATTTCAAAGGCGTGTTTTTATCAGGTCCTTCTGTTTTGTCCCTTACCTTTTTCCTCTTCATATGACCAGGAGACTTAATAAAGACTTTTCTTGTATTTTTTAAGTGTAGTAGAGTGATTCTAGATACAAAATTCTTCAGACAGTGCAAAAGTGCGGGTGTTCTTTCATTTTTAGCAAAGCAGATATCTTCGCTAGATGGGTCAGTGTTATTTCTTTCTGCTCCTAGGCAAATTAATAAACCAAATTTAAAAGTGCAAAGGAAAGCAGGCAGCTGGCTGATTCAAAGGGAGAGGCTATGTTTTTCATCACCACCCTTTCAAAGCCTCTCTGAATCAAAAGAACCATTGGATTGCGAAGGCAAGACCTATGCCACACCAGAAGCTCCCAGTTCAGCAATTTTCCCAGGGTAAAATTATAACTCATGTTTCCTCAGCACAGGCTGTAACTGGCAGCGTTCCTTCTACTTCTAAGGGTGAAATTGCTAGGGGGAGAACAGACATCTAATGTGCCTCTGGAAGTTTTACAATGGGTGTTAGCCTCCCTTTGTGGAAAGGTAGATGTTCTTCTGGAACATACCCAAGGGCAGGTGCTATTCAAACTGGAGTGTAAACTGACTTCAAATAAGGCAGTACAGGCTTATTTTCGTTCAGTTTGTAAGTCAAATCTAAAAACGAAAAACCCATTTCTCAAATTCTGACAATTCATGACAATCTTCCAGTTATCCACTACATTTTTACGGGTCTTTAAAATCTTCTGATACAACTGCAATTCAAGACATTAATCTTTATTCATGTAACGCTGATAGGATCTTACCTTGCAAACAAAATAGATTTTAACAATGCTTGTTTTTTAGTGTTACTTCTCACCAGAAGATTATTGGATATATTGCAAATTTGGTCCAAGAGGAATGTAACCAGTTGGTTTCTTTCCCACTCAAATCTTGACACCATTTGTAAGGGTTTGATTGACTTTGCATTCAAATATACCAGCATGGTTCTGGCAAAGGGAAGTCCTTTACTTCTAAACCCAGGGAGTGTTTGTTTTCATTTTTCCCTTATCCTTATGTGAAGACTCTTGCAAAATATGTGTAGAGTGCCTGCTAGAAGTGGATAAAAGGCAACAGCACTTGAGTGAAAAGTCTGACTAAAAATTACATTATTAATAAATCTCAACCTACAAGTAGTTTACTTGGGAACAGTTGAAAGATGGATTTCAGTGTTCCGAGTTCCCCTGTTCCTTCCCATAGCTGTTCGTGGCCCAAACCCCATGTACGTGTGGTGAAGGTGGCTGTCACATTCCTGCCTTCACTGGTGCAGGAGATGAGCTGGCAGATGTTGCATCCCTCACAGAGGCAGTGGGAGCAGTTGACTTTTCTGTGCTGGACGATTCCCTGGGACTGGGGAGAGCTGACTGAGTGGCTGCCTCTTTCGGGGAGGAGGTGTAGACTCTGAATGGAGCCCCAGAGTATTTAGGTATGCTATGGGCCAAGTAGCTGGCATGCCAAACTTCTTGCAGCAGGGATGAAGTGGTCCCAGATACTTGGATTGATGCTTCTCACTGGAATGAGTGAAGCCTTATACAGTGGGGAAGTAGTCTGTCATCTCTGCCCCTTGCAAAAGGTGAAACTCCTTTTGTGTGTGCTAGCTTTCCTATGAAGTACAAGTAAATTCACATTGTCTCTGCTACCTGAAGTCTGATAGAGGTATGAGAAGAAAAGCAACCTATTTTACAGGTTTAAAGGAAAGTAAATGAAACTGTCCTCAGGGCAGCAGAAGCAAAGACTTTTGTATAAAGCTGTAGTGTTGTGGGCAGGGCTGCCAGGCTGCTAAAGGCTCTTGAGACCTGGAAGCCTTTCCCAGGGACTGCTCATCTTTTAATAGCGTTTCCTCCTTTTTTATTTTTTTTTTTTTTTTCAAGTGTCCGCAATGACTTTAGTCGTTCCTTGCTCAGACCAAGGGATCACTTTGTACTTACTGGCTTGTTTCTGCAGCATCTGATGGGACACTTGTCCCCTCTTGTAAGTGACAATAAAGAAGTTTGAGTGAAGGTGACTGAAGCACTACATTGTGTACCTCATGAAATATTTTGAACTGGTCGTGTCCAACTCAGACTGGAGAGTTACACTTTTGTTTTGTCACTACTAACGTGGTTTCATTACTAATTTGAGTAGATGCTAGTGCAGAACAGACAAGCCCTTGGTGGAGCAAGTGGCCTGAAATGCTGGCTGTCCAGCCTGTCCCTACCATAGGACACCCTTAGCAGCATCATGGCAAATCTGTTACCTTTGGTCCAACGTCCTCCTGCATGTAAACACTGTGTCCTCCAGCACAGTTAGGGGATGTTTTTGCCTGTGCATCCTGGTATGAACACCCTGTGATTACAGTGTCAGGTGGGCAGTGGTGTGCTCTGCACTAATTGGGAGCAGCTTTCAAATCCGGTTTTGCTTGTAAATTAAATGGACGCTTTTGCTGAGTGAGAATCGAATTGGCAACTCTAAAGGCTGTAGCAGTTCTCCTTCCATCCTGAAAGCCAAAGTGTTTGTGTTTGGGGTAGTGAATCTAGGCTGGACTCCCAAATTTGATTTGGTATTTTATAATACAGTGGGTTGGATGTATTCCAAAGATCCTGCTTGTGTTAGGGGCTTCAGTCAGATTCTGTGCTGGCCATGTTTGCCACTTGCTTGACCCAAGCGCAGCAAGCGTGCAGTTCAGCCATCTTCAGCAGAAGGATTGTGCTTGACCCAAGGAAGAAATGGGTAGGCAGTGCAGAAGAACAGGGATGTAATAAATTACAACATTTGGGCTGACCTCAGCACTACTCACCCAAACAAGCAAGGGGCTGAGTTAATCTTCCATAAAGAGTACAAACTTATAAAATATTTTGAGGAGGTATTAAACTTTTGTCTGCAGTTTCGAGGCTTAGGGAGGTTTTCAGAGAAT
Organism: Bombycilla garrulus; assembly: GCA_013400315.1. Classification (NCBI taxonomy): domain Eukaryota; kingdom Metazoa; phylum Chordata; class Aves; order Passeriformes; family Bombycillidae; genus Bombycilla; species Bombycilla garrulus. The sequence continues at coordinate 851,100 of VXBU01004977.1, forward strand.
TTTACAAGCACTTGAGAAGATACATCTGTACACTTTGCCAGGTTTTTGGACTCGTATTTACTGTTGTACTGGTGTAAGCATAGGCCCTCATTTGACTTCTGCCATTATCCATGAATTCTTTTTCTCCACTTAAAGATTTTTGTTAAGGACTCGCAGTGACGAGTTTCTGATGAAAGTGTGGTTAGAGCTGTTCTGCTTAAGCTAGCTGTGTGCTCTAGACTTGGCTCCTGGGCTCTGGAATTATCAAGGTGCCTCCAAGCTCTTGTCCAAGAGTGGTTTTTAACTGTTCTGTGTCTCCAGGTAGGCAGCTTTCTCCACCCAGCACAAACAAATACCTCGCTTCCTTCAGCCCCTTGCCTTGCGTTTGGTTCTCTGCACCTGTGTCATTTATTCTAGGTCCTGGTCAGCTCTGAAATCCCAGCAAGGCTCATTTTACCAAGGAAATGCCACCACATCTCTCCAGCACTTGCAGCACTTAGCGTGTATATACTCAGCAGTGCCAGCATCTCAAGGAGGACAAGGCTGTAAGCAGCCGGCATTTGGGATATACTGCAAGGGACCCCCGTCTTGAGGGGCCAGATCAGCGCTCCACTCAGGGGCCCGTGACTCTGGGACAAGGAGAATGTACCACTTAAAACTGTCCCATCAGGTAAGTGCTCCAGTCACCACTGCTGTAGCCACCCTGGTGTGACCAGAGGTGCCTTTATCACCTTTGTAGGCTTGATCTGCATTTGGACTATTTCAGGATACAGAGAGGACAGGCTAATGCTATTCCTGACACCTTCAGGAAAGAGTTTTGGCCAAGGTTTTTGTTTCACTATGAACTATACCCTACCCTCTGGCTATGAGGGACCCTTCTGAGTTATCTCTGTCCCCTCTCTCAGGTGGTACCCACCTTCCTAAAATGCATTGCTGCATGTATTGCTGCAAATAATACTGAGTGCCCCAAGCATGGCACTTGTGGTGTGAGGAGTGAGCAGCTGCTTGGCATAGTAGATCTTCCGCAGTTTGGTGGCTCAGCATATCCAGAAAACCTTCCTGGTTCTCAGGCTCTACATTGTATTTTGACAGTCTTGCATAGGATAACTTGACCTTCTGTCATATGTTGACAGAATTCAGGATTTAAAATGAAGCTTTAGAGATGTAGGATAATAAATCTAGTACTACTACTGAGTCTCAGTGGAGCTGGTGTCTTAGCTTACTGTGGCATTGAATTGCAGCTGATTGTGTTTTGGGCCCATTTCTCATGTGGAGCTCAAACACAATTGTTCTGGAGTTTTGCCTTATAAACATAATTCCTAATGTTCAGAGTCAGCAATCCTAAACCTTGAAGCTGTGAGAGAAAGGGCAGTTGGATTATATTGATGAAAGGCAAAACATGACAGTGCAATCGGCATACTTTTGCTGGGGAAAACAATGGGCTGTTTCTTTGTTTTGCAGACCCAGTGGCAGCAGTAAAGCTCAACCATGTCCTCAGGGAGCTACCAACCATTGGTGTCAGGGTGAAGAAGCAGAAGAAAAGGATGGATGTGCTTACATGTAAAGACTTTTTGACAAAGATCTGAGCAATTTCTTTGTGCTTCTGGGCTCTTCAGAATGAAGGTGAAGAGAAGGCACCATGATGGCATGCACACCTTGAGATCAAAATTCAGTTTGCATGCTCTGTGTGGTGCACATGGTCATCTTTGACCACCTTGCAGGGCTCTGTCTGAGGGGCCAGCACAATTTGGTGTCATCTGTAGATGCTGAGTAGCAAAGCCACAGCCAGAGAATTTGGTGTGAGGACATCACCAGCCCATAGAGGTACCCAGGGTGGGATTTTCCCCTTCCAGCAGGATAAGCTCCTGGGTTTCTTGGACGCATAGCTTTGTATCTCTGCCTGCTTGCTACCTTCCAGAAGTGCTGTTTGTACTATACTGATATTGTTTATTTTGAATAAATGCTTTCTTCAGCCTCTTTGTTGTGGCAACTCTTTTTGCTGAATTCAAAAAAGTGGGGGGGTACTTGTTTAAGCATTGTGGTGAGACATGATCATGATTTTTTTTTTAATCTTTAATGAAATGTTTGTTTTGAAAAAGTGCATCTTCGAAATGGGGACACTTGTGCGGGAGCCAAATCCAAGAGCAGTCCTAATGTTCCTGGTTTGGATGAGGCTCTTGAGCTGCACTTTCCCCCATCCCACAAGCACCCATAAACATCATACCTGCTGTTTATTTCACAGTGCAGACACACTGATGTCCCTGACACTTGAGTGATTTCTGCTGTGCACTGGAGGAAAAGGGATTTGATGCCAGCTTCTGAAGTTTGCTGTTTGGATTCATTCCCCTTACAGGGGGATGTATGTGTTCAGAATCTTCTGCTGGAGGTGGCTGATGTGGATGTTAACTGCTGTTTCCAGTTGTTCCTGGGCACCAAACCTTTGAGAGGAGAAGCATCTGTCTCATGTCTCTGTTGTGAAAAAAGGATAATGAACACAGACTGATTTGATACTTTAGAATAAACTGTTGCATGAGTATTCATTTTAATGTCTAGAACAGATAAGACAAGCTTGCCCTCACCTCCCCGCAAAAAATCCAAGGGAGTTAGAAATGTGTAAATTTGAGTTTCTCAGCAGTAATAAGTGCTGGGGCTTTTACAGGGAATATATATGTTACTGAGTAGCATATGCACTTCTGCTTGAGCTGGGCTGGCTTACAGGGAAAATATTGGCTAAAATAATTCCAGCCAGCAGTGTCTTGACCTGCAAACTAAAATGATCCTCACAGTCCAGTGAGTCAAGCAGACAGTTTGTATTTGAATGCTGGTCCTTCTGTGCCTGAGCTTGGGTTGTCTTGTAGTGGCATGGTTTTTGTCAAGGTTTCTGTCTTAAGAAGGGAACCAGGATGACTTTACTGAAGACCGCGGAGTGTAAATAACACTTAGGCCACCAGTGCTAATATTTTGAGGGGAGGAGTAAGCCTCCCATCTCTTTGATTTTTGCACACTTAGCACATTGTAATGACTCATGTTCTTCACATATCTCCTATTCCTTCCACTTGCTACCAGAAGACTGACATGGTTCCTACGTTATTGTCATTTGGTAGACCAGTTGCACAAGTGCACATCTCAGCCCTGCAGCTACTGTGGTTTTTTTTTTCAACCCAGGTGTAAAGGCTTATTATTTAACAATGTTTTTGAGTGGAGTTGGGGAGAAGATGGTATAGAAGAAAAGACAGGGAGAGAAGGAGGGATTTGTAAGCTATTCTCCATGATTCTTCACCCCCTTTGGTAGGAAGACTTCTAAATTATATGGATTTTTTGTAAATCCTAGGAGGAGTAGTTAAGGCAGGGTTGCTTTTGCCTTTGTTGAGCCTATAGGAGGGCTTGCCTAGAGCAGAAAATGTGAAGAAGGTTCAGATATACTCTAAAGACCTGTGCCTGTGAGCTGCTTGTTGTGGAAAAACTCCTTCAAGTATCAGCAAGGAAGTGGAGGAGCCCCAAACTACTCTAAGCGCAGATCTTTTGTGTGCTGAACCAAAACTGAAAAGTTTTAGACAGTTTAAATGCCTTTAGCCTCCCTAGCACACAGATTTTAGCACTTTTGATTACATCATTTCAGTCATACACTCATTCTGAGTGAAAGTGAGAACGAATTTTTATGAAAAGTTGTTGGGGGGGGTGGGAATCATCTGGATATTAATAATGATAAATGTTTTACTGGGTATTTGAAGTATTTTGGTTCATGGAACTATAATGGTATTTTCTGTTCTTACCATTTTTTAAAATAAAAATAATAAAATAATTGGATAAATAATAAAATGTTTGAGAAGCAAAGCTGTGAAGGGTCAGACTCTTGACAGGTCAGGAGGGTCGCTGCCCTTCCAGCCAGTGCACGTGGTGGCCATGCTTCGTGCCCCAGTCATGAACAAAGCAGATGCAGTTCCCAAGGCAGACAATGGCCTCTGTGATCTCCTGTGTGGGAACAGCCGTGGCTGAGCTCTGAACCCGCTCCTGGGTTCATGTCTCACCTGCCTGACACCAAGAAAGGCTTCTGAAGAGCTTTTTGCTTCTTTTTGTTGCCAGCTGTTCCAAGTAGCTTGCTGGAGCCCGTTGAGTTTAGTTTCTCTGACTACCTTCTCTCCACCTGTAGTTTCTGCTAAGGAATTGTATTTGTAATCACATTAGGTGGTAGAAGCTTAGCTTTCCAGCAGTGCCTTGTTTTAACTACTTTTTACCGAAGCTTGTTTACTTCCATGTTTGCGATAATCCAATGCAAGCCATATATTTCTTCAGAGACTGTTTGCCCCTGTGTTATCCTTTCCATAGCTGAGCAATTACAGTGATTTAGCTAATGCAGTTATATTACTCTGATCTGTTAAATGGTGCACCCATTGTATGGTGTTCTTCTGTGCTCTGACAGTACTGTTGAGTTGAGCGACATTAGAAAAAAAAATAATTTAGAAGTACCTGCTTCTCTGAATCCCATTTCTGCTTTAGCTTCTCTGGGGCAACTGCAGTAGAAATACAATTGCCTAATTTCAAAGTGTCTCCAAAACGATCCTGAAAAGGAGGAGGGTGAAATAAAAGAGCAAAAGGTTTTACGATAAAGCATTTTTATTTCTTGGGAGTTTTAGTAGGTAAACTGTGTAAATGGCAGCTTGGTTATGACTTGGGTTTGGAAACTGGTTCCCTTTTCTTATGTTTTGTGGGTTCTTTTGCCTTTTAAAATGTCATGGTCCTCCAACCTATCCCCCATCCTGGCAGTGATGTTTATACTACACATTCTTCTACTGTTTTGTGCAGCCAGTGCTATCACAGCTACTCTGAATGAGGTTCCAGCCTAACTACAATATTAACCCTGCAAATCTGTTCATTTTCTCTAGAGCAGCCCCAGGCAGGGTATACAGGAGAATGTGTCCAATTGAAAAGCTATGGCAGACTCAGTGGTGCTGCGCTGTGCTAAATTGCAAGAGAGCTAGGTTTTTTCTGCCAGAGAGGATCCTGCCAGAGAGGGGGCATGCTGGTGTCCATCTCATCCAAGTTACAGAATTTGTTTTCATTTTAGTCTCAACTTTCATTGATAATTTTATCTTTATTTTTGCTGTTATATTTTTATTTTGCTGTTTATCTGCTTTTGAGCACTGAAATGTGTTCCTCAGACCTGCTGCTTCTCCCCTCCTAATCGTCCAGTGCATGCTCCCCCCACCCCCAGTTTGTATCAGTCTTCTTACTTTCACCTTTGTAGTTGTTGTTTTTAATTTTTTTTCATTATTTTACTAAATACCGCTCTGCAGATCAGTAGCATCTTGGGTGGTGGTTGTACCACATAGCATTTGTAGCAGACATTAGTTTTGCATAGCGTGTGTACCTTATTTTGTCTGGACTTGTCTTCTTTGCACTGCAGGCACCTCCTCAAGCAATTTTAGTGATTAAGCCTGGTATTTCTGCAGATTTATATTAACTTCTGCTTATAAAGAAAGAGAAGAAACCCAACCCTTCCCCCCCAACATCTAAACTAGACGTTTTTCTTAGTTCCCTTAGTTTATCAGTATTAGACCTAGGCTTGCTTTTGTGTATGAAAGAAAATTAGTTAAGTACCTTGTGGTTTATAGATGCCTTTTGTTACATATTACTCGGATTTATTGTGCAACATTGGCCTGTAAATCATTTCAGCCAGACGATTACCTGGCTCATGTTGCCCTTATGGTTTGAGTCTTTTAACAGCCACGAAAAGTGGAGAAATGCTGTTTTTGGCGGCAGCAGCGGATTTTGCTAGTCCTAATGTCCCATAACTCTCTCCCTTTGCTGAGGTTTGCTGCCTGGCTCTAAGGAGATGTTTACAAGGAATCCATTACTTTGTGCAGCTGAAAGACGGTGTTGAAAGAACAAAGGGAGTTTTGTGATGAAGTGTATCTGACTTCTCGCTGCTTTGCTTACCTTTTAAATGTAAAACTCAGTCATTTGCAAGGGCTTTTAGTTCTCAGGGCATCCCTATAAGATTCCGCCCCGCGTGGAGCTGTCCTCCAGTCGAAAGCGGGGCTGTCTCCAAACCGCTCTCGGACGCATTTCTATTTTAATCCCCAACTTTGCCTGCCGCCTGCCTTCCTGGCTCCAGCTCACCGCCCTGCCCTGCCCCACCCGCAGCGCGCAGGCGGCCGCGCTCCCTCCGTGCCGGTGCGGCGCTCCCTTCCCCTCCGTCACTGCCTGCAAGTTGGTTTCTGCAGCGGAGCATCGGCTCCCGCTCCGCGCCCCCGGCCTCGGGAAGCCGCTCACACCCGCAGCCTATGTGCGGCACGGGGGGCAGCTGTCGCCAAACGCATAACTTATAAATGGAAAATGTCTTTCTCAAAGGCTGTCGATGTCCAGTGGTCTGCAGTCCATGAGCAGTTGACTAGTCCAGGTGTTTCTGCTTCTGTTCCTGTGCTATGTGAATTGGGAGTTCAAGAGAAGAGTGTGCAGGATGGAGGAGTTGAGGGTTTGTATTTTTGTTCTGTGATGGAGGGCTTGGGAAGGACAGAAAGTCTACCTGGGGTCGTCTTAATTAAGGAAAATATTGTTTTCAGTCTTTTGGTCTGTATCTCTTTCTGTCAGTGCTTTCATCAACTCTTAAAAACGGGAATGACCCTTTTTGTTGGTACAGGTTGACTGTTGCGGGTAGTGTTCAGGAAAAACTCGTTTTATTGAACGTAATTTCTTCTTTGTGGATTTTATCAGTGCGTTTTGCCCCACTTGTTTAAAATGTAGCCATTTCAAACTCTTGGAGCTGGATTCATTTTAAAAATTGCCAATATTTGTCTGTGCTTTACTAAGATAGAAGTCATAATCTGAGACTATGAGACAGTCCTATTGATTCAAGACTGGGGGTTTCTGTAAGGTTTTCAAGGAGATAATTAACCCAGGTCTATCTTTTCACAGGACAGTCGGCCCAATATGTCAAGACCTCTGATCACTAGATCCCCTGCATCTCCATTGAACAATCAAGGCATCCCCACTCCAGCACAGCTCACAAAATCCAACGCACCAGTTCACATTGATGTGGGTGGGCACATGTATACCAGCAGCTTGGCCACGCTTACAAAATATCCCGATTCCAGGTAACTTTAAAAAGCTTCTTCTGCATGTCTTTGGCAAACTCTTTTTCTTCCTTTTCATGCTTGGACGTCCTGGGGCTGTCTCAGAATGATGAATTTAGCTCCTTTTGTTTCAAAATTAAATTAGGTTTCTTTGTTAGTAGGCAGTTAGAGACTTACTTTTCTTTCCCTGCTCCACTGTGTTTCTGACAAATGGCACTTCTGCAAATCCTGATGTGTGTGTACTAAAACAAAGCTGATAGTAAAGAGCACTTACTTTCTACTACCTAGGATTCTGGGTTTATGCCAGAGCACCCATGCTGTGGTTTGTTACATTCAAAAACTGTAGTGATACTGCATTTAAGCCCAAAGGTGGGGGTGTTGGGGTATTTGTTTTGGTTTTTTTGGAACACTAACCGCTCTCCTGTACTGTCAACACGCCATCTCGGATATGTCACTTGAGGCAAAGGCAAGGTTGAATTAAATAAACTATAGGACAGTATTAACTGAATAGAATCTTAGACTTTTCAAGTAAATAGGCTGTTAATGCTCACGTATCTTATCAATGAAGTATTTGTGACTCTAGTAACTCACTGGTGTTAAGCAGTCAGAAAACTTCTGTCAGAAAACTGCTGCGTGTGTAAGCAAACGGTGCCTGTAGAGTAGATAAAACAAGAGTGCATCGCTAAGAAATCAAAAGTGCATTTAACTGTGTGTGGTGCTAGCAGACAAGCCAGTGTAGGGGTACTGTAACTCTAATGGTTGGTTATGAGATAGCAGGAATTCATTGTGTCCACTGTATAAATCTATACCTTGCCCCTTGCCACCCAATCCTGCTCTAGAGGGAAGGCAGTCTTCCCATTGTGTTCTCTCCATTCTGAGGGGGGAAATTCTCCGTTTCTTGATCCCACAACTCTGACTTGCTTTTTCAAAGGGCCCAAAGCACACTTCATGGGATGTGACTTTGTTCAAAGCCTGGGTTTCACTTGATACTGCTGCCTCTGCATCATCAGCTCATAGTGTTTGGTGGACTGAAGTAGTGCTCCTGACAGGGCTGGAGGAGGAGAGCTGTACACGCAGCGAGGCACATGGCCTTCCTTGTGACAGCCTCCTCAAGGAAGGCCCAGCAGAGGGGAGCAAAATGAACCGTGCCAAAGCCTGGGTCTGCCAGGAGAGATTGAAGTCATGTCTGGGAAAATTTGAACTGTTCTTCGAAAACCAAATCTGTTCTTTTCGGGGTTTTTTTAGAAGCTGCCTGTGCTCAGCTCCTAGTAGTTGTGATTACTTAGTGGGTTTTTTGGTAGTTGGAGCAGTGATGGTGTCTGACACTGTTGTGTATGCAGAATGAGAGGCTGCTGCTTCTGTTTTCATGTGAAATTCACAGAGAGAGAATACTACTTCAAGTAAAGAAACACTAAAATGTCATTCAAAAATGTGTATGGTGGCAGTGGAATTTAGGCTTAATGTATTCTGTGCTCAATTGAGCCATTGTAGAACTTGAAAGTGAAAACTATGCCTGTAGTATCAAAGCCAGTTTAATAAATTAAACATTTTAAAAGCTCATCAAACATAATTTAAAGAAAACCCAAACTCTGAGTTATAGTCATTCTGTTTCAAGTCGTTCTGACATGTGTTTGTGTTTCAGTTCTGACAGTGTCTTTTGAACCTCTTGATGAGTGAATATTTCCAGTGTAGCTGTTAGAACCTGGAATTCCCAGCCACTTCCAGAACTTGAGAGATTTTTTTTTAACATTAGCAGCTTCAAAAGAGCAATTATTAAACTCGTTTGAATGTCAAGACAATGGCATGAAGCAATATGCCAGTAATCATGATATAGTTGTTTGGGTTTTGTCTGAGATTTTGCCATTGGGTTTTTTTCCAGTGGAGGGTTTGGCTGTATATATGTGTATATATATGTTTACATATTTATATACAGTGAGTGCTAGGTAAAAGTTATCCAGTAATATTTGGACATTAATACAAATTGTTTCTTGGAGCCTGACCTGGTCAGTTTATATCTAGCTAGACTCTAACTTTGTTACTCAACTTTAGCACAAGGTGTTTGTCAGTGTTGCTAATTTGTTTCCTTTTCTGCCAATATCACATGTGTGAATGATATCAAAACTAAGGAAGGTCTCATAGATATTTTTTGGGCCAGCTGAAACCTCCAGAGACTTACTGTTACATGAAATATTGTCTATGAAAAATAAGGTCTTGATTATCTTGCCTGAAAGAGCACTGCTCCAGGGATGAGTCAAGGCATCAGTTGCAGGCTCCAGCATGTAACAGGTTGAGACACGAAAGTCATTAGGTTTCTGACTCGTATTACATGTAGTCTAAGGGCCAGGAGCCTAAAATGAACCTTTCATCTGTGGGCCAGGTACCAGAGTCATCTTTCTTTGTGAGATTGAAAGGGTGATATTCAAACCAGCAGCTTTGGAGTCACTCCGACTTGCTGGTGTGAGGGAGACCTGTTCTGATAGAGCAATCTCTGCTTTGTAGCAAGTGTACTCTTCCTTCTCCTTTGGGGGTCTCATAGCATCTCATCTTCTGCCTCACTGGTTTCTTATTCCTTGACAGTAGAGTACGAATTGGAAAGAGTACTTTAAAAAAAGAGTTCCTTAAATGATATCAGGTAAAGACTTGTAGCTTGAAGGGATCATTTTCCATAATTCTTCTGTTAGGTTCCTCAGCCTGGTTTGTGCCTTGACACGTAAAATGCCTACTGACAGATATCTATTCATTCCTCCAAAGAAACCTTGGTGTGACTGTAAAAATGTCCTGCTACTGTTGCTGGATCCCTGCCCTTTGCTTTGGAAAGACCATTGTGGATTTCTCTCAAATGCTCTTGTGCTTGAAGAAGCCAAAGAATGAGAACTGATCTGTGTTTTGGGCAAAAGCTGACTCAGTGAAGCAATCCGGCAGACAAGCGGCTTATCTGATAGATGATTTGAATTGAGTAATACTAGAATTATAAATTCTGAAGCTAAAATAATGCTTAAAAAAGCCCTCAAAATTAATTTAAAAATCTAGTAGCATATAATTTCAAAGAGCCCAGGTATAATTCAGACTATGGAGAACCTGTTGTTTTGACAAGGAAAATCCCCTATGAATACTTCATCAACAGGCTTCAGGTTCTCCCAAGAAAACAGTAAGACTGTGCCTCAAATATGGTCTCATGAAGCTCAGTAATACAATTTGCCAGACTCAGGCTTCAGGAAGAGGCAGTTTCAATCAACCTGTGTACCAAGAAGACCTAACGTAAGGTCTCTCTGCTGAAATAAATAGCAATTTTCTTTTCAAGTCTGAGGAGGAAGCAGGTGTCCTTCTATGTAGCCCTCTCCAAGACTGTAGACCTTGGTGCATTCATCCCTGCACAGATTGTACAACTTTTGCTTTACTTGAAGTTACCAGATCTTCAGGTTCTCAGAAGTTACCAGATCTTCTCTCAATCAACGGAGAGCTAGCTATCTGTTAAAAGATTTGGGTGTACAAATTCTTTTTTTAATTGCTTGTTTTTTTCTAATGAAGATTTTTTTTTTAATTGTTTTCTTTCCACTGCCCAAGAAATAAAAAATATTCCAGGAAAGGTGGATCCAAGATGAGGGTCTGCTAAAGGAGCCTTTCTCCTCCGAGAGCTCAGGCACATGTATGCAGTGCCATTGTTGCTGTGGTCACCAGAAAGTCTGAGGAGAACAGGTTGAGGTGTTAGGATTTGTGATTGTGAGGAGAGGAAGCACTGGCCAGTTAGCTCTGATAGTCTAACCCAAGCAGCCTACTCTCCTTCCAGTGCATTATCATCTTGCAGTAGGATCAAACCCTTTGCTTGGAGCTGGCATTCCTACATCTGTCAGCCTTAATGCTGTCTGCACAGCATCTACCAAAAGTTATTGTGCACCAGGCTAAGACAACCCCAACTGAATATCAGAGCTAAATGGGAAGAGGTTTAACTTTGATCATACAAGCATCAGCTGTCTGATATCTCTGATATCAGCAATATCAGCAGTGTTGTCTATCTCATATGTTCAAAGCATCTGAACCTTTAATTAGTTCTGCCGAAGTCATGTGGTACAAATATTTGCATAATGCCATGACATTGGATTGCCATGTCCTATAGTCCCACTGCAGAATGGGGAAAATTCTCTGAAAACCTTGTATATAACTTTGTAGAAGCTTTTGGAGTATCTGTTTGTGTTGCTACATCTCCCATCTTGAGTTACTCCCTGCATATGAAGATGGATTCTTCTTATACAGTATTTCACAATCCTTCCAAATTTCTGCCCAGGGCTATTTCAGGTTTTCATATGAACCAATCCATTCGTGTCCCAGTTTTCTTACCCAATCTTCACTCTCAGCCCTCAGGGAAATTAAATTTCACACACTTGGATCCAGTTAGGACACCGGCATTTTTTATTTTTTTTTTATTGGTAAAGGTTTCTTTTGCATCAAGAGCACAGAATTACTTAGGAGAATGCCCAGACTGTCCTTGGCCTTTTTTGACAGATGCAAGAAAGACTTACCCTTCACAAGTTGTGTAGGTAGACTTCCAAGGATGTGCTGTGAATCAGGCAGCATTGCTTGCCTGTTTCAGAGCTCTGGCAGTTTCTGTTATCAGTCCCCAGGTCCAAAACAGACTGACATGGCCCTTAGTTCAGCAAGTTGCAGCACCATGCTGAGACTTCTGTCTTGGTAGGGGACCTGCTGAGGTGAGGGTGGTCTGCACTTTGCATAGGCCTCCCTCTGTAACACCTCCATGAAAACAGCCCTGTCACAACTTTCCCACTCACCTTGGATAGTGCCTCTCAAACTGCTCTAAGTTATGCTAAACTTGAAGAAATACAAAATTTTCTAACTAATGAGCATTTGGTTATTTGGGTTTTTTAAGGAAATACTGAGAGAGTTGCTGTTACTTCTTTATTTCCACTCTACTTATTTGGAATTATCTTCCCGAGAGGTACATCTTTATCTGTATCTTTCTAGAATAGCAATATCGATGGCAAGCTTCTGGGAAAGAGCAAGCTTCTGTGAAAATTTTCAGTATTGCTGTAACCAGCTTTGTCAGCTGTATTAGCATGAATGGTCCGGGTCACAGCTTTTTAATATTTTGTATCATTCCTGGTAGGATGGAAATAGGCAAAAGAAGTTGGCAGAGGGTCAGTTCAGTCTTTGTTATCTATCCTGTCTTACTCATCTCATTACCTTTTGTACTTCATCATTTGATTGCTGCATGGTCTTGTGGCAAGGAAGAGTGAAGGCTTGGGATAGGGAAATACACTGACTCTCACTGACCTGTTCTGTAACCCAGGAGAACAGATTTAACTTTGAGCTTTGCTTGCTTCCTACCAAGGTTAACAAAAAAGCAATTTGCAGAGTGCTTTGAGATGATGATTGAAAGTGTAAAAGATTACTATCTCTAAGCATAAATATTTATAGATCCAGTAACTGAGATAGAGGTTGATGATGTTGGTATCATCAGTAACATGTATTAATAAAAAATTAACTGTTGATTCATGAGGACCAGACTCAGTCGGGCAGTAGAGTTGTGTTGGTTAGTGTAGCCACAAATACAGACTTGGAAAGAAAACAGGACTGTGAATGATACTATACTTTATGCCTATTTAAAGAAATTCAGAGAATTTACACAACTGATATTTTAAAGAGAACTTTCTTGCAACACACATCTGTCAATAAAGTGCTTGGAGGGGTGTTTTCTGGTCCTGGCTGAACCAAGATTAATTGTAGCTCTAGGTATGTATATTGAACTTAGGATATATATTGACCTCATTTTGCTTCAATTAATGATCACCACAGGTCAGTCATCACTGTTGCCTCAGTAGAAGTAAATATTTTTCAAATTGTAGTCCTGTAATATGTTTAACTTGCAAGGTCAGCAAGATGCTGTTGCTTGTAGCTGGTGATTGGTGAAAGAAACAGCGCCATCAGATTAGCAGGTTCTCACATCATGTGGTCAGTAAGTGGTGTGAGTCATCACTAAGAGGGGCCACAAAACTGAGGTCTGTCTTCCTCATCTAAACGTCAGTAAAAGTGGGCCTATGTGTATTTACTTGGAGCGTAAAAAGCAGTGTCCTGTACTTGTTCAACGCTTTTGCACTCAAATGTGTAAAACGACAGTAAAATCAAGATAGTGGATTGTTGGAGAGCTCTTTGCCATATGCAGTGCCAGAGAAAGTAGATGTGCAGACTTGGTGCTACAGGGGTTCATGCCATGTTTGTCTCTGGCTGCCTGGCTATGACAGTGTATAAGGAAATATGTTCAGAGGAGTGTGTCTACATTCAGGAGCACTAGAAAGCTAAAGGCTTCAGCTCCTTATTTCTGAGGCTCATAATCCTCAGAAGTAACGATCATTTTTCTTCAGGGGAAAGAAGAAAATCCATAGCCATATCATCAGTGTAGAGATTCCTTTGCCAGTTGGCTCATGTGGGTTTGTAGGGGTTGGATCAACCTGTAAGATCAGCAGAGAAGAGGTTGTTATCAATAACTACTTTAAGGGTCTGTGCTTTGAGAAATCATTTGATTGCAAAGTCTTCTTGGAATCCTCGGTGGATGGAAATTTGTGGATGGGAACCTTACAATTTTTGTATTTTTTCTGCCCAATAGCATGGTTTCGTAAGCTAGACTGAAGGCACTCATTTCTCACTCTGCCTGACCAATACCTGGGAAGATAAAACAATATTCTGAGTCTCCGGGTCTCACTGACCTAATAAGAAAAATCCCATTAGAAACTGAGGTGGTGCTGAAGTGTTCTGCTTATTGGTCACTTCTGATAGGGCCCAGGTTTGAACCATAGTCGTGAGGTTCAGTGGTTTGTTTTGCCTTTTGCTGTACTTACAGAGGTTCCTGCTGGCAAGGAGTATGTTAGCACAAGGTTCTAATTCTGCTCCCACATAAACTGTTTGTACTTCATCGGTCTTTCATAAATTGCAATGTAGTTGCTAAGCAAATTGGCATCTAGTACATGCATAATTGCAGAAGCAAACATTTGGCTTCCAGTTTTGCCGTCAACACCCGGCCACCTCTTGGGTGTGTTTGAAGCTTTAGGATATAGATTCCAGCTTCTGGCTTACTTCTTTCTGGCTGGGTTTCATGTATACAAGTATGTTTGCTGTTTGGGGATGTATTTGCAGAGGTTGCATAGGAAATGGTGAAAATAGGAAATCATGAAAACTGCTTGGGACTCAATGGTTATCTGCAGTCATTTTAATGCAGATAAGGCACAAATGCTGTGTTGGCCAGGGGAATGTCACCAGTTCCTGTTATGTGAACTTTTCCTCCAACTTAACTGGTCTGCAGTTTATTCAAATATCATAGTCAGACAAGTGTCATCTGGCAAGCTTTAGTCTCCTTTTGTCTTTTGTTCTCACCCTCTTTTTTTGCCTTTGTCTGCTCCATGCAAGATGTTGATGTCTCTGATTCCTGCCTTTCAGTATCTTTTTTTCTCTCCCTGTTCTGCTCTGAGCATTGACCCTGCTTCTGTCAGCTGAAGTCCCTCATTGTTTTGTCTTCATTTCTCTTTCATACACACTTTTCTATCTCTGTTGGAAAGAGTCAGAGCTCACAAAGGTCACAAGTGATCTTTACCTGACCAGATCAAAGCACACTGCTTGCCTGCTTATCCTTTTCTCCTCACACCTATATGGTTTTCTGGCTCTTGTTAATAGTGAGCTGTCTTAGACTAGGTAAGCAGCCAGCATATTTTATAGATATCTCAGATGATGCTTTTGCTCTTAGTTGCATCAGTTCAGGGATGCTTTGAGACATTGATCTCTTTCATTGAGTCTTTAAATCAGTAATCAAATAAGTAGTTTCTAGCCCTGATGTGCACTTTAGCTTGGGTCTGTAGGACTCCTCCAGCACAATTGTCTCTGCAACTCATGTGGGCACGTCACTAGGCACTTTCAAGGCAATTTCTGCCTGCTTCAGAGAACCAACGGGCTTCTGCAACCGTTTGAAAGCATTTAAGCTGAGCTTTTAGCTGCTGCTTGTGGATTGCTTTGTAGGGACATGCCTTTAGGAAAGCAGTGGACTCACAGTCACTTTCCTTATCCAGTCCTTCCATTGTGCAGCACCGTGTGTGTAGACACTTGGGTAGCTCAGGTGCTCAAAGCAATATAGCCCGACGCTCCACCTGGACTCGTTTTTCCTGCTTCCAGCAAACTCAGCTGTGCCACGTCTGGTACCCAAGCTAATTACTGAAGACCTATCTTTCCTATTTCTTCACGCTGCTGCATTTTGCAATGCAGGCATTTGGTGAAGGAGAGCAACACTGGCAATTCAGCTTCAGTGAATCAAAAACTTTGTTTGCAAAGGATTAAAAGGGGTGAAGCGGGAGAGTAATAGAAAGATGCAAGGGTTTTTTTCAGAAGATGAGACAGTTGCACAAAGCAGTGTTAAATGCAATAGGGTATGCTTCATCAGTTCAGCAATTTATAAAGATAAATTCTACTCATAGACTGCAATGGGGTTTTCATGATAAAATGTAAGAAGCCTGTCAATCAAATGGTAGACATAATTGTTCTTTAAGTGACCTATTAACATCCTATTCCTTTTAATTTAAAATTTTATTTATGTTCTCATTCAGCCCATATTTGAACAGTTAAAAACTCTTTCCATATGAGGGGTGTTGCAGGTGAAAGGCTGTCACAAGCTGTGTGACACATGTAAAACAGGAGTGATTGAAGTCCTAGTGCAGCAACACATGGCTTGCCTTTGGCTCCCTGCTGACACAGAGGGAGATAGAGGGATAAGCAGTATCTCACAGAGCCACACCCAAACCCTTTGCATTCCTTGCCTAAGAAATTGCTTGCAGTTCCTTATTGTGGCATAGAAAGTTATAATATGTAGCATTTGCCATAAGTGTGTCACTTCAGAGCAAATGATGGATTATGTCCTTCCACACCCCAAAAGTTGTTCTTTGTTCTGTAATTAAAAAATAAGTGTTGCAATATTGAATTGGAAATATTTTGTGCCATACGGTGAATTTGTTTTGTTAGGTTGCCTGGGTGTAATTGCAACAATGTCACTGCAGTAAACCCCTGTCATGGGGTAATGGTTTCCTGCCGCCACACCAGTGCCAAGCAGTGCTTTGCTTAGCAGCTCTATTGCTGTTTATCTCCGTCAGCCCCTGTGATTATTTTGCTTCTGTGAAACTTTTTTTTCCCTATTTCGTTCCATGCACGCTGTAAATTATAGTTCTGTTTGAGATCCCAAGCAGTGGGAAGCGCTGCCGTGCCGGAGAGTGGCTCGGCTGGGAGCCGGTTTTAGGTTCGCCCGAACTTGTCGGTGCTACAAGGGGAGGAAGGCGCTCCAAACCGTGAGGGTCTGCTGGGCCCCTTCTACCCATCTGAAAATTGATCCCTCTTAAACAGTTTAGAGGACCCTCGGGGTCTTGCAGCTTACATAAAAAATGAAAGCCCTTCCTGTCTTAGAGCAGTGCGAGCAGTCAATACAAAAGAGAAAAATGATCTTTTAAGTGTATCCCATTGAATCCATTATCTCGAGGGCCTGTGCTTGATGCTTCATCAAAACATCATCGTCTTGGTGATACATGGGGGAGAGGTTGAGGGGGCAGTAGGGGGATTTCAGAGAAAATGCTGCAGTATTCTCAGTGCCACAGGACAGGCTAAATATGATACAAGCCAGAAAATGAGAGCTGCAAAAAACCTGATATATTCCTCTGTATAACATATTGAATTTTGCATCTTTGAAACAAGCAAATCTTTCAGGAAAAGTTTTAATGTTTCTTTTGTGGTATGAAAGTCTTGTTAGGGCAGCTTGTACAGTAATTTCTTTACTTTCAATGAGAATGTAAATTTGCAGGGTGTTTTTCATTACAATGACAAAGAAAATAAAGGAGCAAATAAAAATCATGGTGGTTTGTACCATTGATACATTCTACCCTTGTTGTGGGAGGTAGTGATAGGGTTGAACTGCTCTATTGTTACCTATATTGATGTTGAATTTCTGTTTCTTGTGAGCGAGTGCCAGGATTGTTAGTTTTTAAGTGCTAAAGTTTTAAAAATCTTTTGCATGCCTGTACTAATGATTCATATGTTTTTCTTAGACTAGCATGAAAGGAAAATCATTGATTTCTGTTGTTCTGAGTTTGAAGAATTTATAATGGCACAGTGGAGTTTTTTATAGCAGATTACAGGGGTGGGAGTTGATCTTTTGCCATCAGTGTTTCTTTACTGAAAATAGTAAGAATGTTGCTTTTTTGGTAGATTATAAGCAGTAAAACAAAAGAACTGGAATTTGGTTTCAATAACCAGTAGCATCAGTAATTCAGAAATACTGTTGAAAAAAGGTGTATTTTTGGAAGACAAAACAGTGAAGAAGCACCATTTCTGAATGTAACTCCGCAGTCAAATGCACATCCTTTGGGGTGTCCTCCATTTCCTTTGGTGAAAGCCTAGCTTAAATAAACTGAGCAGTAGGCAGTGGGTGTGTGCCTTTGCACAACAACATACACCCAGGTGCTTTTTTGGCCAGGGTGATCCCAAAGGCAGAGCGCTGTCAACATTCCTAATTGGTTATTACCCAATAACACACACCCTCCAGTGTCTTGGGACTACAAAACACTTTTTACCTAGCCTTCCTACATGAATAATGAAGCACTTCAAATATTCATCCAATTATAGTCAGCCTCTCTCTTGGCTAAGGATTGCCAAATGCAATTGGACATACTTCTGACATAGAATTTCAGGCTATGTCTATGTTGGAAGGGTTTAGTCATAATTCTTGACTTCTGGGGAGAGATTAGATAACACCATGATGGTAATTTCTCCAGCCTCAAAAGCTATTGTTTATTCACTTTTGCTATGAAATTCTAGTTTACTCGCGGTATAATGTGGGAGTTTTAGGAATATTTTTTCATTTTATCCTTGGAGCTTGTCACATGAAACTGCTCATGTTTGTTTGAAACAATGAGATGTTTTGCTTTTTCTCCAAGTGCTATGGCTACAGCTGCACAGGACTGAAATTGCCATAAAGCATGTGAAAGGCAGTTAATGTGTACTTTTTAAACATGTAGGTTATATTTATATTCATCTTATATTTTTCTGAATATTTTGCTGCTGAGCATGATTGATTCCTGATGTGCCAGTGGCTGGCTTTTAAATATGTTTTTCTCATGCCTTACTAACACTTTTCAAAAACAATGTCCTTATCCTTTCTAGAATATTAAGGTTTAATTTTGCTTTGCTAGATTCTCCTGTGTGTAAGCTCCCCTGAGTGATAATCTTCCCTCTGGCCTTTTAAAACCTGATGAGGATGGTGTTTGATACCCCTGCTCACAGCAGCTCTGCTGCAGTAGTGCCATAGGGAACCACACTGGCTTCATCATGCTGCCACAGAGAAAAGTCCAGTGTCCATTGTTGTGGTGCTGAGGAGATGCATGAGTAGGGAAGTGGTGGCAAATGTTATTCTAGGGAGATACAAGCTGGCAAAACAGTGGCCAGTAGGATACCTGCCTGCTTATTTCTCCTTTGGAAGACCTTATGGGAAAGGGAAAGGAGAAAAGCTGCCGCTTTTCTGTAACTAAGGTGTATTTGGAAGCTCCACTTTTCATCAGGCATTCTCATTTTCCCAGTTTCTAATACTGCTATCTCATAAAGCTCGGCCTTGGGCCATGCCTCTCGTACTGGCCTTCCCTTGCTTAGTAGCTAACCTCGATAAACTCATCAGCAGAACTACAATTGCACTTCTCCATTTCCACTTTGGATTAATGGTGTAGCTCTCTGAAACTGAATGGATGCTGCTCTCCAGACCACAGAGGTCTGATTCTAGGTGAGCATTTAATTCCTCTCTTGGGAAGTAGAAATAAAAGCCCTAATCATGTATGTTTCATGCTTCTCTCTTGGGTAGGCTCAACAAAATGAAGGGTGAAAAAGATGCTATTGGAAGTCACTGCTGTCTGTTATCATTACAAGGCATAAGGCACTGGTTTGAAAGTAGAAACAGCTGGTATGGGTGCAACTTTCAATTGTGTTTAGCTTCCACATGGGTCAGTTTATTATTTCCTATTAAAATGCAAAGTAGTTCAATCAGACGCATAAGCCCTTCTTCCTTTTGTTTATTAATGAAATCCTGGAAATATGATAAGCATGAATGGCCCTGGGAGTGATGAAGAACATATAAAAGGTTTGGTGCTGTGTAAAAAATGTAAAGCTGGAAGTGCAGTTCTTATTCAGAGAAGAAAAATTCATGTTGTTCTGCAAACCTGAACCTGAGCCTGCAGAAGCTCTGCTGGGCTGTTTCACACTGGGACAACTCATCTGCAGCTCTTCTGGGAGTAGAGCCCTTTCTGTTGCTGTGAAGCACCAGAGAACGGGCTCTGTTCCTTGACCTTGCATGCCAGAATATGTTTCTTTGCAGTGTGCTTCCACTGGGAAAGGTGATGAAAGCTTTATCAGTTGTAAATTGCAGATTCGTTCTGTAGACAGAACAAAATAAATGGGGTGAGGTTCCAGAAAAAGCAGTCAGTGAAATCTAGTCCTGATAAAGGACAAGTTTGTTGTAGCACATTGCTGACTAAATGCACATCCATCATAGCAGAGAGTTTATTTTCCTCACTGCTGTCCTAATATTATTCTGCCGTAGTAACAAAATATTGGCAATGGTAGGGCAGGTAGTGTGGAGGGAGCTGATGCCCCTGCTCAGAAGTTACTCCACATACTTCAGCCAGCAAGAATGTGTTCCTGTGCTTTCCCTGCTTCAGAGATGAGGTGAAGCTCCTTCTTTGTCTTGTCTGAGTGTCTATTTATAATAAATAATAAACCAGTGATGTGCTCCCAAAATTGGATGTGGAATTTAATTTTGCCTTTGTTTGCAGACTGTGAGGAGCAAACATGCTTTGTCTGACTTTGATCCTGCAAAGCAGCCTGAGCTGCTGTCCGCTGTCATATGCTGCCTGTTTCTGTCCCCTTCAGTATTAGTTTAGCAGAGGGTTTTCCTCGAAGATCAACCAACCCTTGAAGCACAGTGGAGAAATACCCCTTCCTTTTGTCATCTGTTGTGAGGCTCAGTTCTTGGTAAACACTTCTCAGGGATCCCTGCAGAGCTGTTGCTGCCTTTGTGCTGCCAGTGTGAATATGGCACTCGTTCTTTACTGCAGTGTAAATCCCTGGGGCAGATCTCTGCCGGAGGTCTTCTAACATCAAAGCACATCGATAGTGGTTGGTGGCAATTAGAGGCAGCAAAGATGGATTATGTGCCTGCACCCACTGCGGCTGGAGCTCTGGGTGGGCTGCAGGATTCAGGCATGGAGTGGGCACAGCTGCTGAGCAGCAGGGCTTGGGGAAAGCATCTGATCTGAGGGGCAGCTGCAAGCGAAAGTGGTCTTGCTGCTCTTGTTGACTGCACTGCTGCAGTATCGGTGGTGATATAACGGAGCCCAGTCTGACCTCAGGTGCCTTCTCCCTCCTATTAAAACCCATCATGGTGCTCAGCAGCAGGTTCTGCCTGCTGCTGGACAACTGGGCAACCCAGGTCCATTCTGCCTCCTGTCATTATTTGTGGGTAGTCATCTTGTGGTATACACTGAGGGAAGAAAAGCTGTGCAAAAGTGAGGGGCCAAGAACTGCACTATCGGTTTCCATCACAGGACTGTGAGGTTAAAACAAATAGACAGGGACTCTTGTGCATAGGGTGGTTAGCAGTATGTAATTTGGTGGTTTGACTTCCTAGTCAAAGTTGGTCGTTTTAACACATTATCTTTCTCCAGACTTCTTCCTTTAATGGTGCTAATTGGCTTCTGCCGACCATGAAAAGAGGAGGTTTTTAGGAAGGTAATGGAAAATAATCAAAATCAAAATATAGCCCCAAACTATTTCTTGCAACACCAGTGGCTTCTGGAAAGATGGGGCTTTGATGAAACAGTGCAGCTCTAGATTACCCTAAACTATTTTCAGTCTTCTGCACCTTTCGATAACGTGATTCTGTAGATCTCCTGTAAAGATAGGAGAAAACAATTTATATCTATGCCTTGGGGTGATGAAAAAAAAGAAATCAGAAATCTACCAAGACACCTGGATTTCTGCTAAATTAAAATTTTATTGCATTCACATACAGAGCAAAAAGCATTAGTATTATCTAAGTACAGAAGTGGAGGGAATAATGCAAGGTGGTTGTAATGTGTTTTATTTTCAACAGATCGGAGGAGAACTTTTAGAAACAATTTTCTGTCCCCAAAAATGCCTGTATCAGAACTTTCATTGTTCTGAAGAACTGTAGGTTTGAAATTCAGTATTTTCCTCAGTAAATTCTTAGCTTTTTTTCTTCTTGTTGTTAAGGGAATCCTTGTCTTTTGGCATATGTACCTGTGTTGATTTTTGATCAGTTTTTTTTCAATATTAGTGCAGCTGCAACTTAATTTATTGATATGGGGCTTGTGTGGTGTTACTAAGATCTGGGGAAAAGGGCAGACACAGTATGGAGAGACCCTTAGGAAATGGTGGTTTTTTCTCTTCTATAGTTCCAAGCGTAATTGTATTTTGCTCTTTTTAGAGAAAAGCTTCACAGTTAAATGAGTGAAATAATGAAAACCTACAAACTCAAGCTGTAACAGCATATTTCAGCAGCACATTTCTACTAGTTTAAAAGCAGTGCTCAGCTTAATAGGCATCTACTTGTTTATTAGCATCCTGGAACCACCCCAGGAAGATTTTCTCTGTTGGGTTGCGCTGGTTTCCACCAGGAGGATCACAACGGATGTAAGACATATCCTCACTCTGGTAAATCATCCAGATGGATGGAGTTATGCTTGTTTGAGTGTTTCTCGATAGATCATTTCCCACCTGTCTGCCTGCATTCAGCATTTATTAGTTGCTACGTGACAGAGCTGTGGCAATGTTTGGGGTGCACAAGGCGTGTGTGGAACGAGATCCAGCCCCATGTGGGTAGGCTACACAGGAGACTGTCCGTGGGCTGTAGCTTGATCCTAGAGCCAGCTCACTTCAGCACCCTGCTAAAATACTGGAGGCTGACTGCCTGCCTTTAGGAAGCAGGGCTCCTAACACACTTTGCAGTGTGATATGACTTCAGATATCACTCCTCCGTACTTCCTGTAGTGAAGCTGTAGCTCAGGAAGAAGCTAGGACCAGTCAGCTCCTTTGTGCGAGAGTAACCTGAGCTGCTGGCTAAAAGAGCTCTTAAATTAAAAATGTTACAAATTCCTTGTCAATTTAGGAATGCTACAAACTTTTGCTCTGAATTTAACATCATATAAATTTTTAATTTTTTATTTAATAGAGCCTGACTTTTTAAAAATTGAATTGAATGTCTAGGAAGGATGTTAGATTTTGTTTAATATATTAATTTGGTACAGTTAGTTTCTGGTCATTTTTGAGAGTGGGATATACTCACCTTGATGTGGGAAGCTAATGCCTATGCACAGTTCCTGCTCAGATTCTGCAGTGGCTGCTCCAGCAGGACACAAGCCTGCAGTAGTGTCCCTGTGCCATCACCCTGCACTTTGGGATGCCCTAGAGTATCTCAAGTGGCAACAGGGGGCTGAATCACATCCTGCATGTTGTTTATTAAATGAACCATGTTGTAACATTCACTTTTGTCATGTGGTATTTTTGCAGATTTTGCTTTGTACGGTTATGGCATCTGTTTTCACATCCATGCATTAATTATTCCTTGCACCACTAGTTTATAGGGCTGTATTGCTTCTGTGCTGTGCCTCAGTTCTCTGCCCTTCTCCTCTCTCTACCTCCTCCACAGGATTTCATCTGACCTGCTGTTGGGTTCGGTATGGCTGCAGGGATAATTACACCATGGCAGCATCTAATTTAATAGACAATAAAGCCACTGTTTTGTATATGTAAAGTTTGTCAATGGAAATAATGTTATCTGTGTGTTTTTTTATCACCCCACCACCAGCAAAATGTTCAGGTGTGGCTCTGGCATTTCTAACCTGTGCAATAAGCATTATTTATTGCTCAGAGCCACTGTGTAAGATGTTTTAGGTGGACTTTCCTGTCCTCTTAACTGATTAGCACACAGGTTTTGTATGAACTGATTTGGTTAATGGTGTGATTTTTCTAGTTACTGAAGTGCATAAATCATTTCAACCTCTAGCATGGAAGCGATTAAACATGTAAATGTGTGGGGATGAGTTATACGGGTATAAGCACGTTTCTCTATGTAGACACTTGTGTGTGTCCTCACTAGAAATCACAGCAATATAATTGTACTGTGAGTTAATCCAAAAAAAGAACAGTGTATGGTCCTGTGTTTCTCATAGTAAATTCTGTGCTCATAACACCCACCTCTTCCTTGCCTCTGTTGT
Source organism: Bombycilla garrulus (assembly GCA_013400315.1). Lineage (NCBI taxonomy): Eukaryota > Metazoa > Chordata > Aves > Passeriformes > Bombycillidae > Bombycilla > Bombycilla garrulus. The sequence continues at coordinate 874,462 of VXBU01004977.1, forward strand.
GTATGCTTTCATGCTATACGGATTGCCCTTCTAGAAGAATTTGTAATCTAGGGTGTTAGTCTGAAAGTACTGCTTTCAGTCGAGGTAGAGGAATCTCTGAGCAGGTGGGCTAAGTAAGGGAAAACATTAATATTTCAAGTATAATAAATGTCCTATTTGATAGCTGGCCTTGCAGCTTCTCTCACTGCAATTAAAGTAAGCTTTATAGGAAAAGAACATTGTTTGGGCAGCCAGGGTGACCTTCGTAGTTTTCATAGTATATGTGTAATAATACTATCTCCAATACGTTTCCCTGCCTCTTTGCAGAGAGATGTGTTACTTCCTTACTAAACATGTCATCAGCATCTTCTGTTCCTCCTCAGTTCAACATGTGTCCTTTGGGCTGTATTTTCTGCATATTATTTGAGTCCTGTCCTGAAGAGTCATTCTTGCACGTTTTCTTTACCACATTCCTTAGTCTGGTACCTTCTTGCTTCACTCAAAGGAGCTAAAAGGATTAAGGCAGGTGTGCTTGGTGGTAGCATCACAGATGAAATCTGGCACATGCTTGGACAGAGTTCATTTTTCTAGGTCAGCCCTCATCTACCTTACCGGTGTTCACTTCCTGCAGTCCCTTCCTCATCCATTAGAGCTGCAGCAGATGAAGCAGGGGTCCCGTAGGCAGCAGTCTGCTAGGCTGTACAACCCTGGCTTATCCCTGGCCTAGGTGCCAAGTGCAGGGTGCCGTGAGAAAAGAGCAGATCATTAAAGACTTAGTCTAAAATCTTGCACACAGAGGGAGATTTGCAAATGTGTCTTGCAGGGGCATTTCTAATATCTGACATATCTTAACTTGTGAAGCTTGTTTTGATTACCTTAATAGTGTTCTTTGTACATGTATTTTTTTCTCCTTTGTCTATTTGTGTAGGGATTTTGAGAAAGCAGACTGAACATCTTTTCCACCGTGCCTGGCAAATTTGTCTTCTGACAGTCCAAGCCAAATTCAGCAGCAGGGTTGAGACCTGGTAATCTGTTTTACAGGTTTCTGCTGCACAAGTTAACAGCAGCAAATTGTTGTCCTCTGTGTGAACTGCACTAAGCAAGATGTTACAAAGTTTGTGTGTGACTTTCATGGGTATTTATTGAAAGCAGAAGAGCGAAGACGTTTGGGAATACTTCATTGTGGGCTCTGGAGGGTGGTGTTTTCTAGGGACACGGGCACAGACAGAGTTAACATCTAAAAGTAGAAGCGCTTTGTCTCTCTGAATTTTATTCATTAATACGAAGCTTTTACTTAGGCTTTAATGCAGCAGTGGCCTCTTTCTCTCTCTCAGGAAGCAGTTCCTGTTGAATCCCCCACAGAGCACAGAGAGGTTAATTGTGCAGTCTCCTGCCTTTATGGGCTGCAATGCAGGAGGAACTTGTGCAACTCGTGCAAAGGGAAAGGCAAGTGTGTTCTTGTCCTGGCTATGGAAACGTGGTGTCCTTTCTCTTAGAGAAGGCAGCAGTTCACAAAACAATATAGATGTGATTTCTGGCTAAGTACTCAAAGTTTTGAAGGTCTTGGAAAGCTTACTTCATTATGGTTTCTTTACCATGTTTGTCACTTATAGGGAAGGAGGTTCCAGGCATGTGAGAGTGGTGCCAGATTCTCAAAGTAACATCCTGGTAAGGGACAGAATTAGCAACGCCTTCCAGATTCTACAAAGCATATACATGCTATAGTGGGGTCTCTGTTGGGTTTGGATCTAGAACTTGTTTTGCTGCTACTTTTCTAAGGCATTTCATGGAGAATCTCGGAGTGTTTCCTGATATCCAGTGATTCATATGTGGAATTTTGATGCTGAGTCTTCTCAAGGATATAGAGGAAATACTGAAAGCTAATAGTGGTTTGAATGAAATTCATGAAAGCTGAGGGGCAAACTTGATGTACAAAGGAATACATCAAAGGATTTCCCCTATTCTGTGAAGTTTTTTTTGTTGGTTGTTTGGTTTTTCTTGAATATCATGGGTTTTGAAAGGGAAGTGGCTCTAGTAGTTTTTTCCAAGCTGCTTTAACGGTATCTTCTATTTGTGCAATCTGCATGAACAGGTTTATCAAAAGGGATTTGAAGATGGGTATTGTTAACAATCTTTTTCTTTAAAAACAAACAAACAAAAAAAGGTTGACAGGCTCAAAGGAGGCTGAGTTGAAACTGATATATTTTTTGCATTTTACTTAGATGTGATTCTAAGACTCGAGTTCCACTTTTTTACATTGCTGCCTGTGAAGGAGTTCAGTGTTCTGAATATATAGATTATCATGGCCTTTGGGATGTTGTGCATCCACTGGTTTACCTACTTTCTGGCTTTTGGTATTGAAAGATAAACACTCCTGTTCTGCTCCTATCCTCCATTATCTGTACTCACAGCCAACCTGACCATCTTAAACATGATTAAAATATAATTCAAAAGTTATTAGCTAATTATGACGCAAAGTACTTAATTTGCCATTGCACCCTAATAACTTAAAGGTACTCCTGATAGCTCAGTAATAACCATATCATAAGCAAAAGGACACGGTTGCTACTAACTTAATAGGCAGCTTCCCTCAAGATAAAACAAATAACACACCTCAATGAAATCGGATTCAAGCTTAGTAAAATCATCTTGGCAAGCAAAGAGAGTATTTGTTAATTTTTCTGTGAAATGTTATCATTGCCAAGAAAACTTGGTTACAAAAAACAGAGATGGCAAAAGTATTTGCATGAATAATTGATTTAACATTTCATTGGTTTAAGTGATTTTAGGAAAAGTGGTTTTGATATGCTCTGGAAAACTAGAAAGTTTTTAAGGACTTATTTGCAAGATACCAAACACTGTAGGAGATGTGGAGCTTATGGGCTGGTAGATTGTTCTTCAGTATATCCAGTGTGTGCACAAGCCTGAAAAGAAAGCAGAGTAGAGATGGTGTTTTAAAAGACTAAAATCCTGGTGGTCAGGCTGTGGCTACAGACCTGTGCAGGGAAGGCCATGTGTGTAGCTCCTCATTTCCTCACAAATGCCTCGAGGGAATTGCCCCGTGATGAGAGGGGTGATGGCAGGTGTCTGCAGCCTCCTGCCCTGCCCTGACTCTCCATGACTTGGCAGGTGGGTCACTTAGGCTGCTGGCTGGTCCCAGAGGTGTCTCAAAGTCCTAGAGGGAAGAGAGGGGCTGTGGCACCAGTCTGTAGACAGTGGTTTGGCTGAAGAAACACTTGTTTGGGGATTGCAAGGCTCAAATTTTCTGGAGACAGATCTGTATGGTAGCAAAAGGGCTTGAAGGTGTGTTTGGTATCTGAAGACAAACGCAACTGTGAGGAACAAGGATGTATTCAGTCACAGAATATTCTCAGCTGGAAGGGATGTACAGGATCATCGAGTCCAGCTGTTAAGTGAATGGTCCATACATGTCTTGGGAAATGTCAGCAACTTTAGTTTCTATCAGCTGGAGGAACCTCACTTTCTTAAAGTGATGGGGTTTGTGGGGTAAAGATCCTGGTTTGGGGTGGGAGAACAGCTGGTGAGCAGAGGATAGACCCCTCTCAGCCACATCTGAAGCCTGTAATCCAACTTAAAGATTCAGAAGGTTTGGCTGACACGGTGTTGAAATTGCTTTTAAAACACTTACCTGTCCAGCCTGACGTGAAAAAATGCAGATTAGGGTTTCAGCCTGTTCCTGTTATCAGTCTGCATCTCCCTGGTACACCAGAGCAGAGAAGGAATATGGTAAACAGAAACTCCCTGGCCCATCCACAGTCTGGGGTAGTGCTCTCCTGGCCTCACCCTTGTTGCCATCTTGCAATGTGGGAGATGGTTCCCATCTACCTGCATATACCGTTCTCTGGTCATGAGTCAACAGCTCTCAACAACCCATTCCAATTATTTATTCCTTTCTGTTCTAAAATGTCAGCATTTCTACAAATGCCTGTTGTATGTGGGTAGATGATGGTCCTGAGTTTGGGAATGAGGATTTGAACATCCTGAGAGAAGGCTGTGACAGAGACTACATTTTTGGACTGGCTTCTGTTGAACATTTGGGCACCCTACACCCACCAGGGTGACTGGCTATCAACCTGTATGTTCTGTACAACAGGGGAATTGCTGTGTTAGCTCTATTTCATGGTGTAATCATTAGTTCTGGTGTCGAACTCCTAGGTAGCTAGGTCACCTCTTTAGCAGGGAAAGTACAAGTTTTATTTTATTTCAGAAAAGCTTCCTTATTGGGCAAACAGACGTTAGGGTGCTTCTTCTGACTTGTGAAGCCTTGGCTGTCCATTTTTTAGCTCACCCCTGTATTCCCTGTGAGCCATGTGTCCACGTTTGCTCCGCTGTCATTTGGATGCACAGCTCTCATTCTCCACGCTCATCTGTGCCGTAGAAAGACGTAGTTTGCTCTTGTGTCAGTAGCATTCCTGCAACATGACTGCACCATATTGTGCAATTTATACTTTTCCAGTTAATGTGTCAGTTTGTCCATCTGGATTGGATCCAACGACTATTAGTTCATTTTGTAATATGTCTGATTTCCTTTCATCTCTGCTCCTGATGCTGCCTCTGATCAGGCAGGTTGTAGCAAATCCCATGTTTCTCTCTTTTTTCTTAGGGTTTTTTTTGTCTCTGGTGCATTCCCTGATGATACTGTGTCACTCATCGTTTCAGATCCTTCCCATCTGCTCCTCACATGCTTTGCTCTGCCGTTAAGATTATTCACCACTTTTTGTCTATCTCACTTCCTTTAAATACTTTATGAGCTCTCTGAGCTTGCTCCTACCTTTTCTTTCACTGTCATGCTGAAGTAACAATGTTAAGATGCTTGAAATCTTCTCCATGTAAATGATTCAGTTCCTTAATCTTTAGCAAATATTTCCACAAAGGTTTGACATCCTTTTACTCAGTATTTGGCATTTATCTGTTCTTTAAAATGCCATGTACCTTTTTTTTTTTCTTTAAAATCTTGTACGAACTGGTGTTTTAATACCTCTTCCTGTACATTCTTCTTCTCTGTCATGTTGGCTTCTATATATATATACTTTTTCTGTAGAAGGTTTAATGAGCTTTTAGGTTTTAATACATTTTTCCCCTGTTACCTTTGCTTTATAATTATTTGTGTTCGTGCATTTTCTCATAATGTAGGAACTGTATGTGCCAAGGAATTCCTGAGACTCATGGACACGAAACTTTAAATTAAATGTAAGAAGAAAAAGATAAGAACAAATTATAATAGCACTGAGAGCAAGAGATTATAACAGTGTATTTGGTTAAAATGTGGTTTTCATAATGTATGTTCCTGAAAATTGCAAATGTATTCTGTTATGTTTATGAGCCAACTTTTGTTATGCAGAGTTATAAAGGTTGCTGTGTATTCAGTCTCTGTGGATCCAAATGATGTGAGTTATTCAGAAAGAAAAAGCAGGTTAATACTGTCAATGTGGTTCTCCAAAAAAAAAAAAAAAAAATAGAAACCTCATCATTCTCCACTTAGGTAGGATAACATTTCTCACTGGCATGGACACCTCTTCAACTGTACTAGCTGCTAGGGGACAGTGCAAAATTAAATAATTTATACATGTGAGGAAGTAAAATTAAATAGCCATGAGATGAGCATACCATTAAACAGATCTAATTTATAATGGACTCTTATGCAAATTGCCTTTGAGCACTCAGTAGAAGAAAATGAAAATAAATTAATAAGGACAGCTCACACTAAAAAGTTGCACAGAAAAAAAAAATAAAAGCCTGTTCCAGCTCACTTTCCACACACTCCAGAGTGTTAAATAAGCATTCCCATTAGCCACATAAATATAATGATGTGATAATAAAACTTGCACTTAACTTTTAAGGACCAAACTCTTAATCATTTTGCTGCAGTGGCTCCAACCAGATAAGTAAGATTTCAAATAAAACACATTTACTTTGTCATGTGATTCCTTATTGGAGGGAGGGAGATGTGTTCTCATGAGTCTTTTGCTCTTTGCTAGCCGCTGAATATCCGCCCTCGGTGAAATCCAGGCAGTTACTTGCCTTGCTGTTGGTGTGGGATTGCAGCTTCCAGGGCACCACTGATGCTCCCCCTGCTGCACAGCCCCCTCTGATGGGTTAAGAAAAGGACTTCTCACCAGTTTTTCTCCCTTTTTGTTGTTCTGTGAAAGACATGGGGAGCAGGGAACTCTGACAACTCAGAATTGTTGGAAGTAGTTTATTGCGAAAGATTTTCAGTTAGTTTGGAGTTTGTAGGGTCCTCTGATAAAGGTGTTAATATATTCAATTGAATATATTCAATTATAAGAAACCTGTATTTTCTCAGAGAAGAAAAAAAGGTTTATTTCTACCTTAGTTTGAAAGTGATGTAATATTCTGCATGTTTGCAAACGTCAACACTTGCAGCTTTTCCATGTTCCCTGTATCCTTTTGATTACAGAAAGGAAGAATTTTAGCTCTGTCCAGTGAAGCCGTTAAAACAATCTGCAGAACTCTGTCATTTTTCTTGGCATTAAGAGAGTTTTGCAATAGTTGATTTGTTTAATTAGTACTGGCCATCTTGTTCCTAATTATCGCTGCTTTCCCACATTTCCAGCTGAGGCAGAATATACTAAAATGAAGTCTTTTCTCGTTATGTGTAAAATAATAATATATTTAAATATTTATACAAGGAGAGAGCAAGGCTATAAACACATTATGTATACAGTTTTGCTGCAGACAGTATTATTTTTATACTTGACAAGCAAGACTTTTTTTTTAAGAATTTGAGAAATCCTACAAGCAATGTCAACTTTTTGTGCTAGCTTTTTGGTATAGAAATGTTGATCAGCAATGGGATTGCTGATCTGTGGGAAGAAAGATCCATCCCTGTAGTATTTTATGGAATTAAAACAATGATCTTTTCCATTCCTTGTTGTTTTTTCCCCAGTAAACAAGGGCTTTTAGCCATACCGAGTTTGTGTCCTTTAAGTAAAACCAAATTCTTTGATGGAAACAGGGTTTTCCACTGGTTGTATTTTCAACCCTTGAAGCATTTGGTTTCTGACGGTGGAATATGATACTTAAAGCCACAGACATTAATTATTACCCATTGGAGGTTGCGCTTTCAACCCATGGGACATTAATTTTCCTGATATATGGAAAATTCTAGGCTGTTAGTTTTAATTAAATATTTCAGAAGCACATTTCCTTGTAAATGGACTACAGTTTTTTATCCTTTACCCTTGATATTTGGCTAATTCTGCATATAATTATCATCTTATTTTGCAAGTCTCCTTCAAAGCTCTTTCCTGTCTTGAAACTCCATTCAGCTGTTATGTATTTGTCATTTAAAAAAGAAATGTGTCTTTGCCAATCATCAGCCAACATTGTCAAGAAGGAGATGGGGAAAAACATCTTTCAGGTTTTCTTGGGAAGTGAAATTATAAAGATTTACCAGTCCTTTCTTGTGCCAGCAAACTTGTGTCTCTTCAGCATGTATAATCCCAGTGTGAGACCAAGCAGGAGTGCCAGCAAAGCTATGGGTGGCAGGGAGGATGGCTGTCAAATTGTTTTGTACAGTGGAGGTAACAAGTGAGACATGAGAGAGTGCTTCCCACTGTGCCCTTGGGAGCCCAAGAGTTCCTGGTGAGGCTGGAAGGTGAGGATGCTGCTTGTTCCCCAGATCCTGGTATAGCCCAGTCTCATCTCCTGATGGGTATAGCAAATGCAGATTAGGAGCAGGACCATGTCACCAGATTTGGATCCCATAGTATCTCAAGTTTTTCCCTGAAGGCCATATGAAGGAAGCTGGAATCTGCATTTTTCCTTCTGAAAAGGAAAAAAGTTTTAATTTTGTTTACAGAAGTCTCTCTGCTGAGGGTCTACCCTTCCAATGCTGTTTTAATATGTGAAAATGCATATTGCAGAGTGATCCTGGGAGGGGAGTCAGAAGGGAATTGGGAGTTTGCAGTTCCTGGGATTTTGCTGCTGCTGCAGAGCAGCAGAGCACTAAGGCAGCACTTTCTGTTAATGCTTCCAGCCCATTCCCAAAGCCATTCAGGTCCCAGGTAGCACTCCCAGTGGCTGAGCACTCTCCTCGGCATTATGGTTTTGTCAGAAGGCTCCATCCTCTGATACTATCTTGCTCTTCTCTAAACAATTAATAAAATGGAGACAAAAAGCCTAGAGGTTTAAAGTATGTAATTATATAAGTAATTTAGAACTAGGAAAATGCTGCAGAAACCAATTACAATTATACATTTCAGTAATGACTGACTTGGCCGAATACATGTTTTGTGTGTGAATTCCGTGATAAATTTGAAGATGACATGCTTGAGTATAAGGGAAAATTAATTCTAAATGCTGAGTACTTCCATATTAGACATAAAATGTGGCTCATACACCAAGTGAACAGGAGCCTGTGTTATATGGGCTGTCACAGCTTAGATTTTGAGCAGCAGGGCAGGCAGTAACAAGTCTTTGAGGAAGAAAGCTTGAATAGTTCAAGGGATGGCTTTGGAAAAAAGGTGTTCTGTACCTGCTCATGATGCAAAATATATTTAATTCCTTGTATGTTACAGATTTCATGCAACTTGAATTGATTCAGGCATTTATTACAGAATTGTAAATGGCCAGCTGTGGTTAATGGAGTTTTATTTCTTTCTTGGTCTCCTCCCAGCTGGTGAGAAACTATAGATGAGGTTTGTATTCTGTTCACAACTTTATATATATATGTATATATATACCTGCTCCAGGCACAGACATCATTCCAAACTCAATTTGGGTTGCCTGTGCCATTTTCAAAGGGAGGATATTTGGCTGTTGATGCAACACAGTGTATGGTCACCTGGAGCCCTGCCCCTCTGCAGTTCCGTGAGGCCCTGCTGCAAGCCCTGCTGCCTCCCCCTCTGTGGGAGCCACTTCTGTCTTTTCCTCTTGAACACCTTCTGGACATCCCCTTCTGCTGGCCAGGGGCTGGGGCGTCTCTCAGCCTGGGGAGCTTCATGCAGCCAGGAGGGCTGATCACCTCTGAGAAGTTGGTGGCATTTTTTTTTCATTGCTGGTGGTGGGGATTCTTTGTTTATTCACTGCTTTTAAAGCAAAATAAAAATAGTGTGCCATGACTGTTTGCTGTCAGAAAGTACTTCCACATTGCACGTACAGACATATGAACAGGCACACAAAATGAACCTGCCAGTCACTCCTGCTCATTTCTTTGGGAAACCACCAGTGACTCAGGAGTGTTTTGCAAATGTCCCAGTGCAGAAACAAAGCATTTACTTGGTGTTACTCTGAGGGTTTTGTTTGGCATTTTCAGCCCTTACAATTGCTCCATCTAAAGCTGGTTTGGGACACGCACATGCAGAAATGTATGTGCATCCAGTGGTTGATGTTGCAAGACCTGTTGCCAAGAAGAGGCTCTCTAGGTGGCTGCGTATTTGGTGGCTAGGTTCTGGTGGTCAGTGGGTGGTGTCTAAAAGCTGAGACATTTTCCTGTATTATTGGAGTGTTCTGATTGATACCTGCCACAACCACTTAACTTTTACATTAAAGCATTACCTCACATTGAAATGTTATCAAGTCTGTACCCCCATCTTGATATTACCACAATGTGCTGCCCCTCACCTCACCTGTGCCTGCCCAATCACCTGTTGGTTGCAGTAAATGGTATCCAAAAAGTGACCTGGGTTTAAAAAACAAGCAAAAACCAAGCAAAGAACCAAACCAAACTATTCCCTGGGTACAGTTTCCAAAGTAAATCAAGTTCCCTATGCAATGCTCTGGAAAGCAGAATGAGTCAGTCCAGGATGTTGGAGCATCTAGAGGTGATGGGCTGTGCTGAGGGGGACTATCAAAAGAGGTGTCCAGAATAATTGAGGTGTTGTCATCTCATGAGATACAGATTGGGGCAGTGAGGTGGGTGGGAAAGGCTGCTGGCCTGGCTTCTTCTCTTCTACCTCCCAGCTGTGCTGCTTGGAACTTAATGAGGCCATGCTGGAAAATATGTGGCTTACACAGTGGTTTGGAAACAGCCCTTTTCTAATGAAACAAAGCCACAGAGCTACTTCAATGAAGTCTGCATGGGAGAGTTTTGTAGCACTGGGCCATTTGAGCAGCTCTTGAGCTGAGCTTGGTATAACTCTGCTCCTCGTCTCTTGTTTCCCCTCCAGAATTGGCCGGCTTTTCGATGGCACGGAGCCCATTGTCCTTGACAGTCTCAAGCAGCATTATTTCATCGACAGAGATGGGCAGATGTTCAGATATATCTTGAATTTCTTAAGGACATCAAAACTCCTCATTCCTGATGACTTCAAGGTGAGATTTCAAGGGACTTGGTTGTTTTGCACATATCTTGATAAAGCAAGTATCTGATGTGTAGTCAAAACAGAGCCCTGGATTGGAAAGGGGAACTTGCAGGGTACGGTTTTTGGTTTCAGGTACATGGCAAAAGTAAGAATGGGATTGCTAAGGTGGTGTCTTCCTTTCCTACAGTGGCATCAGTATTAAACTTTCCCCTCCTGGCTATAGTGGTGATAAAGCAACCCTGCCAGATTTGACCTAGGGAAATTAAATGTTGTACCATACTCACGGAAACAGAAGCAATGTTACAATCTGCAACTGAGTGCTCGTGAGCTTTGCTTATTACTTGTCCTCTCATCCATTTTTATGCTTCCCCAGTGATTGCAGCAGCTCCAGTTTCCACTCCCACACTGAAATTCAGAAAATAGTGTGTGAATCACAATATTGACAAAATAAACTGCACACATGGTAATATTTGGGCATTAAGTCATAGAATCTTTTCTCCCTCAGACTCTTGAATGCATAGTGCAAGCTTAATTTTGGAGTTTAAGTGAAGTGAAGTCAGGAATGAGCAGTTCTATGTTTATTATTTAAACTTCAATAAAGAGCCTTCCTTTTTTTTTTTTAGTTTTCAGTAACTAACTGAATTAATGGTAGTTCACTGTCAGACAAAGCCTTCAGAGGCAGAGCTTCAGAATCCATGTGATGTTTATCTGCTAGTAGGTATGAGGGTGTATATGTGGCACCTTTAGTCAGAACAGATCCTCATCTTTACTTAATGGTGACACATCAGTGCACCTGGTTCACTGCAGGAAATGCAGCAGTTGGGATTGTGCAGGAGAGGTGATGGGTGATGAGGCAGGGACCGAGCAGTTCACACCGGTAAGCAGTCCTTTTCCCCTCCTAGCTGAGACACTTTTTCAGGCACTTAGGCATAATAGGTGTGAGTCTGAGTTCAAGAGCTGTATTCCAGCAACCTTTGAATCATCTGCTGTAGACACATCCTTGCTGCTCCCATACATAGTGAGGCTTGATCTCTCAGAATAATGTGGGAGTTTGGAAATAACAGATAGGCATCATTTCCTTCTTTTGAAGCCTTAGCATGGCTTTGTGCTGCTCTCGACACTTCTCCTGCAGGTAATCAGAAATACAGAAAAAGGAAAAGCCACCTTTCATGCAATATTAAGAAATTACAAGAGCCTTTTAAACACATAAATATACTGTAGCTGTGCTGAAATTAAAAATGTAACTCCTGGCAAGTTCACCCAACTGTGATGTTCAAAGGGGTGTCCTCTCCAGTTGTGCTTTAAGGTGTACAAAAAACAGTGATTAAAATGAACAGTGTTTCTTGTTTCTTAGAAATACATAGGTTACATTTCTTTTTTGTTGCACAACAAATGTAAGCATGATGACACCATGATTTAGGTGTCCTCATCAAATATTTGATTTCTAGTTCAAATTCAGAACCATATTGACTGTTAGCAGGCTTCTCTTGTCATTCTGTTCTTCTCTCTTCCCTAATTCTCATGTATGTCTTTTCTCTGTATAAATATTTTCCAAATTGTTTTATTTTATGCTCTTACACCTAGAAAAGCAAGATTTTTAAAAAAAAAATGTTTTTCAAATTTAAGAAATGGCAGTATGCAGACGCCACATCATCAGTTCTAAATTACTTCTGCTGTGGCTATGCCTAGAAATGTGTTCTCTCTGCTCTGGCATTTGAGATGATGTAGTAAACAATACTAGTGGCAAAATAGGGAAGTATTAAAAAATACTTAATTTTTAAAATGCACTAATATGTGCAAACATTATGCAAATATCTGAATCATTTTACACTAACAACCATTGCAGGCTCCCTCATTTACATTCTTATACCTGTTACAATGCCTGCTAGTATTGCTGTAAGACACAATGGATCCTAGTGATGAATTTTCTGAATCCTGATTGAATTCTGTTCCATCTGTTCAATGAGATCATTATTATATGACATCACTGTGGGGATGAAATATGGGGAAAAGTAGGATTTTTTTTTTGCAGAAGGGAGTTGAGCAAGCATCGCCTTTTCCTATTCGTGCAAGTGTTGCTGTACTCATTGTGGCCGATGGTTATTTTTTTCTTGCACTGTTACTTTATTACACCTTCCTACACAGTAATTAGGAGCTCTGTCGGAAGGGTTCCGGACCTAGAGCAGCGTGTGCCTGAATAGCCATGCACTTAAACAGCACATTAGCAATTCCTGTCTTTATTGTGCACAGTAACGTACGTGTCTTTCAGGACTACAGCTTGTTATATGAAGAAGCAAAGTATTTCCAGCTTCAGCCCATGCTGGGGGAGATGGAACGGTGGAAGCAGGACCGGGAGAGCGGCCGCTTCTCGAAGTCGTGCGAGTGCCTGGTGGTGCGAGTCGCCCCAGACCTGGGCGAGAGGATTACGCTGAGCGGAGATAAGTCCTTGATAGAGGAGGTGTTCCCAGAGATCGGCGATGTGATGTGCAATTCTGTCAACGCCGGCTGGAACCACGACTCCACGCACGTCATCCGCTTCCCGCTGAACGGATACTGTCACCTCAACTCAGTTCAGGTAGGACGTCACATGTGTGTTTTTGAGAGGGAGCTGCTGGCCAGGTACCAGTGGGCTGACCCTGTTCTGTGTCACTGGGGTGTTTTGGTGGGCAGAATCAGCTGGAGGCTTTCAGCAAGTTATTTACTTCTGTGTGTTGAGTTGTCTTTCTCCGTTTAATTCACGTATCACCAAATCTCTTTGCAAACAAACTACAATAGTGCTAGAAGTTTCTGTGGTCATAGGGAAAACCCTTCACTTTCTCTTTCAGTGTTTTTTCCTAATTTTTTATAGCATAGTAGAGGCCCATTGCAATTGATAGGGCAAGGGGTAATGATTTAAACAAAAATAGGGTAGATTTTTGCTAGATAAAAGGAGGAAAATTTTTCAGCAAGGGAGGTGAAACACTGTAACTGGTTTCCCAGAGAGGTGTTGGATGTACCATCCATGTAAATACTCAAGGGTCAGGTTGGACAGGGTTCTGAGCAGCCTGATTTAGTTAAAGATGTCCCTGCTCATTGCAGAGGAGTTGAACTAAATGATCTTTAAAGGTCCCTTTCAACCCAAAGTATTCTATGATGCAATGTAGCAATGTCTAAAATCAGTAGATGCTATGAAATGGATAAGAAAAAACTGGGAGACAAATGCAGGTAATTCCTGGAATAATTATAGCCAACTTCTGTGTTAGTGTTATGTTTTTATCCTTTGTTGGTTAAAAGTACCCAGCCTCAGACACCTGCCTGCACCTAGTTAGCCCATACTGCGTAGCCAACATGTCACATGTGGAATCATCAATAGCACAATCAATGCTGTTTGGTATAAACACACCTCCTAAATGTTGCAGGCTCATGAGTGAATTCTTGTACAGAATAGGCTTGCAAGCTGAGCTTGGCATTTTTTCATCTGCCAGGTCCCACTGTCCAGGTAGAGAATCACAGAGTCATTAAGGTTGGAAAAGATCTCCAAGATCAACAAGTTCAGCCTTTGATCAAACACTGCCACTAAAAGTGGTCAACTAAACCACAGCACTAAGTGCCACATGCAGTCATTTCTTGAGTATTTCCAGGGATGGTGACTTTACCACTGCCTTGGGTAGTCCATTCCAATGATTAATCACCCTCATAGTGAAGAAATTCTTTCTGATGTCCAACCCAACCTGAATGTTCCCTGGTGCATCTTGAGGCCATTTCCTCTTGACCTGTTACTGGTTTCCCTGGTAGCATGATACCTGCCTTGCTACAGCCTGCTTTCAGGTAGTTGTAGAAGGTCACCCCTGAGCCTCTTTTTCTCCAGATGAAGCAAGCTGAGCACTGCGGCACACTCTGAAGGTTGGCCAGGCACTGCACTTGTGCTAGCACTTAACACAAGGGTCTACATAGACCTATGTGGACCTATTTAACCCATGTTATGCTTGGACTGTTGTCTCTTATTGGCCTTGACTGTCATGCTGAAACATCAAAATTGTTTTGTCATAGAGATTAATGCAAATTTAGGACAGGTTTAGATGCCAGATTACAACCGAAAAGGAGTTTCAAGGATGGCTACTTAGCTACATCATATGACAGTTATCAAGGCAGCTGTATTCTTCAGCACTTTGTCACTTATTCTGATGCTTACATTTTTGTAGCACAGATAAGAATTACAAAGTATACTACTGATGTGAAAAACCTGAGTCAGAGTGGCAAAATATGTACAGGCTTCAAGAGAGGTAATGATCCCACAGTGATAACAGGAGTACATAAGCATCTCCCAGTACTAATAGAAATGGGAGACAGGACAAGGACTACCAGTAGACCTGAAGAGTGAGGTACAGACCAGATGGATTGTCCAGGGCTGAGCTGGTTTCCAGCATTGCTTCCGCCACATTTTTTCTCAGGACCCAAGTTCCCCTGTTCTATTTTTCAATGGCTTGCACCCACACATTTGGGCAGGGGCGGTGGATTTTGGCATATGTTGTTAAAAGCTAAAGATCCCGTGTTTTGATTGCTGTTTCTGAGTCTCTTTTCCTACCCCTTCCTTTTGATATGACTGCTGTGCAATTAGCCATGCTCGGGTACTTTGCAAAGACATCTGCCAACCTGAAGCATTTTATGTAAAGACGTGGCATGTCTTCTTTGAAGCATTTTTAAACCTCAGCTTGCTCCTTCCCCTGCCCCAGTCCTTTGCAGCCTTCTGCCATTCTGCTTGCCAGTGTTGTCCCAGCACGCAGGCAGGCCAATTTGACAACTGGTGAACCAGCTGGCAAAGCCATGGGCACCTGATTCCAGCACAACCCTTGTGAGGTCTGGTCATGCTGAATAAAGGGTCCCACATCCTCTGGGGTCCAGGAGCAACAGCCCCTTCCTTGGGCCTGGAGGCTGTCAGGCTGACCCTGGTAAATCCCACGCAGTCTCCTTCACAGGTAAGGCAAAGGAAGCCCAGAACAGGTGAAGATAATGATAAAAGTAAGAAAGAGTTTTTAAGTCTCTAGTAAATATCATGGTAGGTTTTCTGAAATTATGACCATGTTATCTACGCTGTCACCATTTCATTGAGGTGTTTGCTCAGCATCTGCTGTGCAATCATGTATTTACTCTTTTGTGTGGTAAATTATGAGAAGAAGAGAATGTGTTTTTCTAGTCATGTTTCTGTGGCCAGAAGAAGATTGGATTTGTTGCCAGTACTAAAAAAAAAAAATAAATTTTTCTTCATTTTTTTCTTTTTCACTTTTCAGTGGCCATAGTCAGCAGAAATCAATCCAATATGTTAAGCTATGTGACCACTTTTTTTTTCCCCTAGCTGAATCCATTTGAAAACAGCAGTTATTATAATTGGACAGAAAATAGTCTGTTTATTTACTTATACATTGGTGTTTGTTTCCTCTTTTTTGCAGGTACTTGAGAGGTTACAGCAAAGAGGGTTTGAGATTGTTGGCTCATGTGGAGGTGGGGTGGACTCTTCCCAATTCAGTGAATACGTACTGAGACGAGAACTCAGAAGGACATCTCGTGCACCCTCTGTCATTCGAATAAAGCAAGAGCCTCTGGACTAAAATGGACATGTTTCTTTATGCAAAAAAAAAAAAAAAAAAAAAAAAAAGAAACAAAGAGGAAAAAAAAAAAAGGGGGACATTTCATGTGCAGTTTGGACTCCAAACAAGTCCTGGAACTAAAATTGAATAAAAGACACATTTATATCAAATATAGAGACCACACCTGAATTCATATGGGAACACTTGGAATAGTAGTGATGATAATAATAATAATAACCTCAAGGTATAAAAGAACACACACTCACACACACACATAAAAAAATATGTATGTATATGTATGTCTGTACATATATATATGTATGTATATGTCAAAGGGTAGGAAATGCAATGACAAAATGTGGTAGATGAGGTTGGTGCTGTGATGGCCATTAAGTGTCCTAGGCCCTTCCCGGGCCCACTTAACGGTGTACAAGCCATTGCCAGGGGGGGATTCATAGACTACTCTTCACCCATTTTCATTGCCAGCCATCCACTTTTTAATGTGTACACACCTTGACTCAACTTTATTTCCTTATGGAGGTTTATGTCTGTCTTTTTTAGAGGTGGATGGGCAGGTGTTCAGGAGATGACCATCCACTGCATTGGAAAGCTGAAATTTTAAATGTAGTTTGTACAGAAGTCGCACACTTTTTGTCTGCCCTCACAGATGTGAAAGGTTAACTTTTCTTTTGAATGAGTTTTTTTTTTTGTTGTTTTGTTTTGTGTTTTTCAAAGGGGGCCAGAATAATTAATATTTGGTAGAGATGCTCTGGTTTGAATCTGCTGCTTTCCTACAATTTTTTCAAATTTTATAATGTATTAAATACAATAAACTCCTGTTTAAAATAACAAGGGTCTGGTTTAAGCCTACAGAAGCTGAGAGGTGGGATTGCACTGCACTCCAGCCTGTAGAAGGTCAAGGCAGTGGGCAGACAGTGCTGCCTGCACAGGGTGGAGTGAGTTAAAGGCAGCAGAGGCTGTTGAGGGATCTTCTGGTGTGCACATGGCTGCTGTTCCTTCAGCACTGTCCCTTTTAAGCTTTGTCCCAGCTGGAAGAGAAGCTGTTGGTCAGACGTGAAAATAACACCAGCTCGGCCCAGGCAAACTCATCAAAAAATGACACCTGGTCCTGCAGCCTTCAGTGTAACAGAGAATCCTTGCATCATTCCCTCTTGATTAAGGGGTTGGCAGCTTTGACTCTCCAAGACCTTGCCTTGCTGAGTGTTAGTCAGCCCGCTTGGTTTTCAGGTTGCTCATTTCCCTCATTTCAAGCCATTGTTCTTCTGCCTGGAGAGCGACACAGGCAGCCCCTCGTGTCACCCATCAGCTGTGTGTCCCTTGGTAGCAGGCAGTAAATCCATGTCCTGTGTTAGGTGTGCTGCGAGCTGCTCTCTTGCGGAGTCCCGCTGAGGCACCTCTTCAGGCTCTACTGCCTCCAGGCCTGTGACATTTTGCAGGGGCACCACATCCCTTTGTCACTGCAAGGACTGCTCACGGGCTGATGCACCAGCAAGCAACACCTTTGCTCCAAAGTCTCTTTTTATGCACTGTTACAGAATATCGCTGTCTTCATCCTAGTATGGAAATTCCTATCAACGCACTGGTGCTGGCATTCCATTCATTTTTGGTGACACTTTGGTATTTACTTAAGAAGAGAAAACAAGAAACTGTTAGATACATGTAACGAGGTTTTTAATAGAGTCTGATAACTAAATGAACCAAGTTACATTTTTTCTGGTTTTTATTAAAAGAAGTCAGAGGACATCTTTAAATAACTGGCAGCATATATCAATGGTTTGGAAATTACTGAAATGTGAAAATGGGTGAGGGAGGGGGCTCTGAAAATTCAGATTCATTAGAGTGTTATTAGATCTTCAATGTGATGCTGATCTGTCTATTCACAGTACTGAAACAGCTGCCTCATTGAAAATGCTTGTTTTCAATTAGCAGCAAGAAGTCCTTTTACAAAATAAACAAATACTTGCTCTTACTGCCCACAATTTGGTTGTTAGTCTGCATAGAAGATGGAAAGCTAAAACCCAGGGAAATAAATATTTTTAACAGATCTTAAAACCTTTGGAAGTGATGAAATTTGTGATGTCCAAAAAGATGCCAGCCTCATGGGTTCAAATGTACGTGGGTGCCAGTGCAAGGTGATTCTTCAGAGACTGCTGCACAAACCCTCCTATGCATCTGGGTGGAGCTGCACTTCCTGGGGCCTCCAGAGTGTCCCTGGGGATGTGTTTACAGTCTCTGTTCCACCCAAAGGTATTCCCACATCCTGACCTGCCCTGCTGGCCACCATCTGCACATATGGGCTTATGCTCCAGTGCAGGCTGGAGCTGAGAGGAGTGCAGCTCCTTTCCCTGCTCCCTTGGCCACCTCAAGTCTGCCTGGCCAGGAGCATCAGCAGCCCCAAAAGTGTCCCCCCAGTGCTGGCAGGGCCCACATTGCCTGCAGCCTCTGCACAGGCTGGGCGTGGAAGGCGAGGAGCTTTGCTTCTGATGCTTTCCTGCATGTGGCTCCCAAAGCCAGCAGGTTATGCTCTGCTGGTGGTTTTGCTTGCTCAGCATGTACCTGTCCAAGTCAATGACCTTGAAGATACCACTGTGCTCCTCCCAAATTCTCAGCTGGCTGGTTGCCCTCTCACCAAGCCTGCTTTTGTTGTTGATGGAGTCAAAAATCACTCTGAGATCCTGAATGTAAATGTCTTTGCAGTTACAATGTGGTCATGGAATAAGAGGTCATGAATATTCAAAGTAATGGCTGATGAAAAATGTATACAGGAATAAACTGTCTGTAGATTTTTAGAGAGCAAGTGAGATTAGTCCTGTTTGCAATTGAGGTTTATAACCATGTTTTTTTAAAATGTTCTTTAGAAAAACCGATCAACAAACAAATGAGCAATTTCTCCAGAAAAGTGAGGGGAGTGGGGGGTACCAAGAAGGGCCAGATTACTGTCAGTTTGTCTCTGGAGGTTAGTAATTTTGACATCTAAATTTATCTAATTTTTTATTAGAAAGGGTTGACTCCATTTTATGCCATAAGTGGCGCTGTATTTATTAACCAGAGGCAGAGCTGCAGTGAGGAGTAGCTGCCAACATTGTACTTCAGCAAGTTGGTCAAGCAGCTGCCAGGAGAGCCCCTGCAGACGAGCAGAGATTGCGGATGGCACTGACTCGCCACAGTGAGACACAGGCAGAGGACTTTGGTCCTCACCTTTTCTTTGGGTAATGCAAATGCTGGATTTCTGCAATAACCATCGACACAGGGTTTAGTTCTTCCCCTGTCACCTCCTTAATGTACCAAACAGCTACGTAATTTAAGTATGGATCCTGGCATGCTTGGATGAACCTTAAAACAGAGTGTCCCATTTGAAGACTGAACTAATTTACTCTGTGCTGGAGAAAGTGAAGTCCTGCTTTGTCACTGGGTTAATCTCTCTTTCCAGAAGCAGTACTGGTATAAATAGGTGCTGCTAATTTATTCTGTCTTCAGGTATGTACTAGCCAGGCAGTCTGGCCCAGTGAATGTTTTTCCTCTCCGTTGCAACATGTCTGCAGAAGGAATCTGATCATCTCAGGGCTTGACTGGCACAAGGAAGTCGAGTTGATGCGTTGTTTTATGATGCCTACTAAAATGCGTGACGAAAAGCAGTGGGGAAAACTTAATAAACTCTGAAAACATGAAAAGTTGAGCCACCCATTCAATTATTTTCCTTTATGCTGAACAGGCACTGAATTCAATTTGAAGTCAAACATTTTGTTCATAAGCATAATTTTTTGCAGCAAGCTTTAAAAATTGATTTCTATACTAATTACAGGGTTTTTACTGCCACCCAAATGACTTGTCAAGTAAATTTTTCTTTAATGTTTCCATTGCATGACTTGAGGGGGGAGGGTTGAATTTTGGGGGATGAGAAAAGCATTTTTATTGACCAATGGTCAGTTTTTCAGAGAAATAAAAACATTTATTTCCATCTGTCATTTCTTCACTGTGGAATTCTATATTATGAATTATTTCTACGGACAACTGGTATTTGTATGTTGGCATTCAAGCTGCCTGAGGTTTATTTACAGTGGAAATGAAACCAAGACATCCTTAGGGCCTGTAGACCAGTTCCTTTTTCTCAGATTTCAGTTTGAATGGTTTATTATTTCTTGAGGGTCTGGAGGGATCGCCACCACCAAAAATCAATATGTGGCACCGGCTCCCAGTGTTTGCTTTGGCTGCTGCCCCATTGATCTCTTTTTCTGTAGACCCCAAAACTGATTTAGCATATGGGATCCTCTATTTGAAATGGAAACTGCTAAAATCATAGCCCTAACTCCTCTTAAAAGGAAAAAAATGCAGCTGGTAGCCAGGATGTTAATATCAATGCTGTGGGGAAACCCTAGTGCTAGCCAGCTGAATCATCTTCTCTTTGCACAAGTAAGAGCTCCAGAAATGTCCTCTGACAAATGGAGAAAAGCCCACTTCTCCTTGAATATGGTTTTTGTTTGTTTGTTTGTTTTGATTTTTGTTGTGGTTTGGGTTTGGTTTTTTTCTGTTTTTTTGGTTTTTTTGGGGGGGGGTTTTATTCCACATTTTTTGAGTAGGGGCCTAGTAGGAATCCTGTGCCCCTAAGATAATAGGGGTGTAATATTTTTCAGGTAATGCTGGAGATTATGGGCCAGATCCCATCTTCTGCCCTCATACTCATGGTGAACTTGCCTCACACCCCAATCAGAAGCCAGAGGGGTGCAGTGTGGTCATGGGATGTTAGTGCATCCACAGCAATAGTTTGTCATCTGTTTTGCTTCTAAAAATACAGTATTTTCCACTGCAGGTCAGAGGAAGTATGGTTTGATGAGACTCTTCTCTCTCAGCCTCATTAAAGCCCTATATACATGAGTTCTCCTCTCTGGAGAGGCTGTTGCTAGTATGAGCAGGCTGGATTTGGGCTTCTTGGGGAGCATGGAGTGCTGGTGCCCTAGCCCAGCCCATTGATCGCTGTCCTGTGGTCCTCAGAGCACAGCTCTGGCTTGCTGGTGTGATGAGGGCTGGAGAGGGAGATTTGTCTCTGTGCTCTGGAGTTTGGACTGATAAATGATCTCATCTACAACCCTAAATGGTCTTGTGGCTTCTGTTATGTAGCTTGTCAGTGTTGTTATTAATTTTCCTGAAGAAAATGTGAAGCATGGGATGGCTGGCCTTGCCTCTTTACCATTAGGATGCAGTCTAAAAGACAGGGTGTCATTGACTTAAAACAAAAACTGCCATGTGTAAGTCCCCTAAACTCATGCACTGCATTCATTCTGACCTCAGGTCAAACCAGAGGGCTCAGTGAGGCTCACCAGTGGATGTTTGATACTTCATTTGATTACCCGCCAAGAAATTGCAAAAACAAAAGGCAAAACAAGCAGAGCATGGATGCTTGTTCTGAAGATCTGGAGCCATGATTTCACTAATCCCTGCTGCTTCTGAATAAATATTTCAGTTCTGGGTGGCTTTCATTAAAACCAAAAGCAGCTGTGCATTTCTTTCCCTCCCTTTCTCCAGTTCAGGAGGCTTGTTTTCCTTCTGCTGGGGGCTGTGCCTGGGCAGCTCAAGAGTATTAGCTTTGGCCCCAGTGCAGTGCTTGGTCTCTTCAAAGCATTGTACTGACCTTCAATTAAGCATCTCTCTACTTCTAAGGGAAGAAGGCAGAAATAAACTCACCTTGCACCTGGGGAAGCGGAAGAAGCTCAACTGTCACCCCATCTGGGTGTCAAACTGCACGTCTGGAGTCCCATTTATCTGTCCTTCTCCACAAGCCCTCTTGCAGTACAGAAAGAGGTGGAAATCAAGGCAAAACTGTAACACGTTTATTTTTTTAAGCTATTCAAGCACATAGAAGGCATTGCTGGGATGTCCGAATGAGTTNGACACGTTTATTTTTTTAAGCTGAGAGTTAGAATCTATTCAAGCACATAGAAGGTATTGCTGGGATGTCCGAATGAGTTTAAAATGTTAGCATCACAACCATGTTAGGCTTGACATACCTTCTAATTCCTTCTGAAGTGAGAGAAAAATAAGTTTAATGAAATAAAATTACCTTACATGTTTTAAGTGAAGTCTACTGACGGTCTGCGTCATTTCCTTTCTCTGGCTCAGCTCTTCAACAGGGACTATCATTTTCTGTTTATGTTCCTTAACACAGAACTCAGGCATTAAAATGGGAGAAGGGGAAAGCTCCAGTGCAGTTTGTGAAAGAACTTTGTTTGTTCGTACAGTGGTCACAACAAAATCCTGCTGCATGCCAGGATGGCAGGAATGTTTTTCAGGTGTGGTTGTTGGAGAGATGCGGCAAGGCAGGGCTGGCTCCCAGCTTCAAATGCTCCACAATAAAAAGACAACAGTGGGAAACTAGGGCTCAAACCCTCACGGATTATCTTCCTCCTTAAGCATCTGTTCATCTTTCTCACAGTTGTAGGCTTTAGATGAGTAGTTTAAAAGCTGTGCTATCATCTCCGCTGTAACCAGTGCAGCTATTCCAGAAGAAAGCTGCTTGGCTCAGGGACAGCTGTTCTGCAGAAAAATTCTCTTTTGATGCATTATTGATAGATGTAAGTTAAAGCCATAAAGCTCACAGCTTTATCAGGCAATATCTACTAAATCCTAGAAGCATGTAAGATAACCTAAATGTAATCTACTGCATACCAGCTTCTTCAGTGATGGATAGCACAACAAAAGCAGGACTAATGAAAAATTAATGAAAACAGTTACTTCCGTAAGAAAAATGATCTGTTTTCTCCCACCTTTGTATTGATTTTAACTGGCCCTGTAATTGGAAGTGTGTAATTTTTTCCTCAGGTAAAGAGGATTGAGGGTGAGGGAGAGCAAGTGTATAATTCTATTCATGTTTGTGACATACTTTCAGGCTACAAAAACAAAGCATTTTCCTTAGGATGTTGAAGCCGCCTGTGAATGCCGACATCAAGCATATTTTCTCAGCTCAGGCAAACTGCCATGCTGGTTTGCCTGAAACCAGATATTGCATGAGCAGAGAACTTGGCATACTTTGAAGGCTAGCAAGGAAGTACAGAGAAACAGTGTTTAAGGAAAACCAAATACAGTGCATGTAACTTGGTGGGTTTAACATGTTTCATGCATTTAAGTTCATTCCTGATTGATCTGCTCCTTGGTGAAAGGAAAAAATTCCTCCATTGCTCTTTGGAGGGGGAAGGAATGTCAGGCTCTGAGGAAGGACCTTCTCTGTGAGACCAAACCACCTGTACCATCATGTTCACGTGCCAGCTTGGCAGAGAAGCCACGGCCACAGTGAGTCTCAGCCTCTTCTCACTAACGCACTTGAACACAACTGTCTTTTTCTCTAAATTTAATAGAGCATTTATGTCTTTTTCACCATCCCACTGAAGAATTCAGTCAGATCTGCAGCTGCTGTAAACTCTATTTGAAATTATTCCTATGTCTTTACCTGCTTAATGTTAATATATCCACTGAGCCTGAAGGGCAATGCTGAGATAATAAATCAATCAGAACAGTTTGTTTTGCTAGGATAAAAAAGCGCACATTTTTAAAGTGTTTAGGAAATGCTGTTTTCCTGGTCCCTGTTGTATATGCTACGGGTCTGTTTCTAATCTCTTCCATCAAAGATATGGTATGGGTTCATAGGGTGATGAGGACCAGGATGTTCCTCCACATTTGTAGTAAATGTTACTCTTTCTCTTTGGGGTTTTTTTTAGCTAATATACCTTCATTTTAAAAGTTTTTTTCTTTTTTTTTTTTTTTCAACTTGAGAGATTTAGCCATATCTTTGGTTGTTGCTTTTATTCTTTGCTTTTCTTATTGGCCTGATAACAGCTGCAATACAAGATGAACCTCCCTGGTTCATGCCTTTTGATGTATGCCTTTAAAAATCAGGGCATTTACTTGTCCTCAGTGCTTATTTTTGTTTCAGCAGCCTGCTCTGGTCCAGCCTCAGCAGATGTGGTGACCACTTCATGATGGTGTCCTCCCCAGCTCATGGGGCCTTGCTGCATGAGTGAGAGCTGCAAGAGCAGCACCAGTGATGAGAAACCATCCAAAAAATGTTACAGCTGTGCATCAGCAAGAGGGGGTAAAGCCCAGGGCAGTGCCTGCACTCACTGTTGGGGCTGGCAGAGGTGCTGCTGGCAGTGAGGGGTTCTGGGTGTCCAGATCCCTGTTCCACCATCAGGCAAATCCTCTGGGTCCCCTGGAGATCAAAAGGCATCTGGACACAGTCATGGGCAATGGGCTCAAGGTGGCCCGGCTTGTGCCACGTGGGAGTGAACAAAACAATCTCTAGAGGACCCTTCTAACTTTGACCATTCTATGTTTTCTGTCATTTCCAAGAAGACTGGACTGAGCGAGATGTAAAAGATTCCTCAGGGAGTGTGAAATGTGTCCGTACCTCTTTACTTGGTGCCATTGTCATATTATCCGGATTTTTAATTCTGTCCTCTCTTTCTTCTCAATAGAGATCTTTCACATTTTTTTTCAGTAGGGAGCAAAATAGGGATTCTGTTCTAATGGGACTTGAAAGCCAATGGGTGCAAGTGCTAGGCTTAATGGAATAAGCTATATTTAAAGTATTACTCACAGAAATTCTGTGAACAGTGAAGCTGTATCTCATAATTACGTCACTGTCAATGAAGAGCAAACAAAGAACTTCAAGAAAGGCAGATGCAGAGCTCCTGCACATCTTCCTAGTGGAGTCCTGATTTGGAGAGGCATTTCAGGGGGCCCTTAGCTTTTGGTACAGTAGAAGTTTTGTCTTCATTTTGTGGGACACTCACATACAGAAATTGCATTTGTATTTCCATATCTCACCAAGTGGAGACACAAAGGGGCAAGAATACACCAGAGAAAGCTTCCCCCAACTTTTTTCTTCCTGATTTTTCTGTTTATTTTACTAATTGTGGGCTAAATATTGATTTTTCAACTCTGAAAAACTGAAGACATAGCATCTTCTTCTGCCATTTTCTCAATATGCTTAAAATGAAAAAAGCACTCCATGACCACATTTTTCCCCTACAAGAATGTGAGCAATTAGCACAGCAGGTTCTCAGTTCAATATGTATAATTTATTGTAAAATGTATATAATTGGTTTGGCAGACAGCAAAAGCACCAACACAAGCATAAACCTTTTTATGAATCCATATGTAATACTGGATGCTGATGGATTATTACTACAGCAAGATGTCATGTTAAATAACTGATGCAGATGTACAGTAGCAAATTAGTGTTTTTGTCATTTTCATTAAAAAAGCAAACAACCAGAAAAAAAATTCTTCACATCTTCATTATTTATTGAAGTTGGGAGTTTTTTAGACACTCACTGCTGGAGCAGCTGGGTGTATTAAACAGCTGAATTCAATATCACATTAAGCTAAATTGCCCACAATGGGCAGCTGCCTCATTTCTGTCTTCTTCAAAGTCCAAAATGTGTTTTCTGAACCTGAGGCATTTGTCTTCTTGCCAAGGTGGTGTGCTGGTTAGTGTTTTACCAGAGAGAAGCAGCGGGGAGCATGTCCTTCTGGTGCTAAGACCCTGGCCAAAATTTTCTCCGTGCAGGAGGACAGGGATAGGAGGAGAGGCCAAACCAGTGCTCCCAGCTTTGTCTGTGTGGACTGGGTTTAAAACCTGGTAGGCAGGGACCATCACATGCTGTCAGTGTGGGGCTGGGTCTGTGGGAAAAGCCACTCTCCTGGACAAGCTCAGAAGCCTCCTAAGTCCTCTGGCTCCCAAATATCTATGTGCCACGTAGGGGTGTAGTGCAGCACAAGCTGCAGCCCTCTGGGTTCCTGCTCAGGTCTTGGGTAGCTCTGCAATGCTGGATCATGGGCTGGGAGCAACAGGGTGGTGCAAAGAG
Organism: Bombycilla garrulus; assembly: GCA_013400315.1. Classification (NCBI taxonomy): domain Eukaryota; kingdom Metazoa; phylum Chordata; class Aves; order Passeriformes; family Bombycillidae; genus Bombycilla; species Bombycilla garrulus. The sequence goes on from VXBU01004977.1 coordinate 900,169, forward strand.
GGATGGGGGGGAGTGTGTCTGGGCAGGGGGATGTGCTGGAGGAGCCACCTGGGTTTCCCTTGCTCACCACTTGCAGCACATCCCTGACCTGGGCTTCTCAGTCCTGCTGGAAACCCTGAAGCCCCTCAGGAAGAAGCAGGACCTGTCCAGGCTTGGTCCCTGGTGCACATCCAGCAAGGTGGGCCAGACAAGGGACCCCTCACCGCCATTCCTTCCCTACTCCATTTTCCCCTATGTCTTTTTCCATAGAGATCACAAAGAGCTCAGACATTTTCCAGCCACTCTGGAGGTGTCCATGCTCCTCTGGGCGCTTCTTTCTGTCATCTGTGAGGCTCAGACCCAGATGTCAAATCCTCTGTGTCGGTGCCTGCACCCAGAACTACCTGTGTTTCACACCAGCCTATATTTGTGTCCTCCTTCTACATCTTCTTCAGCCTGTCTCTCATCTCCAAGTGGATTTTCCAATTAATTTCCTACCTTTTATATCTTCCTCCTCCCTTAGCCCATTTTTCATCATCTCTTTCTAGTTGTGTGTTTTCTTTCTTCTCCTATAACCCTGTACATTTGGATAATTTTCATTTGGACTGTTTAACATAACCACTGGATTTGTGTTTTAGCCTTGTTTAGCAGGTTGGAGGCTCTTTTTCTGTCTTATGTTCTGCATTTTCTTCTCCCTCTTAATATGTCTTAATATAACAGACTGGGATCCAGCTTCAGTGGGAAGTTTCACCAGTGATTTCCATAGGAGAAGGGGGAGAACACTCAAAATGTGAGAGGCTAAACCCAAATGTCTGGGTTTGTCTATTGCCAGATTTCCCAAGCTTCTCCATGCTTCCAGCATCTCCCAGCTCCAAAGGGACCCATAAGTAGAAAGAACAATGTTTCTGAAAAGCAGGCCACATTTCCTTAAGTTACAGAGGTGGAGGCAGCATCCCACCTGGTTTGAGCCAATGTGTCAGAGCAGGAGCCTTATCCCCAGCATGTCCCTGCTAGGCACAGTGCCCAGTCCTTCTGCCACATTTATATGTGTCAACTGTATATTTGAAAGGAAGGAAGGAGAAAACCTTTTTTGCTTTCCAACTTCTTTCCAGAGAAAGCTTGTGGAGGTTCATATGCTCCAAACAAGCCAGAAATCTCTGTCCCATCCCCCAGACTACCCAGTCACACATTACCTGGCTGTGGGGCTGCCCCACAGTAGCATTCTGAGCACATGTACCCTGCAGACATGCTGTCGCCATCCCTAAACAGCAGCTGCAATGGGTGAAGTCACTCATCCACGCAGATAATCCAACGAAACCGCCAGTAATATACATTCAGTGATATGCTAGGAAATACAGTTTTGCTGGCAGGACTTATTCCATGACCCTGCTCTCTTCAGTGAGCAAAACAGGCAGAGATGTGAGGGATGCCCGCAGGAAGCCTGCCCAACCTCTGCACAGCCTGGGATGGCTGTGCTGCCAAAGCACTACTAATGCTGCCCTAGGAATAGGCAGCCCTGGTTGTTTTCAGCCTTGGCCTGTAGAAAGATTCCCACATTGTGCTCTGATCACATTCAGGTGGGTTTTATTCTGCAGTTGCAAAACACCTCAGAAAAAGAATCCAAACTGATCTCAGGAGTGAAAGAAAAATGGAAGGGCAGCTGGTTTTGAGTGAGGCTCCTTTATCAAACGGTGTCTGTTCCAAGCCCTTCTGTTCAGGAACAGTCCCACTAGAAAAAGCCCCCCTTTGCAGCTCATCCTTTCTGCAGCTGTCATTGCATAATTGTTCGTGAAGTTACCGGCACCTGTGTCTCCCGATGCGATCTAGAGGCTCCCACTGTTTATTTCAATGTAAATATTTTTTTTTTGTTGAGAAACAAAAGGGGCTGGAAAGAGGGAGGTTATGGGAATATTCAGGATGAGATAAGGAATCTGAGGCAGAAAAGAACACAGCAATTACCTCAGCTCACATGCTCATCTGCCAGATGAAACCAGTTTTACCGGCTGTTGCCCGAAGGCAAAACACCACAGGGCTTCTGATGTCATGTTGGCCTTTGGTTATGAGCCTGGGTAAATGGGTACCTGGCAGAGAAAGAAAAAGGGCTGTGCTGTTTAATGCCAGCTTCATCTATTTATGTTCCTCTAGCATCAATTAAAAATATCTCTGTCTCATTCTGCCTGCCTGCCTGCTTGCCCGCTACTGTGGTATTTGTTTTCTTTCCATAGCACTGCAGATTGCCTTGCCTTACAGTTTACAACAGTGGGAGCTGGCACTTGCTTCTGGCAGGGCAGAGGATGAGAAACCATTTCACTTTTCCTCCACTCTGTCTTCACATGGAGCCACAAAGGTGTTTGATGGGCTGGTTGTTGTGAAGGGGTGATGTACAAGGCCAGAACTGTTGTTAATTTGCAGTGCTTCAATAGCATTAGCTTTTTCCTTAGGGTTTAAATTGAATTGGTGGCATTGCTGGGACAACATAGTGCTGTAGATCTGAAGTGTTTTTTCTTTATTATATTAACCTTCTTTTTCTTCCTCTTTTTTTTTATTTTTCTTTTTTTTTTTTTCTTTTTTTTTTTTTTTTTTTTTTTTTTTTTTTTTTTTGCTTTCTTTATATCACCAAGACCCAGTGAAGCAGATTTTATGTTGCAATAATTCTGCATGTTTTGGTTATAAATATCCCAAAGCAAATTTAAGGTTTTTTTCATATAACTATCAAAGCAAGTGTCTGCTTCAGCCCAAATTGAAAGGGACGTTTTACACATAAAAGTTCATCAGTGGGTGGTAAACAGCTTCTGTTCTAATACATATTGCAAATATTCTGCTGTGGCACACAGCAACAGCTTTGGTGAAACTGGTGGTATCTGACCTAGACACAACAGTTCCCTGTGCTAGTTGTTGTCCCTGGAACTTAAGAAGGGTCTAAGCGTCCAAGAAATCCCAGGAAAATCAAATTTTTTGCCCATGGCAATATAAAATATGCTCCCAGTCTCCAGTTTCTCCTTGCATTCCTAGCCGTCTCTTTGAGAGCAAATAATGCGGCAAAGTAATTTAAAAACAGAGGAGGTAAAAATCAGTAACTTCAGCAACAACAGGACAGACAGTTTCCTCCATCACAATCTCCCATCTAGATTTTCCAAGCAGACTTGCAATTTCAGTGGTTGCCTTGGCAGGTGCCCAACATGATACACCTGAAAGCAGCCGGGCTGTCTGAAAGCAAATGCGCAATGATTTTGAAAAGAGTTCTCAAGTTGATCATCAAAAACTACTAAATATTTCTTATTTTTCTTCTTCCTCAGAGTTGCACACCCTCTGAATGGCAAACGCTTCATGATCTGAAGCCAACACAACAGCACTGGTGTATCACTGGCTTGCAATAACATCTATCTGAAGGGATGTTTTAAAGCAGTCTGCAGTGCTGGAAGGCGGCTTTTTCTGTACTGCTTCTAGCTAGGATGTGTTGATCTGAGCACTCGGCAGCATAATTTATTTATTAGGATATCATACAGTTTTTTTTCCCCATTGACACAGGATTAAAATTAAACATCCCTAACTGCACAGGATGAAAGTGTAGCTTAGCTCATTCAGGTATGTCCGCATTAGGTCCGTGTGTAAGCGATTGCTCTCTGCCAGTTTGATCCTGCTCTCGTGTACAGGAAAAACTCCCCCGAGACAACTCCCCTGAGTTGGATGTTCAGCTGAAACCTGACTGTGCCCAGTGATTGGAACAGACCAGAGCAAACCTTTACAGCTTTTGATTCTCCAAAGACTCCATCAATAGCTGCCATTGATACTAAGGGGCGCTGTCATTAGGGATGAGATTCTTGGGAATGCATCGATTCCTCGGCCCCATCATTTCCCCTGCCAAGCGCAGGGAGGCACCCACATGCAGTGAAGCTCAGTAAATCACCTCTTCACAAGCTGCTGGAGAGGAAGATACATTCCCAAACCATGCAGTTGCCTGGCTGCTAAGGGCTGGAGGCACAAGACAGCCATCATCAGCATGGGCTGGGGTCACTTGGGCTGACTCCACATCCCTTTAAGACCTTGCTCATACCAGTTACCAAGTCTGAGGCTAAGGGAAATGGTGGTACCTTGCAGTGGTCTCCTCCCTTGGTGCTGCCTCTCCCAGAGACTCTCCAGGCAGACAGAAAATGTCTGGCTTAGTGTCCTGCTGCCAGTGCACAGCAACATCTCACAGGGTGGCACTGTGGGAAGCCAAAATACTAAGAGCAGCCCTTGTGTCACCCAGGACCCAGGAGAGGAAAAGGAAAACCATCCCCCACCAAAGGTCCATTTTCAGGGAGGCAGTGCTGGCTGCTGTGGGTGCTAGGAAAAGACCAGGTGCCTGCAAGAACCCAGCTGGCAGGGAAGGCATCAGATGCAAAATAAAAGTTCTCTCTGCATCCCTCCACTGCCATGGGGACCCAGCTGACCCAGACCTGAAAAGCTCTGCTGGGCCAAACCCTGCTCCTGCAAGCAGGTTGCATTCTGCCTCTCTGTCAATAAAGTTTCTCCTGCTCCATCAAGGACTTTTATCCCAGTATCTGGGCTGACAGTCCTAAGTCTGGGGTTCCAACAGGCCAGATGGTGAAAAAGGACTCCAGAAGATACCACCAGCTTTTCAGGGAATGGGTTTGCATGCACATCTTCTTCCCTTGGGGTCTTTGCTGCCCTTGCACCTGGGAGAAGAGTGGTGGGAAGCGGTCAGCCACCCTGGCCATAGGACAAGGGGCCTGCTGGTCCTTTGTTGGTGGACATGGTAAAGAGAAGCCCGAGTCAGCCAGCTGATTTGTAGCTTGTGGCATACAAGGAGCGTGCATGGTGCAGACTTTCAGGAACTGAGTGAACTCTGTGAGGGCCTTGTCAGGGATGCAAAGGGTTTTTTCAGGAGAAAAGGGTTGCCTATCAGGGTGCCTAAGCTTTGCAAAACATGGAAGCGTGGAAGTGAGCACAGTGCAGTGCTCTGAAAGGAGTGGGATGGACTGGGGTGGACTACTATGCCAGCGCAGATGTGGGCTTCCAGGGAAAACAGCCCCTAGTATTATCTAAAAGCTGGATGTTTCCCTGGGAAAGATCATGAAGGAGAGATGAAATATACCTGGAATATCATTACTGGAAATATCACTGAATGCAGAACTTGTTGCCTTTTACACCACCTACTTTGAAACACAACCTCACCCTGCAAGGTCTGCTCTGTCCCTCAGACTCCCTCCTTTTGTGATAAGCAACATGTGTATTACTTTGTCCATTACTCCCTGTGCATACATTATGTGGTGACATATGATGTGGTGATGACACTGAAACCACCTGCTGATTGCGCAAGGTTTGAAAAGGTGGCCTGGAATGGAAACTATTGTCACAAAGACCTTCACACATGGGTTGGTTGCTTGGTTGCTTGGGTGGTTGGTGATTACAGACTATGACGGCATGAGTGAGTAGAGCTGGGCAGTTTTGCTGCAAACAAAGTTATGCTGTAGATTTCCAAAGTTGTGCTGTAGATGCTGGGGTGTCCTTATTCATGGAGATTAAAGCACACAATAGGAGAAGCCACCATGCTACTAATGCTTGCAGAAGCATAATGTGTATGAAAGTACTTCCAGTGCTTCCATCTCCCCAGAAGTAAACAGATATTAAAATGTACTCTAAGTTTGCACACACAGAATCATTAACTTTGTATAGTTAGGGACTAGAGAGAGGGAGGGAAGGGGGATTTTTGGTAGGATTTTTTTTCTTTTTTTTTTGCCCTGGGCAAAATTTTCAACATTAACTAATTAATGTTTATAAAGCACTTTGCATATATAGTGCCTTTCATCAGGGGATCTCCAAGTATTAGATTATATTATCTTGAAGGCCCCAGGCCTGTGCATACTAGCCCTATAAAGTATTAGCCTTATAAACTTTAGTAATTCACTTCAGGTTTTTTCCTGGGTTTTTTTTTTTTTTTTTTTTGGTTTTTTTTTTGTTCGTTTGTTTGTTTGGTTGGGTTTTTTAGTTGGGTTTTTAATCTTTCCTCTTCTGAAAATGTGCCGAGTATTTTGGCTGTGTATATAAAAAGGTGGTAAAAAGTGTGGTGTCAACCAGAATGACCATATGAAAACTCAGGGCTTCATAATGAACTTCTCAAATCCTCTAATTGCCAGAGTTGGGGAGTAGCAACTGTGCCAAACGAAAATTCAACTATAAACCCCACTCATCAAGTAGGGGTGAGGGGGAGGAATCACCACTGGTGAGGGAAGCAGCTCTGACATTTGCTCTGGTAACGACAGTGGGGATAGGGAGAAGGGGAAGAAAGGGATACCTCTGATTTCCAGCAGCAGCAGGAGAAAAACCCCTTGCTCCAGCTTGGGTGTGAGCTGGTGGCTCTTCTGTATTGCACTAAGTTAGTGGTGGCTAGAGGCTGGGAAAGCAAGGATGGGCATGAAATGGCCCATCTGGAGTGTGTTCATTGCTGCCACCCTCCTGGGCAGAGGCAGGAGGTAGGGCACCCCAAAGTCACGCCAACAGCAGTGAATCTCCCATGTGCTAGATCTGAAAAGCCTGCTTGGGTGTGGGCTCAGTGGATGACTCAAACAATTATTTAACAATAGCTGCTTGCGTGAGCTGGCAGGGATGAAGCCAGGTTCACAATGGAAAAAATGTGTGGGCATCTTGGCTTTAGTGAAACGTACAGGGAGCAGACTTGCTGCTGCATGCAGGAACTACCAACAGAGAAAGCAAGGCCTTGGGGAGCAGAAACCTGACAGGGACAAGGCAAAGGATGTCTTCGCCCTTACTTGCACATCTTACAGGTGGAATTCCCCCAGCTGAATTTAGCTGGATAAGGGCTGCTACTCTGAGGGAAAGGCTGAGCAGCATACCCTGTCTTTTGAAGAGTCAGCAGTATTCAGAACTCCAGAATGGAGCCATCATTTTTGAGGCCATCTTGTCCACACTGAAGTGCTCTTTCATGAGTGAAAGTTCACAGCATGGATGGGAAATCCCTCCCCTTCCAAAGGAGAGGAGAGTTCAGCAGAGTGATGGCACATGTAGCTACAACCAGACAGGTACTTCGTCACAGAAATAACTTGATAGCTCTTCAGAGCCTGCACACACTGCAGAACTTTATGGGGAGCTTGGAACAGGTAAAAGTGCTCATTTGCTGCTTGTGGACTGACATTCCAAATTTCAAAATATCCACTCTGCATGCAACTCCCAAGAGAGAGACAGCTGGGAGAAGTGTACAAGGGGGTTATGGGGAATGGCTCTCCAGATAGGTTGTGGGCAGCATCTGGATATGGAAAAACATATCAGGAAACCTAGCAAGTAGGAATCACTCACCAGGCTTGCATTTCTTGGTATGCTAAGCCTTACTTGGTATGCTAAGCCTTACACCCTGCACTGTGCACTCCTGGTCCCAAGGAAGAGTAGGAACTCCACAGAGATCTGTAGGGTGCTCACTGTGTGTTCCTAAAGCAGCATTCAGATAGAAATTCAACTGTAGCAGAGCTCTTGCTGGGCGGGAGAAGGCAGAGACATCTTTGTCATGTCCACATGCTTTATCCCTGGAGCAAGCACTGTGGGAGAGCAGGAGGCTCAAGTCCTGTGTCGGCAGATGTCCTAGGAAGCATGGCCCACAGAGGTTGCTCTGTTGTTGCAAACAAGAGCAGGTTGTGAGGGCCAGCTGTACATAAAGAGTGAAAGAGAGAGTGACCTTTCCTTGCTCTGGAGACACCACCATGCAGAGAGCTGGCCTGGGAGCAGCCAAAGGTTCCATCACCTTGCTCCAACCAACAGTGTGGGCTGATGTACTCTATGTGATTGTAGTGAGCACTGAGAGGGACTTCCGGCTTTCTTCTCTTCCCTTTATGCAGCCATGGCTATAGAGACTGAGAGAAGGGAATCAAAGCAAGAGCTATGTTGTGACATGACTGGGTCTGTTCTCCTGGGCTCCAATGGTGCTCCTCTCCTGGCATTGCTGTGTATGCTGTATGCACTTTGCTCTTCCAGCTTCTCCAGCACTTTATGCACTGAGTTTGACCCCTGCTGGCAAGTGTGTATTTATACTGGCAAATGAGTCCATCTACCAGATAAAGGGCCTCTAATGAGGCAAGCAGACACAGTTATGAAGGGTTGCTGCCACAAGCTGTCCATGTACATGCTCATCTCATGTCCTCTTTGATGCATATGCTTCACTTATGGTCAGGCTAATATGTCTGGTCTTTCAGGATATTCCCACACTTTATATGCAGGAGGAGGGAGCGCTTGGTATTGGTACTACCTCCAACCTAGGGCAAGCATGGATTAATCCACACTCATCAACAGGGAGCAAGGCACCTTTTCCCTTTCACTGGACTCAGGAAGATGTTGCTGCACCAGGCCCTGAGGAGCCAGGCACGACAACTCACAGGTAATCACAGATGGGCTGAGTCATTCCTGCTCTGGAAACCAACCAGCTTCTGCTCTTCAGCTACCTTTGCAAGAGCTGCAGCTCCTGTTAAATGAGAGTGGTTTCGCTGCCTGCTGGTTGCTGTCCATCCAGTTGGAAGCCACCGGTACTCCTCTTCCACTGGTGGGTGGTACAACTGCTTTGGAGCAAAGCTTGGCTTTGAAGGAGAAAGGCTGTGAGGTTTACCCATTGCACAGCCGCAGCTCCACCCCTCACCAAAGCAGGTGAACTGCCAACTGCAGTCTTCAGCCTCAGCAGATCTGGGAGAACTGGGGCTTCTGGGCTGCATTTCCCATTAGCATGCAATTCCCTCTAACTCCTGAATCCTCTCCCTGCGATAGGTAATTTGCCTAGCCAACTGAAGCTCAGGCAGAGCCATGCAGCCTGGGATTTCCCCACATTTCACACAATGAGTCCTGACTGGTACGAGTTGAGATGTAAGAGCAACAAGGAGGCAATACGCAAGGATGAGAGCGGTTTCTGCTGAAACAGAAGAGATGTTGCACAGGGAAGCAACACCGGCATGCTGGGCTTGGGTAGACCATCTCATGGTGCTGTGTAGCCAGTCACCTAGGGAGTCCTCTCCCATGGAGATCATGCTGCTCCTTTGGTGGGGACAGCTGTAGCTGAGCAGTTGTGGTATGACTGAAGAACTTGCAAGGACCAACATTGTGGCACTGATGGTAACTGAGGGACTCCAGAGGGAAACAAGAAAGGACTTGCAGAAAAGCTGACTCTGCAAGACCAAGTTGGGCAATGCAGTTTAGATCAGTTATAGATCTAGAGGCCCTCAAGTGAGGCAGGAGACAGAGGAAGCTTCCCTCTCGTGCCAGCACATCCATATTTGGAGGTGTGGGTGAAGGCTGCTTCCTGCCTGGGGGCTCAGGTGCCAACAAATTGGGCCACTTGGTCTGGTACAGAGGAAGTTTGCCACAGCACTCTCCTTCTCAGGTTTCTGAGGGTTTTGGGTAACTTTGGGGGAGAAGGTATTAATTTGTACCCCCAGATAAAAAAAGTTTCAGCTTTGTCTTAAAGCAAGCTCCTGCACAGTACAGAAAAACAATTCATGTCCCTCCAGAACAGGTGCTGCCAGCAACTCTCCCTACCTCGGGCAGTGCTGAGCTGGTTTTATGGCCCTGGCTAGGATCCTCTTTGGACTATTCAGAGCTGCATTTCTCTCTTATTAAAGTCTGAGGATGAAATAAAGACACCTCTTCTTCACCATCTATCCACAGGGAGGAGAATAACCCTGGTGCAAGCAGCTGTTGTTCCCCACTGTGGCAAGGTGGGCACTGGGGCTTGGCTGTCCTTCCTTCATCACGGATATGAGGGAGCAGCAGCAACGCCCCACAGTGGGGGAGAGCACTGCAGTGAGGCAGGCTTGGGGGATTTGGAGCGCATGATGGCCATCTCAGGCACCAGCACAGGGAGGATGGATTTATAATCATGTGTAAGCCTCAACTTCAGCCCATCAACACCCTCTCTCCAAGGGAGGGGATACAGCTTCCCCTAGAGCATTGAAAACATGGAGGGAAATACCCTTCAGGAACTGCCCAGAGTTCATACTTGGAATTCAGACCACCAGTCTTGTGATTCCTGGAGATCTGATTCATGCTTTTTGAACATGTGGGTTTGGCAATCCTGTGCTTACACTTACAGCCATTTCCCAACCCCTTATTTTCCCCAGAGGTGTTCTCACTTTTCCCTTTTTTTACTCTTGTACACATGAAATAAACTGCTTGGGGGTTAGGGGGGTTGTTACTGATAGCAAAACTCATCTATTAAATTCACAGCGAGTTGCTCACTAAATAACACCAAAAAAAATCCCCACAATTTTATAGTCTAAACCAACCACAGCAGGTTGGAGCAACTCCTCATAGCTTTTGCTTTGCCTTGGGGCAGTATATACTGGGCAAGGGTTTTTCTCCCCAGGGAGCAGCAGGAAAATCCCCCCCACTGCAGCCATGCTGGGGGTGGCAGACAAGCCCTGTACCATCATGGTGGATGTGACCTATCTGTTGTCCTCACATGTTTCTGTGGGAAAGGTGAGCTCCTGTCCCCCCCAGCTGCTCTCAGGAGGGAGGTCTGGGTTCATGCAGGCACATAAGCCCCTAGGAGAGCATCTAAGGGTCTGCCCTGGAGTCATGAAAATAGGATGGTTCTGTTCTGGAAGATTTAATTGGGGAGTTTTGGGCCTACATTAATTTGGGCCAGCAATAATTCAATTTTTTTCTCCCATCTATTTCTTTTGTGCAGTCATAGAAAGGACTGCATCTTTATCACCATAGATATCAACCAGAGGCATAAGTAATACAGTAGCTCAAAGAAAGAGTATTAATTATCCAAGCCTTGTGCTGAGCACCATTTGTATTCCCTCAGACAGCCTGCTGCTGGCACAATGGAAGGCAAAACCATGAATCCATGAGAGTGGAGACTTTTCCATTTTCTCTGAGAGCTCCCTGCCCATTTGAGGACAGAGCAGAATCAGGAAGCAAAAGGATGGGTTTGCAAAGTGCCACCCCCAAAGCCCAGGACAACACTCTGAGGTGTTACAAGATGTGACCTTTCAGTCGGTTTAGGATTCACAGGTAATTTCAGGAAAAGGCTTTGTTGTGGTAAATCGTAGGAAGGTATAATATAGTGCTGTCCTTGGTCTACATTACCTCAAGCAACGGGCTATGGACCTCCACAGAGGATGGCACATTGGGAAAGGGAACTACCAAAAAATAGATGGAGGGAAATCCCCAGTGCAGGGTTTCAGTTGCTGAGAAGTGAGTGCTTCCTTCTCATGGCATTCTCCACGATACCGCAGAAGCCTAACACCAGCAAGTTTTTATTGGCATCACAGCAAAGCCCAACTTGAAGGAGACATCTGAAACAGCTTAATAGCTTAAAGCACTGCAGCTGCCTGGGACAGCGTGCCTGCTTTCTGCAGGAGGTGCACACAGGAATCTAGGGATGGAAAACTGCTCCACCCCAGCTGTCCTTCCATGGTGAAAAGGGAACCTGCTTCTCTGACACCTTGGGAAGGCAGAAATGATAGAGACTTTAGTAGCCAGAGCTCCTCAAGGCTCTCAAGAAGTTACATTCAAGGTTTGGAAGCTCTCAAGACTGCAAATACCATGGAATTGACACTGCCTACTCATTAACAAAGATAATGGGAAAGTAACTGAGCCCTATTTTAGCCCTGTTCAAATTGATTTAATGTCTTGACATGCCCACATGGACCCCCAAGTGCTCACAATTCCTGCCTGGACAACAGGTTTGTGATAAATCTTTGTCAGCTCTCAGCTGAGACGAGGGGCAGCTGAGGTGCTTGTGCAGATGTCTCCTATGGAAGGCAATCAAAGCAGCAAACCTGAAGAAAGCTCAGAAGCTATGGTAGTCATCCAAGGGAAACAAATTATTTGAGGGATGGAGAGGAGAATTAGAGCAGCCATGGAAGCTGAAGAGGAAGGCAGGCTTTTGGGCAGAGAAAAAGTGCCCAACAGCTGTGAAAGATGAGGGTGGAAGCACCTGGTCTTGGTGCTGCTGGTCCATGAGCATTTCACTTGGGTTTTGCCTAAGCACAGAAGTTCAAGTCAGGCTGGAGGGTGCCTGGATGAAGCAGACAGTTCTCTCCCAGTTCAAAATTCATAGAATCATCCCAGTGGAATAGAGGGGCTGAATCACCTTCCTTGATCTTCTGACCATGCTGTTTTTGATGCAGCCCAGGACACACTTGGTTTTCCAGGCTGCAAGTACATGTTGCCTGCTCATCCACAAGCACCCTCAAGTCTTTCTCAGCAGTGCTGCCCTCAGTGACTTCTTCCCCCATCTGTACAGTACTCATGTCTGGGGTTGCCCTGACCCAGGTGCAGCACTTGCACTTGGTCTTGTTAAACCTCATGAGGTTTCCATGGGCCTAATTCTTGAGCTTGTCCAGGTCCCTCTGGATAGCATCCTTCAGGTGTGTCAACTGCACCACTCAGCTTGGTGTCACCTGTAAACTTCCTGAAGGTGCACTCGATCCTTCTATGTCATTAATGAAGATATTAAACAATACCAGTCCCAATATGGACCCTTGAGGGATATCACATGTCACTGATGTCCTTCAGGGCTCTAAGCCATTGACCACTCCAGAAATGACCATCCAACCAATTTCTTATCCATCTAACAGTTCATCCATCAAATAGGATGGACTATTCTCTCTCTAATTGAGAGAGAAGGATGTTGCAGGATATTGTGTCAAAAGGTTTACAGATATTCAGTTATACATCTATAACCTTTCCCCTGTCCACTGGTGTAGTTATTCCATCACAGAAGTCCACTGGGTTGGTCAAGCAGGACTTGTCCTTGCAGAACCTGTGCTGGCTGTCCTGAATCATCTCCCTGTCCTTCATGCGCCTTAGCACAGCATCTGGGAGGATCTGTTCCATGATCTTCCCAGGCACAAAGCTGAGGCTGACAGGTCGGTAGTTCCCAGGATCTTCCATTGTACCCCTTCTAAAGATGGGTACAATGTTTCCCTTTTTATAGTCACCTGAGTCTTCAGCTGAGTGACATGACTTTTTAAATATGGAGAGTGGCTTGACAACTACATCAGCCAATTCCCTCAGGACTCTGGGAGGCATCTCATTGGGTCCCAAAGATGTATGTATATTCAGGCTCCTCAGGTGGTCATGCTTACGCAGTGGAAAACACTTTGCTTCCCAAGTCCCGATCCTGCTGTCCATCCACTTGAGAGATGTGGAGGAGAGTTTGCCATTGAAGAGTGAAGCTAAAAAATTGTTGAGTACCTCAGCCTTGTCCTCATCTGTCACCCCTTTCCCAGCATTGTTTATTAGTGGAGGTACACCTTATACTTTCAAACATCAATCCCAGGACTTAAAACATTGAGAAAGGGCAGTGGCCGGGGAGAACAGTGAAGGAAGGCAGGTTTGTGCAAGGCACGAGCAGGGGAGAAAGATGCAAAACTAAGGCAGCTGTGGGGGTAAAGAACTGATGGGAAGGAGATCCAATACCACAGAAAACAGGTGGAGGAGACAAGAGTGGGGAAGAGGAGCGAGGCCACCGCATCTTGGTCAGACGTGCCTGGGGATGTTTGTTCCAAGAGCCAGGGAATGTTTGTGCTAAATCTTGATGAGAGGAACTTGAGCCCCTTATGCCTGGCTTATTGCCCGCGATGCAGACTGGCTTCTCAAGAAGACCTCCTCAACGAGAGACGTCTGAGGAGGCTGTCACATCAAGGAGCACCCAGGGAATCATTGTTTAGTGAGGCCTCAAGCCCCCCACCCAGGCCTCCCACCCACCCCCTGGCCGAGAGCCGCCGGCGCGCCGAGGGGCAGGGCCTTCCCCAGGGGCTGGGCCGGGCCGGGCAGGCCCAGCGGCCCCGGGGCAGCAGGGCGGTGCTGGCTCCTCTGGGCTCGGAGCCAAGCAGGAGCTTTCTCAAGGCTGCCTCCGCCAGCGCAGCCTCTCCGCCCTTCCCGGGGTTGGGTCCCCGCGCAGGAGCTGCCTGCTGGCCAGCGGCAGCTCCCGCCGTCCATCGCCCCTGTGCCACCCACCCTACCCCAGCCCTGTGCTCATTCGGCCTCTGCCATGTGTCAGGTGCCGCTCAAGGCGGGTCACAGCTAAACTGGAATTTTAAATCTCTTCTTGATCCCTTCTTTAAATCATCCGTGTGTTTCTGGGGGAGGGGAAAAATCACCGAAAGAGGCAGCACCCTGCCCCTTCCACACTGCGAGGGCTGGGTGACACCTCCCGGGCTTTCGTCCTTGGGGGATGCTGCACCTGGGGTCTGCTTGGCTTCCCCGCTCCCAGACGTGGCTCAGGACTACAGAAAGTCGAGCCTGTTAAGGAGAAAAAGCCTGAAAAGGCAGACGTCTAGTTCAGGAGGTGGAGGAGCCTCACCCAGGTACAGGGAGGTCTGGAAGAGTCTGGTCTCTGCAAAGTTTTCATCCCTACAAAGTTTTTTCTTGATGGGGACTAGAGAGAAGAAGAAAAAAAAAAAAAAAAAAGAAAAGAAAAGAAAAGAAAGAAAAATAAGGCTCCTGACTAATTCTCTTCCCAAGACTGCCCTAGCTCAGGGCATTTTCCCTGCCTTGGGAAGTGTTGCAAAATTTGAACTTGCCCTGGAGGTATCTCTCGCTAATTACTGGATATCCTGGTTTTGTGTAAGGACATAGGCAGGACCTTCCCACAGGTTCTTCTTTATGGCATGGGAAAAAAAAAAAACTCGAAACGCCGATTCCTGTTTCAGCATCCCCAGCAGACTGCTGTGAAGGGTTGATTGCGCACTTGAGGGGATCTTTTTCTGGAGCCAACCTCCCCAGCTCTGGGGCATCACTCACCAACAGCTTCTAAGAAGTGTGGAATTTCAAAGGCGAAAACAAGCTTACTTTTAATATTTGCCCTCTGTACCTGACATTTGGGTCACTTTCAATTTTTTTTCCCCTGTAATAAAGAAGGTTAAAGCTTTCAAATTAGAAGCAAAGACTGAGAGCTGTGTGAGATGAGGCCTCTTTGAGTTCGCACCACCTGCCAAGTGATCTGCAAAGGGCTAAGGAATGGAGTGGTGAAAGGCAGGGTGCAGAAAATTACAGACCTGGCCCTGACAAGAGGTAGCACAAGCCTGATTACCACCTCAGCTTGACGCAAGGCACATGCTCACACGGGCTATAAGCCTCCAACCGTGGTTATTCACATCACTAGAGGAAAATTGCTTCAGCTACGAGATGCTGAGTAGCCCACATTGTATTTACACATCTCCTGGTATGTCTAATGTAGCTGCACATCTTCTGCTTACTCCAGCCTCTTCTTTCAGCGTCAAGCCACCGACTCCCATGGATAGCATGTGGCCCACAGCCCACAGTAGCTCAGTTCTGTGCTGGTAATAGTACTTGGTACTCCTTCAAAGAGAAATGAGGTGATAACAGAGGGGTTTTCCAAATTTTAAGAGACATGAAGTTAAAAATGAGAATTGCATTGAGCGGGAAGCAACGATATAAGGATTTCTTCCTCAGTAAGTCTGCTTCATTAAATACACAGCCTGCTTATACATACTCACCTACTTTCTTTCTAGGAAGGTCCTTTTCTGTCTTTTCTCTAAAAGAAAGCCTCTGCATGTAAATGTATCACTGAAGCTCTTGAAGAGAGGAGAAAGCTCTGTTTTCGATCCTCTGTATGCATTCTCCTTTTCCTACTCTTCCTTCTTGAGGCTTCCCACTGATCACCTCTTCAAGGGAGTCTTTATTCTCTGCCCAATTTTGCACAAAAGTATCAAAGGATTTTAGCACATTAAAACTTGAAACCTCTTAAAGAAGGAAGATAATTTATCTCCTTCCTCCCTCTCTCCTTGTTGCTTGAGTTTCACACCTGGGAGCTGTTATAACTCAGTCTCTACATAAAGTATTTCTTTTTAGAAGTTACTCAGCCATCCTTATACACACAGAGCACATGTATATTCACACATAATTACTTGAAGAAGATACTTCCATCCTCCCTTGCAGCTTCTAAGAACAGAAATAAGAAACACCTTAAAATAACTGTAAATAAGAAACCCTGTCACGCTAAACACTTCAAAGTGGAAGAGCAAATATCTCTAGAAGCTTGGGGAACTACACATAATTATGAATTAGCTCTCAAAAAAGATACAGATGATCTGTCAGATAATTTTTCATTTCAAACAGATTTAAAAATACTATTCCCTGTGATCTAGTAGAGACAGTAACTGCTTACTGATAACTGCAGAGCAGTTGTCAAACAAAACCTGTGGAGTGGGAGTGTGGCATGCCGAGCTGTTAAGATGGACTTTATGCCTTAGCAGTACCTATGCAGAAGACCCTCACCTTTGCTCCCTCCCACCAGGGCACAGCCCCAGGGAGAGGTAGTCTTTCAGTGACACTGCAAACGGACAGAACTCTGGTGAAACACATCTGGGGCCTCAGTGTGGGCCCTGACACCCCTCAGTGTCCACCTGAATCACACAAAACAGGCTCTGTACCCTTTGCTTGTTCTCAGACACAGGTGGACAATGAGACACTTGGAAGAGCTGTGGGACTGCAAGATGGGGTTGGGGAAGAGAATGGATGACCATCTCTGATAGGGTATCCAGCAGGAACTTTGGATGGCTCTGCCAGGGAAACATCCCTTGGAAGATGGGAGGTACCTACTTCTATAAAGACCTTGTAGAAAACCTTTGACTGAAATAAGACTATGGTGGAAGTCTTGGCCACCATGAAACACCAACTTTGTACAAGGATCTTCCCGGCGCAGAAAGTAGCAACCTCAGGGCTGTGGGCTGACCTGTGCCACCATCTCCTTTCACTCCAGAATAATCATTAAAGTCGAGGATGAAAACCCTCCTTTTCCTCCCTTCTTCACAACAAAAAAACCCTTTCAAAACCAGGCTCCCTGGAGGGGAGCTATGAAGCAGGGGCTCATGAGGAGAGACTGGGTAGCAAAGTTATCAGCTAACATGCCAGAATACAGAGAACAGGCAATGAGTGACCAGCTCATTCCTGTAATAGAAAAGAGGCCATAGGAACAAGGACTGATATATCTGAAAAGAGAAGACTAAGTTTATTGCTTATTCCTTCAGTGTTACAAAGCCAAATGGGGTGCTTGTCCACGTTACAGAAGGCCTGCACCAAGTGAAATACTGGCAAGTGTGTCCTGAGGACAAGCTTTGTATCCAGTGAGGGAGGGACAAGCCACTGACACATGGTAATGAGCCCAGAAGCCAAAGTGGAAAACAGACAGGTGCAGTACACTGTGCTCTTCAGTCTTGGTACTCAGCTTTGCACCCCTCAAAGGAGTAAAACCTTCACCACAGATTGTAGTTATTTCCAGAGCTACAGCCATGGGACCTGGGATAATGACGGCTGCATTCAGCTTTCAGAGCATGCGCAGACATCGTGTGCTACATGCACAGGGAAGTGTGCAGCGCTTGGCCTCAGAAAACCAGCAGCCCTCATTTGAAAAGCTGCTGGGAACAAGCCTGTTTCACCAAGTCCAATCACTTGGACTGTCTGCCCCTTCAGCACATCCTCACTTGCTTTAGTCTTTCTCTCTTCACCCCAGTGATTACAAATGAAGAGGAAAGCAAAGAACAGAGCAAAGAGATGAACCTGGAGAACAGCTGACAGCACTTTTGCTCAGCAAAGTGCACTCACATGGCAGGACACAGGTGCCTACAAAGAGAGGGGGCCTAGAACAACCTGATGCAAACAGTAGCCTTAAGCTACTCGTGTCAAAGTGTCCAAGAGAGTGCAATGGCTTTGAGGAATCATCCAGCAATGTCTCACAATCCCCTGCTACCTTCCTCATTAAACCTCGAACAAAGCTGCAGGGTGTGTTAGTGCACTCCAGCTAGGCTTTCCCACAGGGAGAAGGGAAAAGCTGGAGTCAAAGACAGTGCAAAGGGCTGGATTCAGTGCTAAGACTTGAAAATGGCAATAAAAGGAAAAGGCAGCAGTTGGAGGAGAAACAATACAGGCCTCCTTTTGTCACCAAGTAACACACAAAATTTGGCATGGAATGCTGCTGAGATAGTAGTAAAGGGCAGGCAACAACAGCTTTCCCCCCACACACAATTGTATATCCTTTTCTCTGAAGGTTGAGCATTTCAGTGACAGGGATAGTTGCCCAGCCAGCTCAGTGCATCAGAAACAGCCTAGCAGGCCAGCTGGAAAGCAGGAAGTGCCTAGAGCAAGCTTTAGAGCCCTCCCAGCACTGGTGGCACAGCAATACCCCCGGGTTCCCAAGCTTGAACATGAGCACACTGAGAACTAAAAGGCAAGGGAGCATGATAGCAGGTTTTGTCCTCATCACCTCATGACTGGGATTTTAGTATTCCCATAAAGGTCAGGAAGAGTGGGGAAGAGCTCGGAAGTGAACCCCTGGTGATCTCTCCTTTAATTCCTGCTGTGGCTGAGCAAAACCCAGGTATCTCCTAAATGCAACTTTAGAGGATACATTTCTGAGAAGCAAAGCTGAGGTCAAATGGGAGGCAGGATGAACCTTTGGCAACGAGACAAGTATTTTCAGTTTTTGCACCAAGGACAAAGCTGTCTCTGTCTAAAATTAGGCCTAAAGACTTGCTGAAAAACCTTTTTGAAATATCTGCTACTCTACAGTGTAAAATTTTTGAATTTGAGAGGTCTTTTGGGACTGGGGTGGGTGTGGACATGACACATGGGGAAGAGGGAGCACACAAGGAGAATCTACTGGTGAGAGAGAACTTGCTCTGGCAGCAATAAAACCATGTGATCTGCATCACAGGCAGGCCATAAAAACACCTGAATCATCCATAATCCCTTAGATATATCTATTTATCAATTATTTTCTCCAACATATTTCACTTCAGTATTGCACCAGTTTCAAGAGAAAGAGGCAAGCCAATATGCAGATGCTCTTTGTGGTTCTCCAGCCTGCACTTAATTGTGAGTTGCTTTAAAAATAATTTAGGACAGTGCTTCCACAGCACATTGCTGAAGTCTGACACAGTTCACGCTTTCGCTTCCCAGAACACGTGCAAAGCTCTCACCTCTGCCCAGCTGTTAACAAAAAACCCCACAACCCAGTCTCTGTGCTGACTGAGAGGAGGAAATCACACATGAGGCGCTGCTTATTCTCCCTGCCCACCCCTCCATTTTCCAGCAGTCCTCTTCTCTGCCACCCACTTCTGTTTAAAAGCCCTTCAAACAGAGATGTTCCTAGTTAATATGTCATGTGAGGAAACTGTGCCAGCTCCTGCGATGGGCAGACAGCTGGGGCTTGCTCTCAGAGTCACACCATTAGTCACAGTGCTGACAGCTTCAGATGCTGAGCTTCTCACGTCAGGAAACAAAGCTACCAATTTATTATTTTTAATAAAATAATTGCTTTAATGAAGTATTTAAAATAATTTTTAACATCTGGTCAATAAGATAACAGTACACAAATATGGAAAATGCTGCACTTTACATAAAAAGTAAAGCTAAGCATTTAATTATACAAAAACAATTTTGCCCGATGCCATCAATAGCTTGCAAACTATAGTTCAGTCAAAGTACTGCTTTTCTTTTATATATATATATATATATGCTATATATACATATATAAATAATTTACAGCATTCATTTGCTAGATTTGTTCACTACTGTTCCAACAAAAAACAACATAACTGATTCACAACTCTGTGAATTTGGTAACCATCTGCAGTGGTTCTGACAGTGCAGAATAGTTGTGTTAATAGTTGCTTCAAGTTTTGAAGCAGCATGCCAAGTAACCATAGAAAGCTTGTTCTTTCAAAGAAAAAAAATGCAGCAGGAAGCCATTCAATAGCTGGTTCGAGCATGGTGCTAATAATGTTCTCTGTTTGATCCCTGTGCAGACTGTTCACTTAAGAGTTGGGCTTGGTGATCCTTGAGGGGGTCTCTTCCAACTCAGGATATTCTGTGATTCTGTGAATGTAGTCAGTGCCTTTCCCACCAGTCCTGGGAAACAGCCATGCTATACAGCGCTGTGTTATGGAAGGCAACATGTTTGGAAGGCTGGAGAGAAGGGTGACCCAGAGGGCTTTCCTTCCACCACAAGGCAGTCTTTACCAGCAAGTAGACAAACTTCAAATCTGCTCTAACAGTCCAGTCTTTATAATCCAGAGTCCTCCTCCTCACTGAATGGAAACAAAGCAACTGTCTAAATACTTTCTGTTTGAGAAGCTTCCCTGTGACACCACATTGAAGTATTAAAACAATATTCTAAAGCAGTGAATCCTGTGCTTGCAAACACTGCTGCTCCCCAAGGAGAGTCTTCAGCTCCAGAGCTTCAATGCATCTCAACTTTTCCCTTTTTTGTAGTCAGAGCAGTGTTTTTTTTTAATATCTTTCACATCTATGCTCAAGTTTAATGCTATTTTTTGTATCCACAGAAAGATAAACTGTTTCTTCTGTTTACCTTTTTAGGATCTTTTACTCCTTGTATTTTTAGTAACTCCAAATTTTCCATGACCATTCAAGTATGCCCTAACTACACTGTGTGATGTACTTCAATCACAAGAATGACTGATTTGTCCTCTTTCCCTCAGTTACTTTCTCAGAGGAAAGGCTGAGGGCAATTGAGGCAAAGTGTGGGTCAGAAAGGACCCCTCATTCCTTTTGCTTGCTACTTTCATCTCCACAAATGAGCATCCAGTAGTAATTCTAAGCCCAGAAAAGTTAAGATGTTGAATCAGGACAGGCAATACATTAGCATGTTTACTGACTGCTGGTTCATGATTAAATACAGTTTCCATGCTGTGCTGTGCCATTATAGTGGTATTTGTTTCCCTAAGTAAGATTGGGTTGGAAGGTGGCACTGCACATAGAACAGATGTTGCAGACTCTGGAGTACTGAAGTAAGTGACATACATACACTAGGGACACTTATCAAGCCCTCAGAGCTTGTAAGAGAGTTAAATGCAAGCAGATCGCTGCTTATGTGTGCAGCTCGGTGTTTCCACTGGTTTACAGACTGATTTAAGCCAAGTATTATTAAAAACCTTACAGCTGCTAAGTTAGGTATTTAATAAAAATGTTTATCTGTAAACAAGAGTTATCCTTACAACGGATCATTTCCCAGAAACTGGAATTTCAAGACAGTGCAACAATGCTTCAGTGTTTTCTTTGGCAGTAGACAGCACGGTGAAATGCAAGATTCAAATCACTTCAGAAGAGCACGGTACAAGTGTAGAGAATGCTTCATGTCCCTCTCTTGTTCCATGCAGAATATCAAGTCCCTGAGACAGACACGGGTTACTCTTGGACAGAGCATCTGCTTCGTAAGGCTAAAACTTGATGATCCAGCAATTCCATTGCCATTCAAACCCTAAATGGGGGAGAGAGAGGAAGAAAAAAACCATCAGAAACATTAGAATTTCATGTAAATAAAAGTGTTTAGTTAACTAAACTGGTTGGATTATATTGCCTACTTGTATAAAACTAGCCCTCTGATGTTCAGCTTTCCATGCTGAAAACCAACAATCCACAAATCCTTGCACATTAGATACTGAAAAAGACAAAGCAAACGCTTGCCAGCTGATGGTTTATTTCAGTCAAAGCAACCACAAAGTTCTTTCTTCCTTTAAAATTATACTAATATGGTAAGATAAATAACTGCATTTCACTGAAGTCTGGTAAACAGACTTGTGCTGAGAAAGGATCAGCCAGCTATGTACCTATGCAGAGCCCCAGTTTGTGCACAGCTCTTACTACCCTGCTTGCTCCAGAGATTTTCATCTCTTCATGAGAAGAACTGTCACTGTGAGTGCACCCTAGCTTTGGAACAGGGCCAGCAGAAACTCTCATCCAGCCATCATCTGTGCTCTGTCCTTTAAGGGGGCAACAAATACTCAGTGAAAGCATCCAGATATTCAGAACACTGTATCTGAGCCTATCCATCTCAGTCAGCTGCCTTGCTTGGTTATGAAAATACAATTGGTAGGAGATGATGATATTTAGTAGTTTTACATTCAAGCTACTGGAACGAGCAACCCCCACGCTTTCCAAAATGCCCCAAGATTTATTATTAGGGGTGGGGAAGAGGAAGATTACCACGAGCTGCACAATAGACTGGCTACTTATCTTGGAGCCAATCTGTGCTGCACAGCCAGTCTCTTATCACTACTGGAGGGTTCTTGGTAATGAATGTAATTTGTACAAATACGAGTGCTCAGTCTCTGTAACTTCAGCAAGGCAATGCCTGCCAGCATCAACACCACTTGGAGATGGTGTTGCTTGGATGCAGTGTTAACTATATCAATTCTTACCCTAACACTCTCTGCAAGACTTCAGCAAAATGACTTTGCCCACTTTGCTTAGAGAAATCTGTTTAAGCCCCCTATTTATAAGAAATGACTACCAGTGTTGGACTACATATAGCACCAAATGCTGCTGTTGCTGGGGTGGAAGCATTGAAATTTATTAAAAATATAAGAGATTCACCAGAGAGCACATGCTAACCACAGAAAACCCAGGGCACATTGCAGAAATGGAAGCTGTATTTTTTACAAGCAGCACGCAGGGTATTCAGCACCATTTCATTTGCTTTACAGTCAATACTATTAAACACTATGAAATGCCATCATTTGAAACTTTCAGTTTGTTAAATGGCTTGTAACAAATGTGTTTGTGGGGAAGACTGCTGGCCACATTGCACAGAGGGCACTGCTGTCCTGGTAAGACACAGAAGGGTCACAGTTCAAGTTTGTCACATGACAACCCTGAAGGATCCAGGGAAAAGATAGCTCTGCAATGCAGCTGCCAGCACGGGTTGAAAAGGAGGTCAGTCCAACAGGATGCAGCAGAAGGCCCGAGGCAATGTTATAAATGAAACAAACCCCAAGGGTTTTCAGTAACCCAACAGCAATGTCCTTTATAATTCAAAGAACTTTATTGAGGTGAAAGTATTTTCTCTCTAAATAAGTCATTAGTCTAGAAGTCTTACCTTTAAAAAGACACCAAACAAAGCCACCTCAATCCTGTTCACTCTTACAAAAAGGAGACAGACGGCACAAATCCCGCAGCCTGCTTTGGAAGCTGTTGTAGCTGCAAGATGCTACAACAGGGCAGAAGCACCAAGCTGCCTGAGTTTGAGACAGAGTTGTGGATTTGTTTATTCTTAAATTCTTACCCATCATGCCCAGTGCAGAGACATAAAGCAATAATATGCTGTAATACCACATCCAAAGTCGAAGCTTATCCTGGGCCTCTATTTACTAAGACAGCCATTCACAGTTCTAAGTTTCCCACAGCATCACTCTGGCTTATCAAAGCTACTGAACACAGCATTGCAGGGGCCAAGGAGCTCTCTGACAACCAACAGCTCCTACCACAAGTTAAAAGAAAGTGTTGTCTCTCAAAGTACACGATGGTTTAAAATTAAAGCAGCCAACAGACAGCCTAGGTCATTCCAGTCCAGATAAGGACCATGCTGGAGAAACCACTTTTAAGTGAATTTATACAGTGCTGAGCATTATCTCCATTAGCTACTGTCTTCCACAGTTGTACTGAAACACTGATTTTTCCTGGTTTTGTTTTGGAACTTGGACATTAACACAGGCATCTGTGATGGTTCTTTGGGATGTGCAGATCTTGGACCACTGCTTGGTCCAAGACTTTAGTTAAGAAATGCCCAACACTGAGCTCTCCAGCTGACACAAGGGACACTTTAGGGGAGGGTCCTCTGCTACTCCACTTGAGCAAATTCCTATTGGGCAGGAGCTCAATCTTGTCTGGCCTTAGGCAACAGTCAATAATCGTGTCCTTTAGATCTCACATACCCCTTCCTGAAAAGCACAAAGCTTTTGAGACCTGAAAAATACCAGCCCACTCCTTGCTCCCAAACATCTCTATTATGCTCCTTGCACTCAGGCAGCAACCACTTGTGCCTTGCTGTTCTGGGGGATCCTTCACTGCTAGTCCTCAGCATACCCCAAGACAGCTTTGTTTATTTCTGTTTTTCATCCAGGTCACAGACAAGTACAAAGATAAGCAAATAGAAAATGCATCCCCGTTGAATCAATTCTAGCACCTTTTTTTTGTTTTGTTTTTCTTTTTTTGTTACCTTGAAGTTCCTGCCTTTCAGTAAGCCCTCACCACCCTGCCTTCCTTCCAAAAGGGAAATGACACAGAGACATGAAGCCCAGGAGGGCCAACTACCTGTGTAGATTCTGCCTGGGTATCACAGCTGACAGACCTGTTTGTAAGCCAAGTAAGGCACTACAGCAGTGTAACTGCACTACTCTAAACCACCCTTCCCAGTACTGAGACCACAACTGGCTTAAAATCAGCCCCAGGAGGTCACAACAGCAACAGTCCCGCTTTTGAACTACCCTCAGAATTGAGCCCAATCAGCAGCTTTTCCACAGCAGCACACTGTCACCCTTAGAGCCTTTTATACACACCTGACAGAGATCAATTACACTTACTGATCTTGGCAGCAGAACAGCACATTGTGGTGCTCCTGCTGTAATCCCAAACTGTTGAACAGCCAGTTTCGTTCAGAGGGTGCTCTGGAAACCTGCTTAAAGGTCTCTAGAGCTCTCTCCAGTGGCCGGATGGAGAATTAAATACCAATTCTCTGAAAAGGCAAGACTGACGTTAATACAGAGCAACCACTACCAGCTTACTTCTATTCTGCAAGGTATCTGGAGCTTGGTATCTGCAAGTTTGGATAATGGATACTGAGAAGGATTTCAAAACTGCTCAGAGCTATTCTACAGGCCCTGACAAAAAGCTCAGAGGTCTGCAGACACATTCCTCTCCACCAAGTTCCAGTCAGGTTCAGTGAGCTGATTCTGGTGGAGTATATGCCCCCTTCCCAAATTCAATGACTTCACACCAACCAAAATTCAAAATTTTAAACTCTTGGAAGGGAGACACTTTAGGGAGAAAAGTGTTCAGTCAAATATTAAAAGTCAAGCCAAGAGTTCTCATTTCAATTTTTGGTGTGGCATAAACATATCACAGTCCCAGAGACAAGGTCCCAAGAGAGCAAACTGTTATTGCAGTTCTGCTGCATATTATAAAATTACCACCAGCAGAAGGAAGCAAAGTCATGAGACACTTTTCAATGACATCTCCAAACACTGAAAAATGACAGCTGTGTGCAGCAGAGATGTTGCTGAAAGGTGGTAAGAGCACCTAGTGAATTGAAGCAAAAGCATCCAGGTTCAACCCCCCCTCTTTGTCATGTGAGGTCACACTGAGGTCAGTGATACCTCGTGTGTGCTGTACTTGGTTCCTCAGCTGTAAAACACAGAACACATTCCTGTCTCACAGGAGGAAACAAGGGTTAAAAAACCATTAACACATTGTGTTCAAGCACTTACCTGAGTATCCTCCAGCAGCCAGAGGGAAAGGAACAGACCTTGTAAAAATTGTGACATTTCTGCTTGTACACACAAGTGCCTAATCCAGGCCAGAGAAAACAAAGTGAAAGAAGTTCACTTTGGCAGTTTGGTGGCAAGCCAGCCTACTGATGCTGTCTATTTTAACAAACCTCAGTCTCAGACAAATACTCCCACCTTCACAACACTAAAATATTACATGACTCAGTATTTATACGATTCTTTTTTAAAAATAAAGTTGGTTGTATTAAGTTGGGGTGTGGGGATTTTATTCTTTTTTAACCTTACAGACCACTAGGGTAGCTCAAGCCAATGGCTGAAAGATTTCAGATCTCTGTATCCAGACTGCTTCTTGTGCAGCTGAAAACAAATGTGTATTTATGATGTTATCTGCAGCCTACACAAAAGCCTCACAGAGCTGTCAGATCTATATAATAGAAAACTCCATTCAATTACACATTTTTCTTCAGATTTTATTGCAACATTCCTACAAGTCCTTTCAAATGTAGGCAACAACATGTTTTACATATTGAAACAAATTACTGTGAATGCAATGTCAGTTTATTCACTATTATGCCCAAGATTCATGTACGCATGTCACTTCGTATGGGTACATCAGATGCTTAATCTGTACCTGGAGGTAATGAATCCTATACAAATATGTCATGTTATTTAACAGACAATTATTAAGCTGAAATTTTCTGGCTCTTTGCCACATCATTTTAAGCAATGTATTGTCAACCAAATTATAAATCTCTTGACCCTTCACATGTCATCAACATTTGTGCATTACCAATATGTTCAGCCTAAAGCTACAATGCAATTAGTCATTTAAATTGCAGATATCTTTCACATATAAGAAGAATTAAGTTCCTCTCCAGCACAGAGAAGGCACGATATGGGCCAATGAACTGTATTTCTGAAGCGTGTGAATGGCAGCTGAGAATATTTTTGCCTATTTACATGGGGAAAAATTCAGATCAAGTGTATGGCCTAGATTGACAGGCACCAGGAAATTCAGCACAGAAGCTGAAACGCTTTAGCTGACAGAGCTGTGCTTTGTTAGGTCTTGAAACAGATAACTAAGATGCTGAAGACTTTTTATAATTGCAGTAACTTTTAGCTCCCTTCTTCCCCAAAGGTATAACCATGTCATAGACTTCAGTTGTCCAAGAGCTTAAATAAGAACCAGAAATTGAAATCAAGATTCTGCATACATTAAGCATATGCAAAGTAGAAAAAAGCTCACCCTCCAGTATCACTTAATACCTATGGGCTGGGGGAAGGGGTACAGAGACAGAAAGAGATACAGAGAAAGTGAGAGAAACCACTGAAGTGTAGAAACAGATTTTGTAGCCTTATATATAAGTAGCCCAATTTGAAGTGATTGCTCTTAATAATTTTATGAAGCTTCTAAGAAAATACTTTAGCAGACTATCATGTACTCATGCCAAAGACCAGACAGTGGCCTCATTGCACAAGGAGCTGTCATTTGCTACAGAGCCAATTCATGCCTTTAAATTCACACTTAGACACAGTCATGTTCTTAACACCTATACTGAAGCTGATGAATTGTGCCAGTGTGTTCTCTCATCAGAAGAGATTATGGCCAAAAAAGTGGCAGTAACTTCAGTTCACACACCAGGAAAAAATAAATCATGTCTCTTCCCCAGTGACTTGGATGAGTTGAGTTTATTTCCATTCAGCAGAAAGAACTTGTTGCTCAAAGGCTTAGTTCTCCCTCGGTCAACCTAAAGAACATTTCCGAAGCATAAACAAGCACCATGTACAGCAGATGTTTAATCAACATGCATACCAGCATCCCCAAAGTTGTAAAGCAAGAAGGGTAAGTGTAAGTTCTGCTAACAGTGATCAGATGTGGCAGACACAAGAGAAGATGACAAGCTCATTTCCTCCACCCACAGTCAATACTAAAAATGGAACAATGACCACTGCGGTAAACAAGGCATTTCTCCCATTTTTGCTTGCCAAACTTCTTTGCAGAAGGAGAATGCAAGTGTGGAGTGCTGTATTAGACGTGCGCAACCCTGGAAGTATCACGTTATTTTAAGTATGTTGGCCAGGGCTAGGGGTTTGACAGAAAGGAAACACTTGAATGGCTCTGCACTGACCACAGCACATCAGCTGCATGATTTACTTATGTAGCAACTACTTGCAGTAGCTTAAGTTTCCACAGCAAAGCCAGACTACCTGTGACAAGGCAAGACCCACATTTAGTAACAAAGCAGCCAGTCTTAGCAGGAGACAAAAGCAGTATCTGGAAGGAGGAATTTCCTTTGCCATTGGATCTGGCAAAAAGAAAGACAAGACATGAGATGTACACCCCCGAGTCAGTCAGTGGAACCAACCTGGAAGAAAGCAAGTGAAGAACTCAGCACCAATACCACTTCAGGGCAGGAGAGACTGTATCACTTCTAAATACTTAATGTGTTATGATGGAGCCAGACAAGTAATGCAAAGCAAGTAGTCCACCTCAAAAAAATTACACAGAAGTACAATCCAACTAAGCTTTCCTATACAAAGTAGAAGGGCCTGACCACAGTATTCAGATGGTGACCATAAGTGTAACAGTCAGTCTTCTGAGTCTACTTTCAGAAACATCTGTAGACTTTTTTCGTCTCTGTTGCATGATTCTACACAAATACACAGCTCTCGGTTCAAGGCCAAACATGACCTTGCATCCAAGACACCTCTGAATAGAAGGAAAGAAAGTTTAAGGAATTGGAACTGTTGTCTTCAAATTTCTAAGATTCCAGTTACAGTGGGAATGAGACAAAGCTGTTTCCAAAATGGCTTTGTCAACAGAAAAGCAGTGAAACTTAACAAAAAATATAAAAAATCCTTGACTATTTATCAGCATTGAAAACATTATGGGGAGTGTTACCAACCAGTAGAAGCTATGAAACAGAACAAAGAATTGGGAAAATGAGTCTGTGGTTTCAAGTTTACTTTTTTTCTTATTTGTTCTAGGAGTGTCCTCCCTTCCCAAGATGAGTTAGTTTTCAATTCTTCCTACCCTTTAATTCATTACTGTTTACCACATGCCCTCAAACTAAAGGAGGAGGAGAGGTGGGTAACAAATGCACAAACCCCAAGATACATATAAATCAAATCCAAAGGCCTCTCCCCTTCATTGTATCCAAAAGCATCCAGAGGGATAAGAATGAGTGAGATGAAGATATTGCCACCTCTGGATTACAAGTAGCACCAATTAACACAT
This sequence comes from Bombycilla garrulus, assembly GCA_013400315.1. Lineage (NCBI taxonomy): Eukaryota > Metazoa > Chordata > Aves > Passeriformes > Bombycillidae > Bombycilla > Bombycilla garrulus. Next base: position 928,660 of record VXBU01004977.1, read on the forward strand.
TTTCACAATAGAGGGATTTTCTTACCAGGGCTTTCTCAAATTACTCTTTCTGAACAATACCATTCAAATGTTAAGTTGCAGTGAAGAGAACATGCAAAACTACCCAAACTAGTGTTTCCAACAAGAAAGGAAAAATATTTCCCATTACACTGATGCCTTTTCTTTCTTTTATTTTTTTAAATTAGGCCTAGAGCAATTAGCCTTATTTTTTCATTCCATGATCATCATGGATTTGTCCGCACTACTATTTCAACTTGAAATCATGGCAATATATGGATTTTTTTTTTAATATTGCTTTTAGGTCCAAATTAGTTGACAGGAACTTCTCTGGACAAGAGCCTCCTTCTGTACTTGTTACACTATGAGGTGATGAGGTTGCTGGCAAGCAGGCTTCTAGCTGGAAAGCACATGCTTGTGTCACCACATGTTCTAGTTACCACATTAAAATGACCCATAATAGGTCTCCTGGAAAGACCAAGTAAAGCACAGTTTCAGACATCATAATAAAATGAACGTGCAGGAATCATGTGCTCAGCTATCTCGGGAAAAACACTTTTCAGAAGAGCCCTGTGCTGGAGTGTGGAGAAATAGAAAACCTTGGGCTTAAGAATCATCCCAGTTAAACTCAGATGCTCATTTGTGGACAAGTTAGCATACCATGCTCCCTAAAATGCTGGTTTGAGCCCTTCACATTTACTGCAAGAGCAGGCAGCAGATCCAACCAACCCAGTCTGCTGAACTGAACTTTCCCAGTATCCATTATGTTTTGGTACTGAATAAAGAAAAGCAAATGTGCAACAAATTTGCTTACAGAGTTTCACTTTTTTTAATACATACTTGAACTGATTATTTCTTCCCTGTCTGCCCAAATACCTTAGGGCTTTGGTTTGAGTCAATAATTGCTTGAAACAATTCCTTTCCTTTAATTATTGCAGAAGGCAACCATAAAAAGAAGCTGTATAGAGCTGACATGACCATAGGAGACACAAACATTGCACAAAGAACATTAGCCAAAGAAAGTTGGAGTCATAGTTAAAAATCTTAATCCAGTTAGCATGAGTGATTTCACTCAATAATGTTAAATATCATTCATATTTAGGAATAACTTCTTCCATCATACTTGTCTACCAAGTTATTAGGTTTTAAAAATAATAATTATAATAAAAAAGGGTCACAGGAGTATTATGCACAGATTTACTTGCCTTTGCACAGTCTAGAAGTTCTGACATCTAAGATTATTTGAGAGTAAAGCTGTCTGTATTTGCAATTTGAAATGAGAAAGCACATCCTGCCTGTTTAAATTATTCTCAGACAGGTTGCCCAAAAAGATGATTTTAAAGATGCCCAAATGTGTATCAGCCTAAGGCTATATTGTACTTGCTTTCAGTTTCAAAGACCTCCTTTCATCTCTGAAGAATGGAATGTTGTTTACTGCTCAGGATGTTTTGCCATGTTATCATGAATGTATTACAAATGTTCTGCTTCTTGAACTAGAGAGTGTTTGTCAAAACCATTCTTAATTCTACATGAGAAGTCTTAAGCCTTTTATAAATCCTGCTCAGATATATTGGGACACTTAAAAACATTTAAATCTAAACATCCTTCTCAAGGATTGCTGTATTTCACAAAATACAAAAAAAAAGGCCTGCAGAGAAATGCTTTCTGTCAGCACAAAGCCAGGAAGAACCAGGGAGTGGAATGCAAGCTTGCATGCAAGAAATGAAAATAGTTTCACTGTTAGAATTAGTTTCACCTACTGCCCTTATGAATCAGTAATTTAGTATACCAACCTATATGAGAAGCTGCTTAAAACACAGCAGGTAATTTTGTGACAATAGAATGTTATCAAGGTTTATGGTCAGTTTTAGGCGTGTCACGTCCACATTCTTTTAAGTGGCGAAGTAAATCATGGATCATCAGCTTTCAACAGCAACACTGTTATCTGTCTCTCTTTGGCATAATACCATGAAGCTTTTAATAAAGCAGACATACCACAGATGATGAGAAATAACTGAAAAGTACTTAACAGGCAGACTTGTTAAATATTCAGAAACAAATCCGGCAATAATTACAGAAAACCACTATGAAGAACAGGAATAGTTACCCGATAGAAGCTTGGGGGAAGATGAGAAAAGGATGGGGAAAACTGTTCTTGTGCTAGACTGATTTTTTCAAGTTTTTCCAGTGGTATTATATATAAAAAAAAAATAACCATACATTTAGCTTCATGTGAAAGTGTATTAAAAAACTTCAAAGAAAAGAAAAGCTGCTCAAAAGCTGTGAATGCTGCTTTCTGCAGCTTGTTTAGAGACAGATTGCTTCTCTTCACTTGTGGTTAACAGGGAGTATTCAAAGACCTAATTTTGTATCCATGCCAGGGGAAAAAAAAGTTAAAAAATCACTGGAACAAGTTAATCTCACCTGCTTGCCGAGGCCTTTTGTCAGATAAAGAAAAAACTACAGGACAGATGCTACCACTGTCTCAGTTACACTGCAAATAACTGAGGACAAGGTTCTCCCAGACTCTGCTATGCAAAAGTGACAGAGTATTTTCAATCCAACCATCTATTTAAGCTTCCCAAACAACAAGAATGAAAAAGATTTAGGGGTCATCAGAAAGGACAATTTTCTGATGCCTCCACACAAGAGTTACTCTCCAGGCTCCTGCTCATGGTGATTATGTCAGGCCAAGCAGGCTTTCACTTGAGAAGTATTGAGGCTTCACAACAGAGGGTCAAAACTGGCAGTAACACTAATTTCTCCGATCTCCAGCAAAGATGATGACCTCTAACAGAAGTAGGCTGTCAGTGTCCTCAGAAAGGACTTCTGCAGCCAAAATACCTTCCCAGATACCAGGAACTCTTCAGCATATTAAGAGATTTGCTCAGAAAATATTTGTTAAAAGCATGTTCAATATTCAACATGAGCCATAGAAGACGATCTGGCTCATACAGGAAGCGAATGGTGTAGCTTTACTGACTTATTTACTGCTTTTTTAGGAGAACCTAGCCAAGGTGAACTCACACAATATTTGTGAAGAGTCCCTGTGCATTATGCATGGATAAATATCCATGTCAAATGTCAAATCAAGAGCCATTTCAGAAGCCATCCAAACCAAGCACTGTGAGTTCGACTGAGGGGCCATGACAACTTCCTGCTGTGGGAGGCCAGCACAGCTTGGCTACCCTCCACTACATGGAGTTTAGACATCCCACTAGGCGGGAATTTCTCTGAATTTCTCTGAGTCATCATTCATTCACAGCACTCTTACACACAGTCTTTCCTTTAACACACAACTACACACTCCTGTCATATTTACAAGAAACAATCCTTTCAAGCACCTAACACACAAACTAGGTTTCTTACAGAATACAATGAACCATTTTGTATGAGAGAATTCTCACTTCTTCCTACAGGGAAAGATAAATGTAACTCAGTATGAAGATGTAACACCATGCAAGTCACCTCGAGCCGAGATCCAATGTTTGAAGAATCCAGTGGTCTTTTCTTCCTTGGTCCAATGGCTGCCAAAGCTGTGAGGTTGGCTTCTCTTTGTTGCATCTGTGCTAATTCCAACTGTTGCAGCTAATTTAAAAAGAAAACATCTGCATTAATTATGACACACATTATGTTAGAGGTTCTTTTCATAACAGTTTCAGACAGCTCTGTAGCTCCTATAGAAATAATGTTTTTTACAGCATCTTTCCCCTCTTCCTGGTCACTTTTGACAAACTCCAGCTCCCAGTCATGCTTGGAGCCCCTATGGACAGCACTGTGTAAATAACACCTTTTATGGAGACCACACTGTGGTATCAATGCAGCCTTAACAGGAGCCTGGCAACTGCTTCCTTACCTCATAAGGCTGGTTGTTTCTGGCTAACAGAAAAATCTTGGTCTGAATTGGTTTATGAAGCTGGATTAGTATTAAAAATTGAAGTTACCAGGTTATGTGAGCTGGGTTTATTCTTATTTTAAAATCTGTTTTAATCTTATTTTAAAATCAATTCCTGACTGCACAAGCAAGATACCCAATTTCCTCTATCACCGCAACCCAGCACTTAATATTGCCATTGTGAAACATTCTACTACCCAACTTAACAGGATGCTGCCAGTTGATTGCTAGTCTTTCTTTTCCCAGTACATATTTGAATGCTCAGGAACATCTGAAGCAAGGAAGAGATACACTGCATGTTTATTTTCACTCACCTCCAAAACTGCTGAACACTAAGAAATCATTAGAAACAACCTTCACCTTGTTAGGTAAACTTGGGATGGGACAGAAACCCACAGTAAAGAGGATTAAAATAAAACAAAATAAAATAAGAAAAAATTAGAAAGTCTTATTCTTATATTTTGAGATACATTCTATTCAATAATTATTGATGCCAGTTGCTCTGGAGCTCAACCCAGTCAAGTCTGCTGACAGACTTACTGTCTTAGATCAGCCACCTTGCTAATACAACCACACTGCTTCAGATCCACCAGATGTCCAGCTTGGAGCGTGGGTGGAGAAGGAAGGCTTTCCAAAAATAAACCTCTGGTCTGATGTCAACGCTGGGATGATCTGACCTGCAACTAGTACAGCTCTGCAGCCCACATCCTCCTCACTTCCAGGACTTAGAAGATTTTGCAGAGGGGATTCTCTGCTTGGATGTGTGTGCATGTCATAAAAAAACTGAAGTACAACCATACCACAGGTAGGAAAGCATCCAAATCTCCTGCCCTCCCCCATCATAAATCCAATGAATCACCTGGACTTCATCACTCAGTCAATACAGGTATCTTGCTTACCAAGCTTGCAACACTATGATTTTGCTTGATTTTCAGCCCTCAGAGACCCCACTTGGAGAGGAGAAAAGCAGCTGATAACAACTAAGCTTGCAGCATCTACATGGTGTAAGTCCCCTACTTGCTACCACTTAAATAAAGATAAATCCTCAACAAAGAAATTCATTGGGGTTCAGGGGGAGCATTTTGGGGAGAGAGCTTTTGTCTGGGTGGTTTCTGGGTGGGTGTTGTTACAAGCCTTATTTTACTTAATAGAAGTGGACTTTAGTGATGGTGGCAGCTTCACATCAAGTACAGTAGCAACTCAGCTATTTAAATAAAAACAGTATTTCAGGGCAAGATTCCTAAAAGGACAATGTTCCCAGGAAGATTCAAACTGCTCAAGGTTTTCCAGCAGAAATCAGGGCAAGCAAGATTTTGACAAATATGTTGAGAACATAGTTTTTGGGGGTGTTGTATGTTTCAGTTTTGAAAACAGCACTATTTGCAAGTCATCTTTGATCACGCTCTGTAGGCTTTTATTGTAGATCAACTTCTTCACACAGTAGTACTTCTTCAATGTTAGATACCATCATTCACTTACCACACATACTATTTTTGCCTTTGTGTGCAGTGTACACAATTACAACCTTATTTATTAAAATTCACTCAATTCAATCAACTCAATTTTTTATCCAAATGTACAGAATTGCTTTCAAGAATATTTTACAGACTATAAACTTACAAACTACAAGTATTTTGCAATTGTCTGAGGTTAACTCGAGCCAGCCTACTAGCATAAAATATTTAAGATAAACTTTCCTTTAATCTCATATAAAGATTGAATCACATCTTTGTATTCAGTAACGCACTCCAGCCAATTAGAGATGGGGGAAGTGAAAATAAAAAAAAATTTTGAAACTTCACAAACTGTGCAAGATTGAGGCTTAGAAGCTACTTAAGCAGGAGCAATAAAATGCTTAGAACAAGCATTAAATCTCAGCAATAAAATGCTGAGATTTTTTGGCAGAGGTAGCTGCTGACTTCCAGCCTCAGCTGCCCTGGCCTCCAACACCTGGAGTCAGCCAACCTTACAAGCAACTATGGAGCATCCCTGCAGAAGCAAAGCACTCCTTCCTGCCTACACTTCCTAGCAGTGTGGCTCAGTCATCACTCTGGTCACATGTACACCACAGTCTTTTTGCCATGAGAAGGGCCATTGCAACAGGCCATGCACACAGCACCCCTCTGGGGAAAGATTCAACTCCTAAAGGCTCCAGTGAAAAAGAAAACCAGAAGGGGAAAGACGATTTGCTTTAATTTAGGAACCATTACACTCAAAGTAAAATGACTTTTAAAACCTAAAACTTAAGACAAAGCAAGACAAACAAAAAGCCTTTATTAGTCTAACCGTGTGCTTCTATCCCAGGGAATCACAGGAAAACATATCCCCCTTCTCTCTCAACCCTACAAAACCACACCAACCAGCTTTACTGCAGTTAGACTTGTCAAAAGCATGTGGCTGCCAAACACCTCTGTCTTGAGCAGCATTGAAATAAGCACCTCTCTCCTTTTCACAGCTGCTGTTGATGGGCAGCAATGGTCAGGTGTGAGGACAAAAGGCAGAGCTCTGAATTAAATACCAGGAGGGCTATGGGTTGGCATCAGCATGGGCTGGAGGGGACTGGGTGGGTTGAGACTCCCCTGGTGGAGCATCAGGATGCTGCTCTGGTTGAGGACTTCCACCATCACCATCTACCCCATGGAATTCAAGCAGACCAAGCTTGCTGCTGGCACAGACACACTGCAGGAGGGAGCAATGCTGCTGGGGGGCAGTGCTGGCAGAGGTAACAAAGGACAGGATGACACTTGGGGAACTGTATAAAAAAATATCCTTACTAGATACAGAATTGATGCATCTTCGACCAGGCAGTTCTCAAGACAATGCTGGAATCACACGTCATTAGCAGCATCTGCTCTCTCCAATACATTTTCCACCTCCTAGCTAGTCAAAGGATTTTTCAAATAATTCAGCATCTCACCAGAGGTTTGGAGCAAAAGAAAAAAAAAATCACGGTCTTGTTGCATTCTACACATCTCAGGGATTTTTCTGAGAACATAATTAAGACAAATGAATTTAAACACTCAATTTCTGTAATGGACTCAACAGATCCCCATTAAGCGATACGGGCAGGCATCCAAATTACCCTGCTGAAGCCAGGAAAATCATCTTTTCATCAAGTTTTGTTCCATTAAAAATTGCAGATTAAATGTCTAAACATTGTGTGATCAGTTAAAAGCACAGGATAAGCAGAAGACAGGCAGATAATGTCAAGGGATACCCGAGGATACTGGCTGGCTAACTACTGCCAGATTTTCCTAAACGAGATTAGGAAAGACCAAGAGGAGACTATGTGGAGTCAAATCTTTCTTTAATGGTTAGTTTTGTAGCAAGTAAGCTAGGGAAGAAAGATCACAGCAGTAAGGGACAGTAAAAGTAGTATATAAGCTTTATTAAAATATAACACAGAAGCTGCATGGTTTCCTTCTAGAGGTCAGTTTCATTAACATTGGTGTCCTTGAGTACAGCAGGATACAAAGAGAACTGTCACACTCAGGTGAAATCACACCATCATGCTCATGTTGAAAACAGATTAACCCTTTTCCTTGAAGACTGAAGTGTATGATGGCAATTCCAGAAGAGCAGGGGGAAGCTGCACCATACGTTGAACCCCCCCAAACTAGCAGGCTGCCCCTCAACCTGTCCTACTTTACCTGCCGAACAACAAGAACCCAACACATGCTCTATTCAGAATTTTTTTCCCCAAGAAGGGCATTAAGAAGGGATGGGTCTCAGGCAAGTGGCAAATGAATGTTCATGCTTCTTTCCCTCTTTCCGATTTCTCATATGCTAAAAATTGCAGTACAAAGAGTTCTAAAAACCTGTGTATAAAGATCAAATTGCTATGAAAACGTCTCAGAACTTGTAAAATAGTCTTTGTTGCTGCTGGCCTTTTTAATAATAAAAATAGGGTTTAAAGTCTGGTCTTGCAGCAAGCAGGAATCTCTAGGGTGACACAATAACCATTTTAGTTAATCTGACCTGCAGCAGGAATCAGGAAATAGGTATGTTTTAAAGTCCTTCCTTATAGTGAAATGGCATTTGCAGCATGGCTGTAATCACACAAAATGAAAGGTTTTAAAATTGACCTCTCTGCTCTTCACTCAATCCTCTGAGAAAAATATTTCTTTTCCTGCTCACAAAAAAATCTCTCACATCTCATATGCCACATTTCAGAAAATACGCAAAATCTATTTTTACTACTACACCAACGACATTTTAGAGGCACTTTAATATTAAAAAATAAATTTCAAGTTGTATAAGAAAAGTGCTTCTGCTATGAGATGCTGAAACTTTTACCTAAAGCAATACGGCAGATTGGTTTTAAACTCTTTTGTTTATGAAGTACGTGTGGTTGCCTCAATATCAGAGCCTCAACAATGCAAGTTATGCAAATCTTGAGGCTTTCTCTAAAAAGGAAGAATCCCTTAAACACAACTGATGAAAAGCATACACTGCTACAAATAAAGTCAACTAATTCACAGCAGCTAATCCATGTGCAGCAGAGGGTGGCTGTATTATCAAAAGGTGAGGGGCAAAAAAGAGTGTTATCTAGCTGAATTCAAGTTCACTTTAGAAAAGTAGTAAATGAAAGCCTTTGTGTCTGGTCACAAAGTACCCAGCACGGGATTCAGGTATTTGATATAAGCTTTCATAGAAAACAAAGTACATGAAACAGTTACGCTCTAGATCCTCAAAAAATGTTTTACCAGGGAAGGTTTTACTACAGGTAGAGAGATGAAATCACCTGTCCTAGCCAGGGCTCACAGAAGTTAAAGAAAGCCAGAGAGGCAGCCCTTGTCCAGCAGATGACATGCCAGCATCGTGCTGGCATGAGAAATATGTACCACTGTCTCCTTCTGCACTTCAATATACAAAGTACTAGGAAAGAAATCTGAGGAGCAGAGAAAAGAAATCTCTCTTCATCTGAATGCTAGGAACTTATGCCTGGGAAAAAAAAAAAGCCAAAAAATTGTCTTGGTAATGCAATAACAAATAAATACAGCCCCATGGAAGTAAATGAGTTCATAAGAAATGCTGGCAAGATAGATTTGGCTAAACATCACAATTAAGGACTGGTTATAATTATTGTAAGAGAAAGACTTAAAAATGTATGTACAAGATACTGGCTTTAATATTAAGTAAAAAGGGGGGATGTCTCCACATACGACTTTATAGGCAGATAAGACTACAGGACAAATTAAATAAATATTTAAACTAACAGAAGAATTGGCAGGAAAGGAAACCAGGGAAGGCTGAAGACAACTTAATGTATGCCTAAGGGCTATGTGTGCTATCCAGCAGTAAGTACATCAGGAGTAATAAAAGCACTAGAGTAGACGAACAAGAATTTGTATAAGACTTGCGGGGGGAAAAAAAGAAAGAAATATAGGCATAAAAAAGAGACAGAAGCTCCCAATCCTATCAGCTTCCACAATAAAGAAACTAAACAATAAATTAACAAATAGTACAATTCAAAGTAAGTCAAAGAAACTGTGACCAGTCTGCCTTGTTCTAGCTCATATCTGTGAAAGAGAAACCTCAGGACCCATCTGAGCCTTTTATTGCCCTTTACTGTGTATTTTTAAAGAACTAAATACTGAGGTACCTTTTTAGTGGATCCACTTATCTTACTGAAATAACTTGTCTGTTTTTGACCAGCTTTTTTAAGTAAGGTTTCACTGGGTTTCATTATGTTTTCTGTTTAGTGTTTTGAAAGTTGTCTACTGCTCTCAGTCACTTCTCTCTTCATTGTCTTTGGAAGAAAGAACTGCAATTTTTTTTTCACATTCCCTTTAAGCATTTTAAGGAACTTGAGAAGAAAATGAAAAATAAACCTTAAAATCTGCTTTCAATCCCAGTCCTCTCACACTGGTTGTCATAAAGCTCAATGAGCATTACTGCCTCCAGCCTCTACCTTTCCTATACAAAATTTTGTGCCCTGCAGGTTGAACGCAGCTGAATAGCAGACTTCTCATATGGGGGACATTCTCTGAGGAAAACTGACACTTGGAGGCTGCATATTTAAACATTTACCATCCTCTCCTCTTGCCTATAATGCAATTTCTCATCTTGCAATTGCTTCCTTTCAAACTGTTTTAATTAGCCATACAATTAGTTTCCACTGACTTTTCCCTCTGTTGTAATTTAGATTTAACAGCAGAAAGGCAGAATAGCATGCACTGGTTTGAAATGCAGTCCTGACTTATAACAGAGCTGTATGTAATCCTGTAGACTTCTTTCAGGTTGATACCCCACATACCTCCTTCAGTGGCAGAACAGCCCTACCGTGGCTGTGTCCCCCAAGACCAGCTGCTTTGTCTGTCTAACAGAGTTAAATAAAATGTTTTGAAGAACAAGAGAACATTTTTCCAGGAGAGCCCAGGATCTACCCACAGGAAATGGGATAAAAAAATTGATATTTTGAACTGATATTTCACATTTCCTAGTACATAATTAACTCCACGCAAGGAAAAAATCCAGGCTACAGTGACTTCCTGACTCCTTATTTTGCCCATTCTTGGTAAGAATTTCCTATGTGCTGGAGTGTGTATTACCTTTTACCAGCCTTTTGGTTTGCTTAACCATTATTGATACACTTCTGTGTTTTCTAAGACACTTGGAAGATGATTTCCCCTATGCAGTCCCATCAGCTTGCCCTCCTTGGAGGCCCAGGGAAGTTCTTGGGTGTCTGGCATCCAGCACCAAGCTCTCTATGTGCTTTCAGACACTGCTTAGACTAATTTTGCTGCAAGGACAAGAAACAGACTATAGCATCCCACACCAATGCAACATATTCCACAGGTTTTGTTTCAGATGCTATCACTAAGGAGAAGACTGTTCAATGACCACCAGCAGGCAGGTTTCTCCATCTTATCACACAGTCCACCCAACACTTCTTGGCAGACAACTCTCTGGCTCTTCATTATTATTTTCTTTTTGTACTTTCAGCCCTAAAGTTTCCTCTATTAGCAAATTTCTGATGTAAGGCCATACTTGCAATCAGTCATATGTCCATTCTGTGTCTCTCAGACAAACTGAGAAAAGGCTATTTGCAAATAAAAGAACACGCTTCATGGAGTTTTGTGGGGAGGCTGCTTTTCACTAAAGATAGTTACTATCATCCAGGTGGTTTTAGGCTGGTTTTAGGCATCCAGGTGGTTATTATCATCCAGGCTTGATGCAGTGTCTCACCTGCTCTTTTCTTACATTCCTTCAAAACACCAATAGGAGTGTAACAATCAGACATTTGGTTCACTTCGTAGCTCATCCAATAATCTAACACGTCATGGAATTTCTGTTCCTGACTTTCTACAAGACTTGTAACACACCAAATCTCTGATGATTGCCCTTTGTAATTTGCAAGGCTGCACTGCAGCTAATAAAATTTATGCCTCTTTGATTATCATGGTTTGTTGTTTTTGTTTTTTAAAACATGTAGAAGTAGGTAAGAAACACTACAGAACAATAAAGATAATATAAATCAGGTAATCAGGAAAAAGCTCTTAGGATGCCACTGAAGGCTCATAAAAAAAAGCCAATTGATCACAATGAGGTCTTGTTTTGCTTGCATCATCCTGTACTTAATTTTTTGAGAGGTTATGGTTAACTTCTGCCCTGCCACAAGAGTGATCTTAAATAACTTGAACCATTGGGTCCAGAAGACTAGACAGAGAAGCAGCACAAGAGGAAAAAGAAAACAGCTTGGAAATATGAGTTGGAGGCGGCAGGATAAGCAGCAAAGAATCAAGTTACAGTAACTTGTTACCTGAGAATGTGAGAAGAAATAATGGAGTAAGAAGGTTATATGAAATAGGAAAAAAATATAGTAACCGTTGAAAAGACTACAACTAAAACTCAACAATTTCAACAACTAAAATTCAGTCACTACTATGTAAGACACAGAACACACTGGAATCATGCTGGCTCTTTGTTCGATGCTATTGTTTTGGGTTTTTTTTTCCTTTACAAAGGGTTTAGGGTTTGCCATTTTCCTCCCTTCAGTTGATACTAAAGGTATCAAACTTCCTCAGCATCTCATCTACTGCCGTCTTGTATCTGTGTCAAAAAATGCACGAGCGCGTCAAGCAGGCAGGAACAAGGGAGTGGGAAGATCTGTGCAGTCACAAGTGAACAGAGCGGCTGAGAGAGCAAGGAATGGGGCAGGCAAATCTGCTGTCCATCAGGTGCTTGCTCCACACACTCCTTCCCCGAGCTCAAGATGCAGCTGCTCCCCATTATGCTTTGACAGATGCCGCAAGGTGACACAAGGTAAGAGCAGGGATAAAGGTGGCTACTATGTAAATAAGCAAAGATGCTCTCAGTAAAACACCTGTTCACCTGCTCAACCCCAAGCAGGTATTTTGCCCAGATAAGGTTTGCCCAGGCTCAGCCTTAAGATTCCCAAAGCTGTACTACAAAAGCACACTCACTTTTGAAGAGGTGGACAGAAGTACAAAGCAATTGGGAAAAATTCCTTCACCAAAAGGGTTGTCAAACATCTGAGCAGGCTGTCCTAGGAAGGAGTTGAGTCACCATCCTTGAAGCGATTTTAAAACTATTTAGATGTGGCACTTAGGGACATGGTTTAGTGAGGGTCTAAGACTTGGCAGTGCTGGGTAAACGGACTCAATGATCTTAGCGGTCTTTTCCAAGCTAAACAATTCTAACGGATCAGCGTTTATACTTAGAATTATAGCACACACTGTTTAATACTGACATTTTTACAGGTCTTCTGGGATGCACAGTTCGTATGGCTGGCTTGCACATTTGACAGTATTCTACACCTACTCAATTTAGGAAAGCTCATTTCAGAAAAGGGGATAAAGCCACAGATAAACTATAAATACAGCAACAAAAATCACGCTGACTGAACGTTTTCTTCGTAACTGGAAGCACTGTAGAAAGTAGAACAGAAAATAGCAGAAGCCACCTAAAAAAAGTTATGGTTTAATAGTGCAAACATCAGGGACAATGAGAGGACTGCATCCTCTCAGTCTGAAGAGGCAGATAAAGCAGAATGAAAAACAGGGGTAATTTACCCAGACTGCAGGAATGCCACTGCACAAAGAGCTGGTCTGTGAGGAGAGCAAGGACAATATTCTTGAGTGCACAAAGCAGCAGCTTGGGGCAAGCCTTACAGCTGTCTCAGAAGGAATGTGCACTTTCCATAGGTATTAAAATCTGCTGAAACAGGTGAAAGAGGGAAATAAATACAGACTTAATTCATGGCAAGTTACATAGGCTAAGAATATAGGAAAGTAAATGACTTAGCATAGGGGAAGTTTGAGGCAATAGGTCATGCAAAAAGGGATGAAAAGGTCACAGCAATTATGTATAGCCTTTTGGATAAAAGAATCCACTGCAGAGTCTCTGGATGCACTTCCAGTAATGTTAAGATGTTGCTTCCAGCTACTGGATGACAGCACATCCTGGATTTATAAGTATTCATTGTCAGGATGTACACCCTGCATTTTTGGAAACTTTGCTTTAGAACATGCTACAGTGCCATTATTCCACACCCTCTCCCTTCTCCCAGAGGGTCATCATCAACATATAAAAGACAGCTTTGAAGAAGGCAAGTCCATATTAATTCTTAAAGAACTATAAGCAGACAAACAGATCAGGCTTTCCAGTAGATACCTGACTGAAGTGACCTAGAAAGGATCTGATTCCAGCTGACAGAGGTATCAAAGTTTCCAAGTTTGGTTCCTTAGGAGCAGACTATAACCTCAACATGGCGAAACAGACAAGGGTAAGCCATTCCAAGCCTTCATCCCACTGTATGCCATGCTTCTGTGTTACCAGTTTCAGTCTTGGGATATTTGTTGATTTTTATTTTGCTTTTATTCCAGTCCTATTAATGCTTGCAATTTTTTCAATGCAAACGTGCGCTGACGAGTTTTCTTCAAACTGTCAATAAAGTGCTATTTTTTCCCAGCTGCATTTGCTCTCACTTCCACTCAATCTTGAGATGTTCTCAGATGAAAAAGCACCACTGGCAGAGAAGGTGGGCATCCCCATTCTCCATGTGAATCTTAGAGAAGTTTTTGGCTGCTTCATTCTCTGGAGAACAAAGGAGCAGGACAGAGGGCAAGTGAACACCACCATAAAGATCTGTGTTGCCCCAAGAGGCACAGCTGCCTCTTCTTTTGCTTTTGGTGGAGCAGTTGGAGACTGTCACTCTGGGGGCAGCACAGCATGGAACAACAGGCAGGAAAAAGAGTGATGCAGGTTGAGTTAGTCTGGTACAAGATGAGATGCACTGAAGGAGGGGAACTCAAGACATATTAGAACACCAAGCACTAAACTTAGATGTCTTCTCTGCTCGGTTGGCTCCTTTTATTGTACATCACTATGCCACTTTTAAAAAGAGGTCTCATGAAAAGTATCAGTGAATCAAACCTAACCTTCTTTGTGTTCTAAATATGCAAACCAAAGAATATTTTTCATGATCTTACGCATTATTGTTCAGAAAACAAGAGAAAAGAAGCTGCATAAATGAATTACTTTCCAATCTTTATTAAAAGAAAGTACATCAAAAACGATCAGATGATGCAGAGGTAAAGTCACCTACAAAACAAGACAGATTAGCATCACCCACTGACTGTTGATCCTGGTGGCACTAGAGGCAAACTGGGAAGGGCTTTAGGGCAACTTTGTACTCACAGGTTGTAGGAATGAGGAGAGTTGTAAGCAGAAACAAAAAATTAAAAGATAGATAGTAAAGCAAGTTCCTTCTCTCTAATTTCACAAATTTTATCTACTGTGGTGCAAATCCAGAGCACTGATTCAAATACTATTTTACTGGATTTCCATTTGTTTTGTCTGGGCCCCTACATTAATCCAAACAATAAGGGCCTTTAAAGCATTCATAAATAACCTGCTGCTGCTGGCACCCAGGAGCCAAGTGCAGCAATGTTAAGCAACAACAAATTTCATAGTTCAAGAGGCACAGTTAAGGAAAAAGGTTGCTCAGAAAATCACTCTCATTTAGCACAAAGATCCTTAAAAATTGCATGAAATCAGTCAAGTAACTATAGAAACCAATTTCTTCAGCTCTGTATCACACGTCTCACACCTCAATTGTCTTTATTATCGTCTGCTGTCAGATCCTTAATCAGAAATGTGAACAGGCTTGATGATTTATTCAGCAGGGACAAGAATCTGTAGGTCAAGTGAAAAATTTCACACACACATACACACGCACACACATCTTCAACCTTAGGTACTTTCATTTCATTCTGTTCC
The DNA here is from genome assembly GCA_013400315.1 of Bombycilla garrulus. Classification (NCBI taxonomy): domain Eukaryota; kingdom Metazoa; phylum Chordata; class Aves; order Passeriformes; family Bombycillidae; genus Bombycilla; species Bombycilla garrulus. The sequence continues at coordinate 943,799 of VXBU01004977.1, forward strand.
CAGTAGCTCTGGGGGCAACTCCAGTGAGATCCAATATTAAGGCTCAATTAAAATAAGCTCCAATTAGTGGAGCTTTTTTCTCTCAGGCTAGAAAAGTCAGGAAATGGATATTGGGAAATGTAAAAAGTCAGCTACTGAGAGGAGGCTGCAGACATAAATGAACTTATTTGTTGATTTCTACAGTTGCTATGCAGAGGCCTCTGGGAGTAAAAGCTTAACCAGTCTAAGCTATAAACTAAAACCCCTGCAGCTAAACATGAACTGTGTGAAACAAGGGCTCCATTCCAGAACAGAAAACTGCTGGGCCCAGAAAATTAAAAGCCAGAGGCATTTTCCATTTAAAACTAAATCCCAGTACCGCCTCCCAGCCAAAGAATTATAAGCAGTATCAGATTTACAAAACGAACAATTACCCTGGAAAAATGTAGCCTATTGTACAGTCCCAGATGCTAAATCTCAAAGTTTCTCCTTTTTTTTTTTTTCCTAATCCCACATTATATTCCTACCAAGTGTACTGCTGCAGTTTACAAAGGACTGTTTCGAGACAGGACTGAAACTGCAAAAATAAAATGTTAAAAACAGAGAGCTCATAATTCATTGACCTCATTTGAAGCACTGCCCTTGCCTGTGGCAGTTCCTGTCCTTCCCCAAGGCTTCTGCAAATGGTATGCAGCAGCAAAATAAACCCTGACCTAATTGCCAGGACAGGGCTGCCAACCTTCTCTCAACACACAAAGGCAAGCATGGTAACTGGAAAGTCCTACCTCTTTTGCTTTCTGCTTTAACCGCAGTTGCTCTGGATCTTCTTTATTGGAACGGCTCTACCAAAGAGAGAGGAAAAAGATTGAATAGAAATTACTGGTGTCCAAACACCATCCTATCTGTTAAATATTTAATAAATGACAGTTTTCTCTGCTGATTGAAAGATTTAGCTCCAGGGGTGAATGCCTCAATCCAGACTGGCTTCCATCCCCCTCCATGCACATACGTGCACACCCCTCCTCATCTGGGCCGGCTGTCTCTGCTCTAGCCAGAGGCAAGATTAAGCTGAAAATGATGCTAACACTGTCAGTCAGGTCCAGTCTAGGCATGATGTTGTTCATGTCAGCAGGAGACACTTAAAAAGGACAGGAAGTATAGGAAAGAAAGAGAGTTGTATTCATGCAAGCACTACACAGTTCGTTCAGCTCCAGATGAGGCTTCCACCCAAGCAGCTCCAGAATTCAGCTTGAAACAAAACCAAAAGAAGAGAATCAACAGAAGATGGTCAAGTCACAGCCAATGAAGCAACATCTACTGTCATAGTTTTTTTTTTCCCCTTCTCTTCTTGAGGGGAGGGAAGAGAGAAGAAACTTATTCTGTACTAGCAACAGCTCTGTCAGGGGCTCATGGATGCTGTGGTACCAGCTCCAAGGCTAGCCCTCTGAACTTGACTACAGAAAACAAATACACCTGCAAGGGTGGTGGATCTCACCAGGCTTCTGTTTCAGAGGCACAAAGAGATAAAGGAAGGACATTTATAGATTTTTACTTCATTACTAGTAGTAGGAGTAATCTCAAAAGAGGAGTTCACCCCACCACATATTTCAAAGAACTCTTGTGAAATTTTTTAGGAATGTAAATAGGTTAAATCCTTTTCTGTATAGCCTCAATTGTCCTAAACATTAGAGATTTTCAGTGACAGGGTTAATGGTTACTATATTTAAAGCAGAAGTAGGAGAAACCTGAAGATGGTCACCAATCCAGAGGACGTGACTACCTCCTTGGAAACCTAGAGTCTCTTACCTTAGCTGCTCGAAGCAACATTTCACGTTCCTCTTCATCTTTTCTCTGCTTTTCTAGGTGATCGAGCTTCTCAAGAAATCTCAGTTGTGCTCTGGTGTCATTACATATGACGTACTTATCACTCCCCTGAAAAAAGAAGTTTGTTATAGGCAACCAGGAGCTAACAAACCTAATGGGAACAATCTGAAAAGAACAACACTATTTTTCAGAGCTGAAAAGTGTGGGCTGTTTTAGAAAGACTTCAGGTGGTAGGTAGACATTTACACATCTCCTCTCCACTGAAGCATGCTTCCAGGTGTCTGTGACTACTAAGAGGTTATTGGACAAGTGGTATTAACAACATCCAGTCTATACTGACTATAATAACAGAAGTCTTCCCTAACCTTAGACTAAAGACTGAAATTTTGTTTAAACCACCAACTTCATATCCAGTAAATATGTTAGGAAAAGAAAAAAGGAATTGTAAAGCAGTAGGGCATTATATCTTTTCTCCTTTGAAGAACAAAAAAAACCAAAAAAACAAAAAAAACTGAATTGGACATTTTAAGTTTCTAATGCTTTATGTTCTAACTTAATGCAGAAGTTGTAACAAGCATCACCTGGTATTTCCAAAAAGATGTTTTACATATTGGAGGGGTGGTCTAGAACCAGTTATGATAACTCTTAGGGGTGAAGAAGGTGAAATATATTATACACTGTTTACTATAGCTTTAAGAACACATATTTTGCCTCAGTGAATGCTTTCGAGTCCCAGGATAGTTTATGCTGAAAGGTAACCTAGGGAAGTCATCTGGGCCAGCCACCTGTACAAAGCTGGGCCAGTGTATACCTATGACTAGTATTAGTCTAAAAATCACTGAACATACAGCTACTGAAACAGGACTGAGGTCCTTTTGGTCTAAAGAACAGCAGTCAGTAGTTTATTTTATGATCTATTTTTGCCCTCACTGGAAAGCCTGAGTTGACATTTACTTTAGCTCAGAAAGGCAGAGAAAGCAAAGATCCAAAACATAGTCAACTGGCAATGAAAAGCTTGGTTTTACTCCTCTGCTCTTCCAAAGACAGGCTTCTTGAGCCATGCATTGGCCAGAGGGCATTTAGGCAACAGGAGACAAGCAGCCCATTCTAGACGAGGCATGTCAGTACCACCTGTTTGTACCACTTTTTAGTGCATGTCCTACAGTTGTCTTCTTTCGCTGTCACTTTTGTGAACTCGTCATTTTGTTGGTTTTTTTTCCCTGAGAAATTTATCCTGGGGCTCTTATCAGCCAAACACACTATGTACTTCCAGCAACTCTTCGTTCTGTCTTACCCCAATCTCACATTGTAATGAAACAACTCTGACATATAACTGTTCTAAAAGAAGCACGGGATATTTTACAGCTGTATTTTAGGAAAGGTTATATGTTAAGTATATGGACTATCAGTGACTTCAGTTTTTAGTTTTCAAGGATACTGTACTCAGACTCTTCTTCTCACACCCAGCTGTGCACCATGAAAAGACGTAAGGAAAGTAAAAGTTTTCTTGTGGAGCGCTGTTGTATCCTAATCTGAATTTTCACAACTGAGTCAGAGCATGAAATCAATCCCTTTTCTGGTATTACGTTTGGTCCTTTTCAGTGAGCCACCTCCTTGTCACATATTACCAGCTGTGGCTCAAAACACACCATATGCTGAACCAGAAACTTCCCCAAGCAGCATCTGTGGCTCTGCAAAAAACCAACAAACCTTTGCCCCCATCTTCTGTCACTGCTCAAGTTTTTTTTAACCACTCCTCACAAAGCATACGCTGTTCTTGAGTCACTCTCAGTACATCAGTACAACTTGTTTTGAAGCAGCAGTTTAAAATAATCCACCACCATGCCACAATCCTTTTAAAAGGACAAAGAAGAAAGCTGTAGTACCAGAAGATTTTTTTTCCCAACGTTTAGAAGCATTTTGCTTTGGAATAGCCAGATATTTACACATTTTAAGACAAATCCATGACCTACACCACCCAGCAATGTAAGTCTCTCAGCTAGAAGCTCCCCAGTGCACTACCAGAGCTTATATGGGACAAGAAATAGGTGCATCCACAACAGTATTACAGCTCCTCTCCTATTTTTGATAGCTTATTTCAGGAATTTTTAAAAGAGGAACACCTGCAGTTATATTTTGTCCTACTCAATAAACTTCTCTGTGGTCATTTAGCAGGGAATTGCTGAGGCAGAAAACATTGCATTGTACCCCTGTTCATGACTTGTAGCCAGTGCTGTTGGGATGAAGCATTATCACCCACATTCTATGGCCCTACAGATAAGGCAGTTTAGTGTTGTGGTGTTTCACTGCTACTGTATGAGGGGAAAATGTTTTCATGGAGGATCATTTATAGCTCAGCACCACACCATGCCTCTTGGAGCCATGAGCTCAGGGGCTCCAACCACAGGAGCATGGCAGCTGTTTCATGCAGGGATGAATCCACATAAAAACCCTTTCCCTTCATGGTCTTTGAAAGGCTCTATACGAGCACAGCAACAAGAGCTGCATCAAAGAGGGCAGCTCCCAACCATCTGAAAGGCTATTCCTACTTCACATAAAGAGACCACCATCATAGTTTTATCCCAATTAAGTCAGTGACTTCCAATTATAATTTTTTTCTTACATTTTGCAAAAAAAGGACAAAAGTTGACAAGTCTACATGATGGCATAGCATGAAGCTTTTACCCTGCCAATACACTCTATCTGCAGTGCTATCTATCAGATGAAAGCTGCTAGGCATGAGCTGAGCAAACTGGGAAGAAGAGTTTCCTGGGTATGATCCCATGAATAACTGGCCTTTTTACACCAACTCCTACCCTAACAACAGTTACTTTGGTTTTACCAGCCCCCTATTACTGTCTTTCTGTAATGAAGATACATAAGGCCAGTACAAAGACTTATGGAGCAACCACCCAAGCCTCCTGGAAAAGCTCTGGGAATTTATCTGACAGATGAGCAGCCCACACTGTGCAGGGGTACCAATCAACAGCCATGAGGTCAAAGAGAACAGGGGGTAAGCACCAGGGCAGATGGAATACAGGGCTGTATAAACACCTATATTAATACATAACAGGACTCCAGCCATCCTGCAGCGTTCTCTTCTTGAACTTAGGATTTCTAAAAGCCTGTCAGCATCTCTCACAATAACATTACTCACAAAAGTAATCCTGTAGGACACTCCTCTGTTGAGTAATACCATCTTCCTAACAAAAGAGGGTATCTGTGCCTCTAAGATTACTGTGCCCGTTACTTTTGATTTTTTTTTGTTTGTTTTGCTTTTGAGAAAAAAGGAAAAGAAAGCCAGCTTATTGCAATCTTATAATCTTATCATTGCTTCTGGCAATTCAATCAGACAAAAACCTATCCGTTTTTCTATTGCTTTAGTTCAATGAGAAAGAAACCAGTCCTATCCAGCCTAACGTCCAAAAACATTTCCTTCTCTTCTTGGTGTCTGCAAGACAGTAAGTCCCACTGCTTACTCAGGACTTCAGCTTCCTCACTTTTGCTGACAAGCTCAATTGAACTCCCACTTTGGAAGAAACAACACACAACGTGCAGATTTCTGAAGTCTTTTCACAGAAAACTCTGTACTTGTTCTGTATTGATTTTCTTTTCTATTACATCTTCTTCTGTCAAGGAACAAACTACTCCAACTGCTCCAGACACAACCCCATAAATACTCAGAAGTTTCCAAATAGTTGCTCCTCTTTATTACTGGTGCTCCAGTGCTGAAAAGCCTGTAAAAAAAGCGTTCAGTACAAAAATAACTCCTATTCCATCTGTTTTTCTTGTTATATTTCACTAGGTATAAAATTCTTCTAAAAAAAACTCAACCTGAACAAACAGGAAACTAAGATTAGACAGATACACTTGTTTTTCACCTGTTTTTTTTTTCTAAAACAGCTTCACATTGAAAGAAGTAAAGGTTAGTATTTTGCTACTGAATGACAAAATTAAAAAAGAAAGAGCTAGTTTGGCCAGTAAACTATCACTTCCCATTTGCACCATACAAGCATCTTAAGGGATACTAGCTCACTGGGACACAATATACTTTATATTGAATGAAGTTAATACACGAGGGAGGAGAAGGAATAGGAGGTATTACGGGGGTGAGAAAAAATATCTTAAGACAAAAAGGGCCTCTGCCTCCACATGGAGCACTTTCTAAAAGTAAAATAATCAATTTGGTTTCCCAAGGCTTTTTACTGAGCCAAAAGAGTGCAGTTCCACCAACAGTAAATGCATAAGGAAAACACAAGTCCCTAAATCAAACCACAACCAAGAGCATTCAAAGTTAGGCTTCCATTTACCATGTAAGAGACTTTGTATACAGTCACCACTACTACGGAAGAGAAGAAACACATGCATTTAGTCTTATGCTGTGTTTTAAGAGCATGTATCTAACAAGTCAAATGAAACAGTTATATGCTGGGCTAGACACAGCTAAAACCAGTCCTTGGTAGATAGTGAGAACACAAACGTTGCCTGTGATATGCCCACACTTGGAAGAGGTTTACCTTCAAGGCTGCAAAGCAGGAAAACTTTGAGCAAAACTTGCTAATGATCTCCTTTACCTTGTGGGTTGATACTCTGTGCCGAGCAATTACAGTTAGTTTTTCTAGGAGCCCTCGTAATCTCTCCTGTGTAGCGTGGGAGATCAAGTTCACAACATCAGAGTTAAGTTCCATAATGTCATGCCTTTTACCTGTGGAAGCAGAGAAAATCCATTACGTGTTTTAGTAGTAGCTGATAATTGAAATAATTAGCACAGCAGGTATTCTGTTCCCCCTGGAAGTCATACCCATTATGAATAAAGGTTTGGAGATTATGATTTTCCTGGTAAAGTCACAACTTCAAAGATCTTAGACATTACATTAATAAAACTTAGCCTGGAGCTTCAGAAAATATAGACATTGTTTCACTTAGCCTCCAGAACCACTCTCCTTGCAAGGTCATTTATAGGACAAAGTTAATAAGAACACAAATCGAGCTTCATGTTCAGGGAGGGGGAGAAGCGGTAGCTGTAGAAATTAGTGCCATATTCTGTTAATTCCAGTAATTAAAAAAATACAGAATTACATTTTGCCCTGCTTGACACCGTGCTTGTTAACAACTCATGACATTTATTTGACGAGCAGGGACAGGTTTTGCAGCGCACTCCAGGCATAAGAGACCCTCCAAACCGCCTTGGCCGACCGACACAGGGCAGACAGACCCAACCAACGCAGAGCAGCCCCGTGCTCGGACAGCGTGGATCCCGGCCCAGCCGGGGTCATCCTGCCGCCACCTTCAACCTTTCCTCTCGGGTTGCTGCCGATCCTCCGCGTCTCAGCAGCTGCGACCGAGGCTGGTGACAGCTCGCTCCAGGCAGGGCAGTGCTGGCCCTGCACCCAGACCTGGGCATCACCTCTGTGACCTTCCCGTGGCTGCAGGCTGCCTCTGGAGAAGCCTTCCCACGGCTGACACCATCCATCACTCAGCGCGGCTCCAGCGAGACACCTGGGCGGCAGCGGCTTTTCCCTGCTAGGCACGGCAGGCAGCACTTCCACATGCCTCATGCGTTGTACCTGTCAGAAGCACTTCTCCTTGCCCTGCGCTGCATTTACAGCGGCTGTAATACTTTATGATGCAATATACAGCCCGCCTTCAAAACCCATTTCAGTATTTACTGCCAAGTGAAGTGTTAAGAATGGATAAACAGTGCACAGTAAAAAAACTAATCACCTATTTCATTTGCTTTCGCTACTGTAACTGAAAACGAATGACACTCTCACAAGACAGAGAGAACCTAGAATGTTTTCCCAGATATAATCAAAGCATTCCCCTGTTTGATGAGGAAGCACTGCCCTGTAACTTAACTGAGCGCAAAGCTCATTTTGCTCAAGTACCTTTCAATATTTCGTCTGCAGCTTCTCACTAGACTATCAGAAACACCAACTTATAGACAAAATAAAATCCCCCCAAACCTCAAGACCTCCCTACACACACACACACATTCCACACACTTATCTTAATCCAAAGATGGCTCGGTTCAGAGGCAGACATATTAACTTTCTGAATTGCTCTACTCCCTGGCAGCATTCCTTTCCTTGCAAAAAAGCACTTATTTATGACATGAACTATTGCCATTATTATTATTATTAATTTGGAACAACTATCATTCTAGCTATGAAACAGCCAGGCTTCTATTTTCTGTCTTTCAACACATTGTCTATACACCCACAACCAGCAAGTTATTCTAGAAATACTCTGTCTGTGCAGAGCTCTTTATTTTTCCTTATAACCACTCCCCACGAATGACTGATCAATGTTCTACTGAATTTTGAGAACATCTTCTAGGCACCAGGTCTGATGTGTATTTTCCCTTTGCCACTAGCAACAGAGCAGTTACTCTGCCCTATACACATCCGGCTGACCGGGCCAGGAGCACTAAGGTCACAGGTAGCCCTTGCTGCTTACGTACTTGTCACAGGCTAGCTGCTCACTCTGGACTAAGAACCAGCTGTGTGTGGAAACAGAGACTTTGTGAACACGTGGTTAGGCCACTATGACAGAATTGTGACTGCACATTCAGGCTTCCCTGGATGCTCAGCTGTGAAACTCAGTGTTCCAGTACAGCAAGTACCGGGCAGAGGGAACAAGCAGGGAGCTGAGCAACACGCATCGAGTTTGCTGTAACAGCAGTGGGACCAGCCAGCGTGCTGCTACACAAATGCATGCTCCCTGCTCTGACATAATACAACATTGCTAAGCAACCCTTACTATTTTTGCTCAAAAGGTAACAGCTGAAATGGTGTCTACACTAGAAATTTCCTGTAACACAGGCATTCAATGTGCATTCCACAGTATTAGTCACTATACAGACAAACAGCTACCACATCTCTTTTGTGTAAGATTAACAAAAGCTTTTTCATGGAGTCATAAAGGTCTGTACCGTGTGTATTGGAAGTTTGAAACTTCTTCCTAATGTTAGTCAATAGAGTACCTATACCTGAACAGGCTGAGGAATGCAAAAACAGTTAGGGAAGTCAGTGTAATGCATCAAGTTACAAGCTTCTGAGATAGAAAACACATTTAAGTGTTTTGACACTAGCCGCTTTATGGTTGTTAAGTGTTGCATTATAAAAGTAAGAAAGTTGCTCACTTCTCACACGTTAAAGTGACATCAAGTTTCTTTTTTCTGGCTGTGCTTCAGACTGTTTCCATGTAAAGAAAACGCTGAAGGACAGTTTCCGAGAAGGGGAAGTGAAAACTTATTATTGTTTGGTAGAAATACATCAAGATGGTAGATCTTAATAGCTCCAGGTCCTTCTTCAAAGATTGGAGGCTGGCTGATGAAAGAGGCAAGGCAACACTACATCCATACATATCTGCTGTGTCTGCTTTGTTCTCACCTATGTTCAAGATTTTGCTCTGAAGAGTTTCCAAAGAGAGAAATGGTTCATCTGCACATGAGTGAATCACTGTACCAATGAGCCGAGAGTTTGCTGCCAAAATGCAGGCATTCTCCTCACTGAGATTCACCCCAGCCATGGAAGTCACATCATTTAGGTCATCTTCTTCTCTACAAAAGAGGAGACCAACATTTTATGCTTTGCTCAGAACAGACACAAAGTCTCCACTATCAACAAGCAGCCACATTCACATATCCTATATACAATAGATGTTTAGTGTGGGTGTGGACAGGGAGCTCCTAAAAGCTCTCACAATTCTGCAAAGTACCTCTGAAACATTAATTTGGCTAATGCCTCAGCTGCTAATGCAAATCCTTTATATGAAACTGAAATTTTGAGGCAGTTTGGAAACCTAGGACTGAGTTAAACCCAGATTAAAAGTTCCCACAACCCAACTGCACCACCACTCTCACAGCCTGAAATTTGGTCTAAAACTAATTCACCAGGTAGAACCAAGTGTGGAATGAAGTTGAATGTTGACTCACTGGAGTATAAACAAGCCCATTTTCTAACCAAGATGTATATCTTGCAAACTGAGGTTTAAAGCACAGGCTTATTAGCACAGACTCAATCTTCACTTTTCTTTAGCGAGTACCCTTAAAACACAGGATACAAACCCTCCTTGATTATATACCTAGAACCAATCCAGACGTTGACCTTTGGATTAGTCCTACCTACACTTATGTACATAGCAGGGAAGATACCACTGCTTCTGAAGCACCATGCCAGAGCACTAGCTAGTAACACCATAGATTCCCATGCAGCAGCTTTGGACTGTATATTCAAAATAAAAACTCACATCTGGCATTTTTAGGGCGAACATCACTCAGACTAGCTATAATAGTCTGTGTGCTTCAGCCAATTTTTTTTTTTTTTGAGAGATCATTTAACTTAAAATACTGAATGAAACTTATATGGAAAAAGCTTTTACGTTCCTTTAGCAGTGAAACAATCCAAGTAAGTATCAAATAAGTTCAGATCATAAAGAGAAAGCATTTTTATTTTACAATGTGACAAAGGCCCTAATGGTGGCTTCAGGGATTTAGGACCAATACAAAACAGCCATCTGCAGTATTAGGACAGGTAAGTAAAATCACTCAATCTGAACGTCTTTTTATTTGGAAAGCATAGAAAAAACCAACACACACATCCCTCTTGAAAAGTATTCTCTGGCAAGGTTTGATAAAGTTCACCTTCAGAAAACACCGTGTGGCCTCAATAACTTTTGATCAAGGAGTTAGCCAGTAATTTGCTGTTCTAAGGTGAAATGATATTTCTTGGAGGCTATCCTTTGACTGACTAGAGGTGAAGCTGAAGTTATTAGAACACTGGGGTTGCTGTTAAGCAATAACCAAAAAACACAAGAAAATGTCAGGATATTTTTCTTAAACTGTAGATGTTTCCTTTAGGTTTCAGTATATTTCTACGGCACAATTCTTCTGCAACCTTCCAGCGAGAGACCTGGCCAGCAAACAAGCCCAGCCTTGAGTCCAGCCTTCTTCTACCCCTCCCTTCCATTTATTTGTGCGCCCTCATTGCTAGCTAGCAGTTCCTATGTGTGTGTGTCCAGGGAAGAGCAAACAGATTCTCAAACCAGCTCCAGCTCTTTACATCTAACTAGACACAATAGCTTCCCAACCAGGCTTGTGCCCCAAATCCATCACGCTAAGAAAAGTGTTAAATCCCAGGACTGTCAGAACAGTTACATGTCCACAGTTACAATTCAAAGCTGAAGTCAACAGTGCCAGAACAGCTTCCCTCCTACTACCCCTTCTCAACCAGCAACTGAGCAGCTCCAAGGGTATAGTCAGGCTCTGTCAACCTAACAGAGACCCTGAACTTTCCACAAGGTGTCAATGAAGCTTCACAGAATGATAATTGAGTGCTAACTGATCCTCATAAGTACATTCCAGCTTCCTCTTCTTAGTGACCACTACAGAGAAGTCTGTGCTGATGGCAGAGACAAGAATCCCACTGAAGCCCAGGGACTGCCACAGATCTGCTGACAAAATCAGCACAACCAGCACCAGAAACCCACATCACAAGCTATCGATGCTGGAACCTGACATTACTCCAGTGGAACTGTTTATGGAATCCTAGGAACGATGCTTGCATCCCAGGTACAACTGCATACCATGCAGTTTCAGGAAATCATTTTTGCTTTTAATCTGGCCACATACTCAAAACACTCAACCAAAGAACAGATAAACTTCTATAATGTACATCTATCTATTTTTCTACATAGAGAGGTTTCATTTTGCTGTAACCTGCCTTTACTATTAGGTTACTATTTTCTTGATTATTTCCATGCACACAGTCTCTCTAGTCTGTACAAGCATACAGGAGTTTATATACAAGCAGACATCTCTACCTGTACTGTTCTTCAGTACCAACTCTAACTTTTTCACTGTGAGACGCAAGTTTGCATTAAGTCAATGAGTCATTAGCTTTGACAGAATATATGAAAACACTGTTGCACTTATTTTACTTTGCAACCCAAATAAATTACCTCTAGATTTCCATAGAAAAGTCCTCACTGAAGATTAATGGCAGTTTCAGAAGCCACAGTAAGTTCATACTTTTCACTGCTCTTTTTTCCTTTGTTCAAACAAACTTCAATCATTTTAAGTAAGGTATCATGTACTTCATAATATTAGAGTGCACATGAAGGTGTTTCTGATGGATATTGACTTGCTTTCACTTTCAGCAATCCCTCCATAAAGCCCCTTTTTTGCACCACTTCCTTTAATGCTCTTTGCATTTGATCATGTCACACTCAGAAATGAACAGGAAAAACTCACCCAGCTGTTATAAGCCTCCAATGATTAAAGCTTACTAGGACAAGCTGGAAAATGGAACTCAAGAGTTCTGAATGATACACTGCACGAAATCAGGTTTGACATTTATACTGGATATTCACTGCGAAAGAAGCCCAGGCAACGCAGATGCACCTCACATCTGTGAATTTGCCTGTTGCCTGAAAAGTGAGTCTGTGGCACCCTCTGGTGTCTGATGACCGCACTTGTCTTCTGAATCCCCCTGTCTTTACTCCATTTTATCAAAGGGAAAACTAGAAAGACACACTGAACCCAAACCTCTGCGCACCATCCCTGACAACCACACAGGCCAGAACAATTCCAGCCAAGCCAGAAAGCTGCATGTGCTTCGGAGAACAACTCTATCAAACCGAATAAACTCAAAACAAGCATCTGAAGACGAGAGATGTGATTTATTTTTTTTTCCCCCAGAGTGCTCTAGATTAGTTTACAAAAATCTTGGTTTTTAAAAGCAGAGCATCTCTTGATGCCATGGTGCAATGTCCATGCTTAGCTGAAACAACATCTAGAAGGTTGGAATGCTTTTTCTTTTTGTTGGTTTTTTTTTCTGTTTGTTTGCTTGGGGGGCAGGAAATCATCACTTTTTCTACTGTCTATCTTGGACAACCTAAACCAGCCCATTGAAGAGCAGACAAGGTCAAATTGCAACTAATTAAGTACAGCTTAGTGAGTAGAATGTCCTCAAATCCTAACCTAGCCTAGCCACACAATGGCAGAGTGAGTCAGACTCAATGACACACTGCAATGAGAGCGCACAGCAAGAGCACTGGTGTTAGTGCCACATGTACAACCACATCAGTTACAGACACACTCTCTGCTTGTGACAAATTTCATCACAAAACCCAGAAGCAGGCCCTGGTACCTCTCTCTGCCTCACATGATCAGCAGTTGATAGATTGTAGATCAGAAAGTTTAATTATAGCAGTGAATAGAAGAAACACAAAGCGTATAGCCAAAGACAAATTCTTCAGAGACAAGAGACTCTATAAAGAAAATTTAAGGTGAGTTAGAGATTTTCTATCTAAATTCGCATGGACTTAAGCTACTTTGAAGACCACAATCCAAAAGCAATAAGAGAAACCTCTATTGAATCACATTGTAAAAGCAGTTCATAGTGTAGGACGACTTCTAAGAATTCAAATTTGTCATGTAAGACAGCTAATATATTCCATTTGGAAGATCACAGAAAAAAATTTTTTTTGAGTATGAGTTTGTTTGCTCTTGCTTTTTTTTATTATGATATTTATGAAAGGGTTTTTTCTTCTTTTTGAACATCACTACCCAAAATTACATCCTACATTATATTCTAAAGTATATTTCATAAGACTTAGGGGCAGAGCAACATAGCTGTTTCTTTAACATGAGCTTTTCATTTCAACTTCTGGCAACCACTGTTTTTAAGTGTTCATTGTATACTGTATGTTACTGTAATCAGCAGCAGCTCTGTGTCTGTACCAGTGCACTCAAAGCTGCAGCTTTCAAGAGATGGTAAGTCAACTGGTCAACAAGACAGAGGTGTCATCATGTCTGCTTTTTTTCCCTTGGAAGAGCAATGTCAAACTTGCCCTGAAGTGGTAAGACTCATAACGCTTATGGCAGTCTGTACCTCTGCTCCAACATCACACTTCACAGCTGTAAAAATAATTTCTGCTTTTGAAAAGTTCATCAGTTGCCAGAACTAAAAGCTTTAAGCACTCTTGCAATCCAAAGGCCTAGAGAAGATGTTAGAAATCACGATTAGAGATGTAGTTCAAGACTTTCACCCATACACACAGAAATAGGCTTGTAAGACGAGCTAAAAAAGATTCTGAAATGCAGCACAGAGCTTTAGACAGGTTACAAACCAGCAATGCTATCACACTACATGCAAGAAAACAGAGATTCTATCTGCTTTAATCCTGTTGAGAGACTTTAATACAAGATAACTAGATTAGCAATTGTATTCATGGGATGGAAAACATGTCAGTGAAAAACCTCACCTTAGTCTAAGAACAGTTTTCTTACACTAAGAATAATTAACATCTGCATAGAAGTTTTAAGGTTACCCATGGCCAATGAATATTATAATGTGAAAAACATGTATCTTATAGAAAAAAGCGTCTGAACAAAGTTGCTTTTATTTGGGCTCCACTCCCACCTCTATACTCGTCTCTTCCTTTTGTTCCCTTCTATACTTAACTTCTGATATTGTTCATTTTTACCCGAAGGATGTTGCTCCGTTCTCTTTCACTTTCACTTTCTGAACAGGTGATGCTTGAAGCGACAGAATTTTATTTCTTGGCAAGGTAATTTGCTTCAGAATGGAACCTAAAACAAAACAAAGAACATGCTGTAGTAGAAAGCAAGATGCTAAGACAACTGTTTAGTCAGTTCATTCTTCTAAGTAAGGCTACTGCAGACTCAGTAACAACTAACTGGGTCCATCTGAAAACCAGGCACTTTAGAGTCTTACTTTCTACAAGTTCTGTATGGCCCAAAGCCTCACACACTCTCAGCAAACACCCTCCCGTCTGTGCTAACCAGGGAAATATTTCAGTGAGAACTGACTGGCTAACACAAACTCTTATTGTGCATCAACCTGAACGTGAAAGGAAAAAGCAAGGTCTCATGAAACAACTCTCAAAATCATCAGCTTAGATGCAAGGAGCTCAGTCATAGTATTTTAACAAGTACAAATATTTGATTGACATGCTCTTAACAAGTATCAGAAGTAGATGTGACACTGATATTCCCATCAGAGCTCCAGACAGTAAAGATGTTCAACCTAATGCACAGAGCTGATTGCTCCCGACAGCCAGCCACCTTCCTGCGCTCCTACAATCTACCAACAGCCTGCACTTAGTTCTACACCTCAGCAGTCCTCCCCCTCCTCTATGAAAAAGGTTCCTGCACTTTACCTGCAGGAAACTGGTTGGTTTGAACAAGTGTACTCAGCGGCATCTTCTTCTCAGCAGGTGTCTGTAGGGTGAGCACTGAGGGCTGTGGGCGCGTGGATACTTGCTTGACAATGGTTCCCGATGGTTGTTGGACTACCTGGAAGTGGAATATCCAATATCAAGAGTGAGAAGAGCTAAAAATACAGAGAAGTAAACAGTATCAATGTTCCCATCTAGCCAGAAGTGCCACTGGTCAGGTATGCTTGTCCAGTTTTCAGTGTAAAGCAAACAGCATGCTCCGAAAAGACTCTTTTTTTTAACTTCGCATCAAGAAATCTTAGCAAGTGGTAGTGAGCTTGAAGCTCATTCAGTGAGCTCTAGCTGACACTTCACCCCTATTCTCTACTGACAACTCTATTGACAAGTTTCACGTATTTTCACACAAGCCATTACACTGAGAGGCTACACTGTACGTAAGTCTTGCTCAGCAGGCTAACTATTAAAGAGTGACTCTGCCTGCCAATAACTTCAAAAGGGTAGGTACCACAAACACCTAGTCAAAAAGAGAGAACACCAAAACAACTGAAGTCTTGCATGAAATACTTTACCTGCTAAGAATTGAAGAGTACATGTTATAAAATTACTGATGTGTTTCTGGAATTGCAACGTCAATTGTAAATTGAGATGATGAGTTTCAAGGTATTAAGCTAAAGTACACCGAACACATAATTTACCAGGAATGTGAAGTACTAAATAGCAACACCTATAGCAAATAGAGAGTCTACACAAAGACATCAGTACACAGCTGAAGGGTAAAAATGAAGGCAGCTCACAGTTTTGTCTAAAGAGACTCTTCAAAGAAACAAAACCAGACAGCAGGATGTCATCACAACACAGACCTACAGGCACAGCCCATAATAATAATTCTTTCTCTTCAGGGGCAGCTATTAAAATGCAAGAAAATAACAAAATTGCAGAATCCCTAAAAATCTCACTTCTAAGCTAACAGAACGTGGGCTTCGGCTTTGATACATCTTTTAAAAAGTTACTGATTACAGGCAATAGAAAAATGTTACTTCACCAAAGCATAAAATCAACATCTTCACATTGAATCCTACTTTTTAAGCAGCAAAAAACTAACAAAGAAAATGTCAGGGTCAAGAAGCCATTTTTCTCCTCTACATCTTTTATTCTTACTTCAGAGAGTATAAAGACTGCTTGTACAGCAAGACTGCACAAGTGTAACTAAAGAACTGACATTTACAATACTTCAGAAATTAGGCTCTCTCCTGTCATCTAACTTCTCCTCTATTAATAAGTATCATCAACATAAGCATCACACATTCACAAAAAGAGGTACTTTGTGTATCAGAGAGTCAAGATAGCCTCTCAACCATCTCCATATTGGTAGTACTAAGGATTGGCATAGCAGCAGCAACAGAATAACTGATCTGAAAGTGGTATCTGAAAAGCTAACAGACACACTGAGATCCAGAGGAGGAAAGAAGTACAGGAATACAAGGACAGACTGTGGACAAAGCTAAGGCTCCCATATGCAGCATTTCCTCATGGAGTAGAACAGATGCTAACATTTACTTCTACATGTTATCCCCAAAGCTCCACTTGATCTCTCAGAAAGATCTGGCTTCCAAAACTGCAAGTTGTGAATAACATTACCAGCATCTTTTGTGAGTTCGGTAATTAGTGAGGAACCACCCAGCCTGAACACACTACTCACAGGCTCCACTAGCATTAACACACACCTAGAGATCTTCCTTACCACCAGGAAGAACAATGCCTCATCTACAGCATGCAAAACACTGCAACAGCACAGGAAGAAACATAAGCATTCCAGACAGAGGTACAGCAGACAAAAGAACACAGACAGCAATGGCCTAAGTGGAGACTGAGATGCAAGTCAAGTAACAGAGGAGGCTACATTGCCAAGGAACAGAAAGGATGTGTTGGCAGTAGAGGCTCATTTTCTGTTTCCCATTCTAGCTCTAGACCAACAAAAGCTGGAAGTCCTTGGGAGCTGCACTGGGAGAGAACAAGAATACTGGGAATTTCAACAAGGACGCAG
Source organism: Bombycilla garrulus (assembly GCA_013400315.1). Classification (NCBI taxonomy): domain Eukaryota; kingdom Metazoa; phylum Chordata; class Aves; order Passeriformes; family Bombycillidae; genus Bombycilla; species Bombycilla garrulus. The sequence continues at coordinate 960,852 of VXBU01004977.1, forward strand.
TGCCAGAACAAAGCATTACTAACATTGGTAATATCTGTGAGGAGGAGTTTTTGTCTCCTTTCTCCAGGTTAGCAGCAAGAAATAATACTGAAAAGGGACTGTTCCTTTGTGCCCCATTAACCAGGTTGACATTGACATCAGAATAAAATCACCAATGTTCTTAAGTTAAAAAAAATGCAACACAACATTCAGCTGACAACAAAGAGACAGCTGACTAAAAGACACTTTGATGAGCCTCAGTGAACCTCTTTTACACTCATAAAACAAAGTCTGGAGATCAGCAGAGGGATGCTGAGGTATCATCACACACAAGCAGTATTGCCTGACAAAGGAAGCCTCAAGAACTGAACGCAAAAGCAATAACAGGACAAAAAAGATAATGAAGATTGTTTATGAAAGCTCAGCTCCAAGGGAACTTGACACTAACAACTCACTAAGAACAAGCACTTGCAACAGCGTAAACATTTCACTCCTAGGTTCAATCACTAATAATCTCCAGGCAGTGTGTCTCACTGGTGACTGTGGGGACTACACCACAAACCCCTAGCTGGTTATGCCTGACATGAATCTGTAATCTCACAGTGGCTTTCTCACCAATGGATGCCAGCATCTGGTAATATAAACTTTCATTTATTGTGCTTTAACAAGAGACAGAGCAATACTAGAACAAGACAAACTTTATTTCCAAGACGAAATTTCTTTGTAAGCAAACACCCTTAAATGAGGTGGTGTTAAGAAAGTCACAGGAGAAAATCCTTCAAAGTGTGCAACTCTCACAGAACAGGCATGCAGTCAATCTCAACAGCAACCCTGAAGAACAGGTCCCTCAGTCTTCACACAGTTTTGATGATAATGTTACAGAAATGAAAGGTTGCATGTTGCATCACTCCAGTCAGAAATTTGATATTAAAATGCAGCAGTGCTGCATTCTTGAGCAGCACCACCATCATAATGGAGCTGGCATGTGAAAGCTCAGATTCTCTCAAGCACAAGAGGCCAAAATTAGAAATGGGCATGCAGAGGGGGTGTATGGCATCAGACATCCCTGTGGGCTGAAAAGGGAAAAAATTGCTGGCAGCATTGTATAGACAGATTTGCACAGCTGGCACTGTGCTTCTTTTTTCAGCTGGCAGTAGGACCCTTCTGTTTAGGGAGCGCAGGTCCAGATTTGTTTTCTTATGGGAGAAAATAGACCCTCTGCCCTTTCAAGAAAAGGCACCAGGGAAGCCAAAGGAGATACAGCCACTTCTAACTTGCCCTTTGTGCTAGTAAGTTTTCTGAATAAACACCAAACTCCTGATATGGTTAAGCTGTGAAGCAGTCAACTCAGTCCTTCAGCTGTATCTGAGCAGAACAAGTATTTTAACCACTGTGCTTGGGATCTACCCAAATGAGGATAAACACATGTTTCATATGCAATTCAATATATGTAAGGCACTGGAAAGAAAAGCAATTGCAGCAGACTTCCACACTGCAGCAGTGCAGAGTCAGAAGCCATTTCTTGAGTTCACCAATATCAAATTCAAGAAGTGTTTTGACTCCCCTGAGTAGAGCTAAGCTTCCTTGCCTATTTGTACAGATGGTCAACCTTTCCCCTGGATTACAAGACTTGCTGTGTAGCCAACAAATTGCTCTCCTGCCCTTGTACCACCTAAGAATTTCTCCTTTACTTCTGGCTGGAATTTCAAACTTGGTCCTCTAAGACAATATGAGTACCAACTCCTTTTCCAATTTGACTTTAGTTACTACTAGCCAAGATTGTCAGTGCATATGCTTAACAACTCTTCTTTGGAGTTCTGGGGTTGAGGTTATTTGCCTTTTTTTTTTAAACAAATCCACTGAGAAAAAGGACTCCCCATCCATCCCATACAGTTGTGTGCTTTGTTCTTTTTAAGCAAGTCTGGAAAGGTGAAAAGCTCATGCTTATGGTAATTTCTGCTACCACAGCACAAACTCTTTATTTAGAATGCAGGATTCTTGTATTACATCTACCTTATGCCCTTTGAACGGAAGGAAACTAAAAAAGCAAAACATTTTAGGGGTCTGAACACTGTTAAATCAAGTATACACAATATCCAAGCTAAAAAGAAAACTCACAGCAGACATCCTACTCTACCTGTGGAAAGTAAGTCTAATGGTTTTCGCACTTTTTAAAGAAAAATAATCTTTGCAAGGAATTCCTTTGCAAGAATTGAGTTATTTATCTGCCAAAGGGAGACTAATTCTCTCAAAATACTTCACAGCATTACTTACAGGTAGACCAGCTAGATACCATGCTACTCAGTATCTTAAACACCTATAAGCCAAACCTAATTTATTTCACAAAGTTGCTCTTTTGGGTATATCTGTGATCCACAGTTTCTTGGTATTTAATATTAACATTAGCAAGAAGTTGACCTGTGCCAAGAATAAAAAAATGTTAACACATTGCTTTTGAGGGCATTGTTTTAATAAGACAGTTACTCCTCCTGGAATTTGTTAGCTAATGAAGCCTGATAGAAAAAACTCACTTTTGGACAACTTCGTAATTAACATGTCTTAGTAAATGTGGAGGTCAGAATTCAGCCTGGAAAAGTTCCTTGAGGCAGTGTGTACATTTCAGATAACACAGCACTGAACACCATCGAGCCACCTGTGCCTGTGAAGCACCCAGGGCAGGAACTACCAGGGCAGAGAGAATGGCATCCTGGTGGCTAGCTAAGGCACAGCCCTAACAGGGCATCCAAGAGCAATTAGTGTAAGTATCCCATCAGCAGTTTCTGTATCTGACACTTGCATTTCCTCCCTTTTCCTCCAGGTGCCAACCTAGCCCGGCTGTGTGTGCAGTGGGGGTTAGAGCTCGTATCCCCTTCTATCTCAAGATGGATGTTCAGTCTGGTGAAATACTGGTCTTGTAAGACATGTCTCACAAGAGACAAAGCTGACAGCTTGGTTTTAGATTAACCTTTCCAGCAAGAGCTCAGTATTTCTAAACTATGACAACATAACTGATGAACTCAAGACAGACTAGATTCATACATGGAAAGAAAAAGCAAAAAGAGAACCAGTGGTCCAAATTGCTATCCTCTTAACTAAATGGCAAGAGCTAAAGGAGCCTGGTTAGTTACAGAGAAGCAGAGAATCCATCTTACCAGCTGTTTCACTTTAACCACCTGCTGAGCACCCACCGACTGCGCCACCACGGAGCTGGGCTGCGAGATTTTGATACCAATTGGGGTTCCAATGACTGGCTTCAGAGGCTGGAGAGGCGTTGTCGCTGCAGATGCCACTGTGGAGACCAGCACTGTCTTTGCAGACTGCGCAGAGGGCGCTGGCACCGCAGAGGTAAAGCCTGGCTTGCCCGTTGGGACAGCGCTCAGCCCAGCCGGCGCCACGCTCGTGCTGAGGACGGGAGCTGCGGGCCTGAGCGCCGCTGTCACCACGGCTGGGGCAGGAGAGGCCTTCACGGCCTGCAGAGAAGCTGCTGCCGAGGTGCTGGCGAGGACTGGCCTGATAACCAGGGGGGCTGTGACTGCTGCAGAGGCAGGCACGGGTTTTACAACTGGAAGAGCAGTTGTTGCTACAGCTGAGGTTGCCGCGCCTGCCGAAGGAGCTGGTACTGCAGAGGTACAAGTTGAAATCACTTCTTGGGTTGGAGTTGGCTGCTCCATACACTGCTGGATAAAGCTCTGAGGATCAGGCATTTGTTGCCGTAAGGCAAGCATGCTTTTCTAAAAGAAAAATGAAAAAAACACTGGATGTAGTAGCAACAAGTTTTCCACAATAATAATGCATTTGTAACTGAATCCTCTTCCTCATTTTCCAATTAAATTTTTCATGAGACAATATATGGCAAACAAGTTTTGCTAATTCAGGCACCCTTAAATTGATGACAATCCTGTTCAGTCAAGATGACAAGAAACACCAACACCAGCTGAGCAAAGGTCAACCATCACCAGCACAGTAAATCTCATCTATGGGGAAATTCACATATAACTTCGTTATTCTGTTTAGATTTTTCAATTTGGAATTTATGTTTCAGACTAAGATTATTTTAACTGCTTTATTACCTCAAAGAATTTTGTTTTGCCAAAACCCACCCGCTATATTGGAACAGCTGTGTTTATTTCATGGAGCCTGACAGGAAGCTACAGATTATCCAATAAAGTCAGAAACAAGCTCTGAAGACAAGAACACTTTTATACCACCAATACAGCTGTATCTACACTAGGGGGGGATGCCACTTTAATAATGTCTGTAGAGCTGCAGCAACACAACTTCAGCCAGCTACTTCTCCGCAAAAGGAGAACAAAAGTAAAGGAATCTGGCAACATCTCATTTTTACTACAGCTGTGTTTGAGAAGGTTAATGGACAGAATAATCTTCAAACTCTCTACAGATTTTTCTCCTTTGCTGTTTATAATCTGCTATGGCTCTGAACCAGGGGAAATCAGTTCTGCAGCTACCTGTATATTCTTGAAAACCCTTGTAGTTTTTCCCTCCTCTCTTAACAGTTGCTAAAGTTTGTAAGAGCTCCTAACACAGTGCTGCTGCTTTGGACTTTATGCAAAAGGAGCATACCAAGTAACCATATTTTTTCCACAACCAGACCTTCTGTAGTCCATCTGTTTTATTAACATTCACTTTTTTTTTTTGTAAAAAAAAAAGCTACTTAGCTCCTGATGCAATTTATGGACCAAAAGTATCCAGCAGACTTGAAAAATCAAGCAGGCTTCACAGCCCAAGCCACTGTACTTTTTCTACTTCTTGGAACAGACAAAAGAAAACATGCACAACTTCATCAAAAACCTGCAGCTCAAAGATAAGAGCTGACTCCAGAAAGCCCTCCCTAAAATTCCACTTCACTAGCTAAAAGTGGATTGGCAAAAAGCCGTACCACATTTCTCTCCAGACTCAAGCTGCAAACACTTCCCCCACAAACAAGGCCAGCACTGATCCTCTTAGCACCTTAGAGAAGTGCTCCTGAAGTCATCCTCCATTTGGCACTCAGTCCTGTCACAGCTGCTCAGAGTTACAGATCAACCTAATTGTGTGTATCAACCACCCATCCTCTCAATGTTTCAGGAAAAGGCAATCTGGGTGCAAGATGTTTTAAAGGATTGGCAACACCACAAAGTCAGCTAACTCTGACCATGTCTGAACAACACTTCTGAAGTCACACTATAACTCTGTTAATATAGCATGCAACAGGGAGAAAGCACCATGCCAAGGATTATGTGCTATGGACACTGCACAAATCAGAGAAGCCTGTATGATGCCAGTGCCTGGCAGTGCAGAAGAAACACACAAGGGCTTTGCTGCAACAGGTCAGGGTCTGACCTGTGCCGATGAGCCCAACTTAACCCCTACAGAGCTGTCTTGAGTTCTCTGCATCAACTGTAGCAGTTCTGCACATCCTTGGATGGTTTCTTGTAACAGCTGAGCACTTCTGTGAGTGCCAGTCACTCTGACCCTGTACTCACAGCCTGGTCCTTCTGCAGCCAGAGCCACACTGAATGCAGAAAATCCATTCTCAGAGCTGTTTATTTTTCTGGCTTTTGTATAAGCATTAAAGAAGCCTCCAGGAAATTAAACAGGTAATAAATGACCAATTGGAAAATTTTATGTATCACAGAATCAACAAGGTTGGAAGAGACCTTTAAGATCGACACGCCCAGCCATCAGCCCAGCACTACCACTGTATCCCCTAAACCACTAAATCTCATCACCCAGCACCAGATAGAGACCCTATTAAACACCTCCAGGGACGGTGACTGCACCACCTCCCTGGCTGACCTATTCCAATGCCTGACCATCCTAACAGTGAAAATATTTTTTTCTAATATAAATATCTGAATCTCCCATCTCAGCTTAAGGTCCTGCAAAGATGACTGCAGTTTTTCAGACTCATGGCAAACTTCCTGGCGAGGCATTTACAAGCTGCCACTTTAAGAAAAATTTTTTATCCCACATTTGAGCAGATTAACACCAGCCATCTAGAGCAGTATCAACATGATCACGTACACTGTTACATGGCCTGTCAAATACCAAGGAAAAGGGCAAACACCAGAAAAACTCTGTCCCAGCATTATCACTTAACTATTCTTCCTTTATTCTCCACCATGTTTCTAATAAATGCACATATCTACCAAGCCTAAGAGTAGGGTGTACATTGAAATTTAGTAAATTTAACGCAGTTTTTCATGTTTTCACTGAGATTTAATGCTTGCTGTATAATTAATTTTTATTTTGTTAATACCATTCTATCATATAATTAAAAGTCTCAAGGAAGCATTTTTTCCTATATATGATTATTTGCTTGAACAGAAGTAGAGTTCCTGGGATTTGTTTCCTAAGATTAAGTAGTCTTGTCAGACCCTTTCTGGAGAAAGGAGCAGATATTTTTTCTGCCTCCAGCTAAACATAAACCAGCAGAAGGTGAATAGTTCTATGCAGATTCTTTGACCTTTAACACGGCATAAACTCTGCATCGCCACTGTTGTCAGCTTCTGAGCTAGAACTCAGAATTGCTACAATTTTGATGAGAAAGTAAGAGGTCATCTTGACATAGTTGCTCTACTGTAGATAGATGCACAGCTTCCAGAACACTACTCTCCACTAACACCTAGAGGGCAATTACTCTACAACATGAAGAACACAGCATAAATTACTCCTCAAAAATTCCCCTTCCCCTTGAGAATTGCCTTTCCAAGCACAAGTCACACAGAGGTATGATAAGCACCACTCTTCAACTGATCTGAACAAACACCCATTTGAATGCCCCAACTCTTTTCTTTTCTGATCCTCCTCCCTTCCCCCTTTAAATAATACGTATCCATAATCAGACACTTACCTTGAGAAAAGGAACTAAATATGGTTGTGGAGATGATTTAAGCTCTATGTAGAGCTTTTTTGTAAATTCTTCTGGTTCAATTTTTGCTTCCTAAGAGGAAAATATAATTACAATAGTAAGTTATTACTGAATCCACCCCACTTTTTTCCCCAAGATGTATCAAAAGGTCGTGGAAACTTATCATGGCATTGTTCAATTTCAGTACTCAAATGCTTTTTTTCCTGCTTTATGTAAAAAAGAGAAAAAAAGGAGAGTTAGGATAGAATAACGTTGCAATGTTCATATAGTATTAACCAAGTTGTTTATGCTTTCTTCAGCTATAGGCAGTTAACACACTTAGGGATAAGTGTTCACAATCAGTCATTGAAGTGAAGGGCTAAAATAGGTTTGTAAGCAGCACTGATCATTCTGACTATCTCACTGCTATGTAGATGTATTTTAAAGAATCTACTAGTACTTCTTTGAGTAAAGGTAGCTTATCTGCATAAAAATAAACTTAGTGGCACTGAAGACTAAAGACAACTTAGCAGTTTTTGTAAGACAGTTCTAGACTAATGCACACACAGCATAATAAAACAGAACACTTAATACAGTCTTTCAAAAGCAAGCAAAACATTTTTGCATGCCCCCCACAGGTAACAGAGGCTCTTCCTTTCTTAATGCTTTCCACCCTGTCCTAACACAAACACCTGACTCAAGGGCTTGGGAGGGTTAGGAAGCTGCAGCAAACTTCTGAGACCCCTCACTTGCAAACAGGGCTGAGCCTCAGATTCTGCTGCCCTTCCTCACCCTCCCAGAGTCATCAAGGACATCACCCCCTCCAAGCAGGTACAGACACACAAAGAGCAGCACCAATCTCCATTTCTGCTGAGAAATTACTCCTTTCACCCATATTTACCCCTGGAGCAACTGTTCCAAGTTGCTACATAACCAGATCAGGGACTTTAAAGACTGTGTATTTGCAGACAAACAGAGCTTCCAGCAGCTCTCCCATTCAACCACTTGATCTGTTGCCAGTTAGATCTCACTGAGATGCAGACATGGGTCACTGAGGTCTCACTGATACAGGTGCAAGTGGTTTGGCACACTGAGGCTCAGTGCATACAGGGTGCTTGACACCCACTTCATGAAATGCTCCCTTAAAGATCATTTTCCTGCCCAGCTGCAATTTACTTATTTCTCTCATACACAAAAAAGTCACTGTTTTGCATTTGAATCATACACATAGCAAACGGCAGATTTTGAAACTACTACAAAAAGCAAAGAAGTGCACAGTTAACAACGTATTAACGTCTCTTAACAACTGCTCTTAAAAAAAAAAAAGATACTGTAAGCACAAGAAAGAACAACTCTATTTTTGCCACAGAAGGAAGGTTTATAGTCCAGCAGGGACAGAGGCTAAGGAATCAAATTTTTGCAAGGCTGCATCCTCGAACAATCTGCTCTCTGAAATTACACCTGTCTACATCACACCTTCCTAGACTGAAAAGCCCTTTGGTACCACTAGCAAAACCACCCCCTCCACCAGCACACAGCCTTCTGCTACGGTGGAACAACAACACAGCAGCAGCGGTCAAATGCCATGACAAGAAGTGGCAGGAGAAATCGTTACCAGGAAAACCCAGCTGTGCTGGGATACAGCACGAAGCACCATACGGAAGCCACCTGCAAAGAGAGAGAGGCTGGCAGCCACCACATTGTCTGCTCCATCCTACTGGTTTCAGCTATTGATAAGGTCATTCTTGTGCCACTGCTCTGTTCTGTCTTGGAGTAAAGCAGTGGTATGGACTTAGCACTGCACCCTCCACACCACATTCTTGCCACTGAGGACTGAAAACTGCACTAATATGAAAAAGAAAGACCCAGAAGCTGTGTTAACACTACCAGCTCCTCCTGCTATCAGTTACCTGTGTGCATAAAATGAAGCAGAAATGTAACAGGGGGAAATAACGCGGCATGGGATTTGGTTAAAATAAGATTTATAATGTAAGACTTTGCGAGGGTCAGATGTACTCAGCCACAAATCCAACTCTTGAGCTGTTAACAAAAAAAAAAGCTACAAAATAACAGGAACAAAACTATTGATAAAGCAAATGTCAAAAATCTATACACAAATGACACAGACTTTGTTTTGAAAAAAAAAGTCTCACCAGTAGATTTTGCACCAGATTCTTCACATTCTGTCCCATCTCAGGGGCTTGAGGGCCACTAGATGCCAATTTTATTAGCGTAGCAAGAAAATTCTTGCATTTCTTCACATTCTCTAGCATCTCCTAGTGTGGAAATAAAAGACTGTTAGATGTTGCACTGTCTCTTCAACCTCTGATGAACATACAGAATGTTAATTTTTAATTAAAAACATTTTTCCTTACTGTAGAAGCGCTGGTCTGTGCTACTGTTGTGCCCTCTGCTTTCACAGAGACTGCCTTTTGGGAGATAGCTTGTGCAGGTGGTCCTGTAACTGGAAGTTTTACAGGTGTTCCAGTACTCAAAGGCTTTACAGCAGTAACTGTAGTAACACTAGGTGTTGCAGCTGCTGGCTGAAGAGAAAAATTAACACTTTTTAACCAAGGAACAACGTGACAAACATACTGGATTCTGCTAGTGCATAAGGTGGCAACCTCCCTCCACACTGCTGTTTGAAACACAAAGAGACAATTCTTCTCTTTTTGAGTTTAGATTCACCTGCTTTGAGAGGCTCTATTTAATACAGTAAGAGACAGCCACAGCCATAACTCTATTTGCAAATCAAGGGTGGGGGGAAGAAATCACAAAGGCACATCCAGACCAAAGCACTGCCTGCAACTTTGAAGGAAGAGAGAACGGTAAAGTTGCCTTGAAGAAACCAATATATGAACTTTAAGGCTCCTCAGTCTAAGACTAATGGATTTTTGCACAACGCTACGCCAGGTGATACTACCCTGAAGACAAACAGAACCATAAGTGATTATTTATCTTCCATCTTGCCCTGAAGCTCCTCTTCCAATTGCAACACCCCTTGCTTTTCCTATCACACAGAGGAGGCAAAAGACATCATGTCCCCTTTGGAAGAATGCAAGTGCCAGCAGAAGCAGCCAGCTCAGCAAATGGACCTAACAAGTTCTTCCCGCCTTTTCCTCGTGGGCAGCAATTTGGATCTCCTTCTCCTCTGCCCTGACAGAAACCCTCATAAAATTCAGTTATTTTGAGACCTCTTTTTAAGAGCTCATTATAATTTACCAACAGATTCAGAAACTCCAGCAACAGGAGAGTAATTAAGGTTTAGGAAAAAAAATACCTCCCTTCTTTGCAAACTAGGCTAAATCTAAAACCTACTAAACTGAATTATTTCTACTTCAGATTTTAAAGAGAACAAACAAACAAACCATACCCAAAAAAACAACACAGTTCATTTGATACAACAGAATACAATACAAATAAAAGACTATGGCCATACAAAAAGCCACTACTTTTGATTTCTCAGCTTAAAAACTGAAAAGCCAGAGGGAACCCAGAAGGCAGAGTTCCAGGTTAATATTTGAAACCTAAAGTTGGGTGTCATCTTTTCTCCAAGCCTGTGAAAATGAAAGGGAAGTCTGGTTTTGTAGTCCAAATTCCAAGTTCAGATCTGCACAATGTAATGGCTTTTACTGACTCTTAACACATTTAAGCACCCCAGATTAGTCAAACAGGCACAACTAGTACTTGCTAATTGTGTCAATCATAAGACAGTTAGGCAGGAGTCTAACTTAGCCTACCATGGATAAAACAAAAAATAATCAAAAGTGGGACAGCCATCATGTAAAGTATCAGTCTTTCAGGATAGGGAAAAAAAAATCACTAAAGAAACACTTAAAGCTAGAGCAAAACCGTAACACTTTTGTCATATATTCAAAAGTATTTTTTTTCTGGGTGGGTGTCCTCCCCTCCCCAAGTTGCTGCCAGCTTGACATGAAAGCAGCAGGCAGCTACCAGAAAGCTTTCTAGCTTAGGCTCCCGCTGTTGGTAACACTTTAATAGCTCTCTGCAGGATCTTTGCCACCACCACTGCCTCTTCCAAGGATGAGGCTCAACAGCTCTAAGACCACAGGGAGGCAAACTGGGCACAAGAATCCCACAAACAGATGGGCAGGAGGAAGACGGAAGGGGACACAGTGCAGATCTGCCAAGTTGCAATGCCCTGGGCTTTTAAAAGTCAAAAACAGGAGCTGATCTCTTGCAAATTCCAGCATGCTTACACATCAAGATTAGAACAGCATTTTATCAGCTGAGGGAGGAAACAACAGGAAGTCTGCTGGACCCTTTTCCCAGGAAAATGAATATATGGGAATTAACTTCTGTCATCTGCCGTCAACCTTTTTTGCTACTGACAATTCTCATTCTCACTTTGAGCAACAGAGAAACAGTCACCACAAAAAAATGGCATTTATCCTGCATATTTTGAAGTCATTTCAAGAGAAGAAGTGCTCTGCATCTAAATGAAAGTGCCCCAGCATGATGCTAATTAGATACTTTGCAGCTTTGTTATCCCATCTGGGAAACAGGTAAAAAATAAAAATGTGCAGGTAATTTTGTCTAACCTCAGAGCTTAAACATTCAGAAATGTCAAAAAAGGGAAATATTTTTGTTGATGAGGAGAATAATCCTGCAGTCAGTACCTACAGCATTTTGCAGAGTGTTACAAGTCACATTTTACACAAGATTGAGGATGCACAACCAAGACAACGATTATTTCCTCTCCACCACTTTCTGTGATGACATCATACCTTCACAGCAACACTCCTCTCCTGTGACCTCAAAAAATTGTCAAGACTAAGACCTCAAAGTTATTTTAAGACTGATGAATGAATTGCTGTCAAGGGAGTCACATTCAAGGGCTCTGCCATCCTTTCCCCGGATGGTTCCATCAACTTTTTGCACTGACACTCTTCTCAGCACTCTTCTCTTGTCCACTCCAGGGTGAGGAGCAACATGACCATGTGATGGCAAGCTGTATCCACACTGCATCTATTTACTCTTTATTGTAGAAGGAGCACTTACAGAGGGCTTTGCAATCCTCTGCAAAACAGAGGGGCTTCAAGGAAGCCACTCCAAACAAAACGGCTCTATTAATTTTTCCTAGAGTCATCATACCTGCTGTTTAAATGCAGCCCTACAGTTCATTGCAAGTGTTCCAGTTTCTACAGTGGGGGGGCATGGGGGGAGAAAACAGCTTACAAAAAATACTCCATGTCTATGTCCTTAAATATGTCAGAAGAACACAAGTTCAACAGACCACATCAAAACTGAATTAAAGCACAGAAAAACCAAGCCACCAAGCCAAAGGCAGATATAAGTTAAAAAAGGAGAAGTTAATAGCATGATGAATCTCAGTGTCTATCCACATGAGTGTGAGGATGCATGCGACTTCAACCAGCAGATGATGGATGACCTTCATCTCTTTTCCCCAGTGCAAGGGTAGTATAGTAGATAACTATTGTTTTTATAGCCTAAAGACCTCTATGCAGAGATCACAAACACAGGGTTTTTCAAGCTAGTATTCCAGAATAAAAGTAAGGAATATCCATTACTGTATTTAGACACAAAGCATACACTGTCTCTGTTCTAAGCAAAACAGAATATATTAAGAGAGGCCTCTGGGTTTTCCACCTTAGCCCTGACATTATCCATCTGGAGTAAGAGGGAAGTGAAAACAGAGCACAGGGTGTGAGTAGTGTTCAGTTGCTGCTACAGAAGAATAGCAGAAGGATGAACCTGTTAGTCAGACTGTTACCACTGTCAACAAACACATTCCTCAGTCCTTCAAACACCCTCAGGGTCAAGAACATACATCCAGCATGTTTTTTTGAATGACTGAAAAAACTCATTTACTGAGTGTTTTGTCAACTGCTACAGCTCAGTCTCCTTCAAACTCTTGTAACAAAATATAGGTACAAGCCAGACTTCTTCACGATCTCTCCTCCAGATTATGAGAACAGAACATATTATCTACAGAAAAAAAAAGTAGTTCTCTTTTCATTCAACATGCTTATCCAGAAGTCTGGTCCCCAAGAACAAAGGATGAACCATACACAGGAAAAATCTCATACTCTGCAGGTGATAAAAGCATCTTCAGAAGAGGACTACAACAATTTTTTTGCTAGAAAAAGCAAAATAAGACCTAGGAGATAAGATAAAAATACTACCTAAAAATAATGAGGCATTTTCAACCACTGCCTGTTTACAGTTGTACCTGTGGAACCTATCTGCCACACTCAATTAGAGAACAGGTCTTCTGTTATGACCTTCCTTCAGTTTATAATGAGGGGGGAAAATCATACACATGAAAAACAGCTTGATTGGTGCAGACAGCTAATTTTCTCCCCAACATCATCTCAGGTATACCTGCTTTCCCACTCAGGAATCAAGGAACCCTAACAGGAGCACATCTCCCAGAAAATATTTAGCAAGAGATTAAAGGGGCTCTGTCACAGCGTACAAAAGCACTGGAAATGGCTCTCTGAACTGTTTATTTTATTCATTGTTCATGTGCTTTCTACTGTAGTGAGATAAGATTATCTGACACACACTGACAGAAGCCTAATTCAATTATGCATTAAAAAAACAGATTTGAGAAATAATTTATGAGGACAAAGGTTACCAAGCTTACTGAAAACCAAATTACAGTTTATAGAGTAAGAATGCATCCATATTTTCTCTAGTTCTGTCACTTATTCCACCATACTATAAAGCTTGCAAAGTACCTGTATTACAGCAGGTGTCTGAACAGTAGAAACCACAGCATTTGTTGTTTGAGATAATGTTTTCACAGGGGCAGCTGCTATTTTCTTTACTAACTGTGTGCCAGAATTCTTTGAAAAAAAAAAAAAAATAATTACAATGTGCAGAGAACAGTTGTCAGACAAGTCAGTGACAAAACAGATACTGAAGCTGGGGTCAAATACAAACCGAGACACATTCTCTTAAAGTAACAATACAGGCATCATTCACACAGTCCATATAATTTAAACACAGCTCAACAAAGCTCTTTGTCTACCAGTTTGATATTCAATAACAGATTCGGAGACGTTTAGAGATACCACATAATCAGAATAAATGGTTAAAGAAATACATAAATTATTACTTTTATGTACCTCCTTTCTCTTGCACACTGATCGCAGTACAAGAGATGGAAGCAAAAAGCCAGCAGAGCTCAGAGAAGGGAAGGGACCTTTCCTGGGGACATGGGAAAGGTCCTCAGCTTTACTCAGCTTCAGAGAAATATCCCAACAGAGGATCACAACACTTTAGATACTAGCAGTAACCATTTAGGCAGTTTCGGCTGGCATTCTTTTCCTTAAAATGGTTTACATAATCATCATCATCAGAGACAAGTTCACTAATTTGATCTGTATCATATGTAACAGCTCAAGTTTTTACTCAAGCAAGAAGGTAAAGCACACAGTGACGTTTACTGGTGCAAAACCAAACACCATCACTCCTTTCAAAAAGGGTTCAAATGCTTATTTAACCCTCCACAACTTATTTGCAAGCCCTGTTATAACTGCATAACATACAGCTGTGTCAAAGTAAAGTTATGAGAGAAGTTACCTGCACAGCACATATTCTGATTGCAGGTGTGCTGGTCGGCACAGATGGTCTCACACTTGTGTTATTTTGTGTCTGGGTCTGTGCTCCTGCTACTGCCTGCTGAGATACCAGCATTAGGTGGCCATTACTGCTTCTGATAAGAACAGTTCCTGTTGGAAAAAAACACATTCAGACTGTTAGAAATTAAGTTATATAATGGCTTTCCTGTATTTCTGTGGAAGAAATAACTAGACCACACCAATGATGTAATATAGAGTTTATTACTCCAAGGAACAGCTGCCAAGAAATATAAGAATTAAGTGGACATCAGCTTTACTATGCATCTTATGACAGAAACGAATTCCTAAATTCAAGAGAAAAACTTAACTACCAGCCATAGTGAAACACTGTGTGCATACAAGATGCAAATTGCAAAGCAGTTCACCGTTTGAATCAAAAAGGTATCTTGAACATTGAAAAGACAGACACACAAAATATACATACACTCTAGGATTACTTTAACACTAATTTTAAGCAGTTCTTCAACCTGCAAAATTCATCACCACTATCACACTTGGCTGCCTCTTCAGTTTCTGAACATTTGGGCACATACTCAGAGGTGAAAACACAGCTCAAAGAAAACTGCAGTGGGAACTGAGGCCTGATTAGCATGAGCTCACCCACCTGCATCAAGACCATCCTCCCCAATCAAGAGGGCAGTGGTCTCCCATGAAAATTAAGGTCACTGAGATATTTGAAGCAGTCCCTCTGTCAAGGGTGTGTCCAAAAGCATTAAAACCCAGGGTTTTATTGAAGCAGTTTGAAGCCAAATAGGGAGATTCCAGTGAGAATGAATTAAAACAAAAAAAGAAAGGAAAAAAAAAGCTACTAAAGCCTCCTCCCCACTACGGGCTCATCTCTGAAAAATTCAGAGGATTCAAAGCAATCACAAATACAAACTGCCAGCTGGATACCTAGTCTGTACCACGTCAGATCCTTCAAAGGAGCTACAGAGGACCCTACCTTTGTGGTGTCCCACCTCTTTTGCCTCCAACAGCAGCTGCTGCAAAGTCCACCCATGAAAACACCATCCTCAGACACCCTCACTTAACACCAACCTTTGAAAGAAAAGGAAGGAAGAGGTGCAGGGGAATCCAGACACATAAATAAGATTACCTCAATGTTTGTGGAGGACTGAATTAAAATTTCTTGCAAATTATCCAATATCTGAAACCCACATCATCTATGCATACTTATGATCTTTCCTAGCATAAAACAAAACTGCAACGGAAGTCTTTTTACTACCTGGTTAGTCTGAAAGCTGTCAAAATACTACCATACAATAGAGCCTAAAACACTGCTTCTATCTGAGTTTAAACACATACAACAGAAAAAGCCACAAGCTCCATGAGTTGGGTTTTGTTGGGTGTTTTGGTTTTGTTTTTTTTAACCATCATGCTATAACCACATGCTTAGAAACAGCTTTTCATCCTCCACATCTAAAAGCATAAGAGGATATTGCAAGACAACACAAAACCTGGTACAAAATTCTGTAACATCAACATATTGCCATTTACATAGCAGACACAAACTGAAAACTGCAAGAGCAGCATCTACGTGATCCCCTCCTTTCTCAAGCAGCTTTTACTACATGGGGCAGATGCACAAGGCAGTTGCATATTCAGAAAAACACTGTTAACTCCATCTGACAACTCAGCTTTCTCCTCCTCCACTGATGACTTGACTATAATTATATTTATGTACAGATGGATCATTTAATTTAATCAATGAATAACCGGAATTAGAGAAAACATATTAGATTTCTCATTTTCTTTTCATGCCATCTTATTTAGACAGTGATTCATGGCAAACAATTTATCATCAGCCAGAAAAAGGGCATTTTTTTCCTTGTTCACACCACATGTTTACGCAGATTTCACTGAAAGAGAGTAAGCTGACCACATTTTGCTAGCAATAGCATTTCTCTCTGCTCTAGGTCTACATTCAGAATGGCAGAAGTGTTGCTACTGGAGATTTTAGGCTTTTCTTTTATAAGCCTGGTTTAAAACATCACTGGCAGCTCTACTCTTTGAGAAAGCACATATAAACTTATAATTTCATGCCTTCAGAAGTTTGGAATGCATGAAGAGTTAGTTTTCATGTACTTGGATATTTTGTCACTACTCATTACATTTGTCTGCTAAGTCAAATTATCAGAAGTGCATCTTCTACTTCTGCATCTGAGAAACCACACTGATGCCAGCCAACCTGGGCGGGGACTGGGCTTGCACTACTGCCCTGCATTTTCAGTTGGCATTCACCAGAGATGGTGATCCTGCTGGAAAAGTATCCCATCCTGCACCTTAATTGGGGGAGTTTCCAGCACAATCTACTTGCTTGACAGGAAATTACCTCAAGAGCTACAGAGCTAGAAAGTTTATGCAAATACAAGACAGTTCATATGTAAATTCATTAACATCTATAAAAAAGAAATGGTAAACCAAAAACAACTACCATGAGTATTAACCAGTCAAAGCAGCCCCTTTACACTTGAGCAAGGATAGCAATGATCCCAAAAAAGATGTAACCCATAACATAAAGAAACTTCCTCCCTAGCAACAGGATTAGGCAACACAAGGACACCCCGAGAGAATCAGAACACTGTAAAATAACTTGGTGAGAGCACCCACAGAAGAAGTTACTCCAGTGGTCATAGGCTGGATTGGAACATTCAACTACGATAATGCCTGTTAACGTGCATATAAGTTAGAGTGGGAAATTGTTCCCCTTGGAACAAACAATAATTTCCCTATCTTTGTTCCATTTGGCAGAATTTTTAATGTAGGATGATAACCTTTTCATGGCAGCAGCTCTTTGTGGTGCTGGCAAAATTATAACTCCAAATCAGTATTATGATAATCTACTAACTACTGCTTCTGTAGGCTTGCTGCTATTGATGCCTGATGCTAGCACAGGTAAAGCTGAAGGCAAATTTGAAACAGCTGTTTGAGCTACAGTTCCACACACTGAAGAGCCACATCTCATGCAAGCACAAGAGACAGTTCTGGGCAGTTACAACCTAATGTCACAAAGGGACAGTAAACTGACATGTGAATTGTCTGAAACACTTTGAAAGCTGTTGAGAACAGCACTTATTTTTTACCTCTGGTTGCCACAATTTAATTACAGTTTTTCACAACTGTGATACTCCCTTT
This sequence comes from Bombycilla garrulus, assembly GCA_013400315.1. Taxonomy (NCBI): domain Eukaryota; kingdom Metazoa; phylum Chordata; class Aves; order Passeriformes; family Bombycillidae; genus Bombycilla; species Bombycilla garrulus. The sequence continues at coordinate 978,447 of VXBU01004977.1, forward strand.
CTGTCTGGAAACAAAAGCAATAACCCCATACTGCAGCCAATAGCACAAACTCCAAGAGGCAGCACAGGAGGTCTCTTACGCCAGAAGAAGAGGTTCCATGGCTCTCAAAACCAATGCCTGAAGTCTCATACACTTTACAGAGCTGCACAAGTGTGAAATGAGGGAACAGCAGGTGATGGTAACCTTGAGGCTCTCAATAGAAAGGTCACGTAAACAGACTTGTGCAGCTACCAAGACATTACTATCAGAAATAAAGATAAGTGCAAGAATCCACATTCTTCACTTGGCAGGAGGGAAAGATAGTACTTCTTATCAAGAACTGTTTTCACATTTACTGGAAGGCAAATACTAACAAAATAAGTATGAAGACAGATCATGTCTTGCAGTCACTGCAACTCTGCAAGAAAATGGGAGGAAGGAAGAGACAACACATGAAACAACACAAGACCTTTGAACAACTGAAGCATGAAATTTCAGCTAATACCTTTCAGCACTGCATTTAAAAATAGAAAAGGTATTGGCAATCTGAGCAAAATATCAGCACCAATGGTAGTAAATGAAGAGCAATGAAGCATCACTAGAAATACCCTCTTTTGGGCTGCACTTCCAAGAACAGTCTATATGGTAGTTTTACTGGTTTCAGAGAACAGGAACGACTTTCTCACTACTCATGCACTTCAATAGTAAGAGCATTGCACAATCTCTTTGGGGCTACAAAGCTGTTCCTATTTTCTAACCAAAGTGACTAGTTACCATCAGGGATTATTTCTTACATGCTTCACTGGAGGACTCAGATGTCTCTTGCAGATTAAAAAAAAAAAAAAACAACAAAAAACAACCTTTTTGCAATGAATTGTGAATTTTCTCCTTAGATATTCTGCCTGTCCTGCCAAAAACATACTTTGGAAAGTTATTTGGTTTTCCTACACTGGCAGAGAAGACAGTTAAAACACAATTAGCTGTTTCAGCCATTTGTTCTCTGCACACCTTTCTTCAGCTGCAGCCCCTGTGAAGAGGGCTGGTGGGGAAGTACCTGACAACCAAAACCCAACTCAGTTTCCTTCAAAGCTACACAAAAGAAGGCACATTATACCTTCTTACCTTCAATAGGTTTCATTGAGATCTACACCCAGTGCCCTGCCTTCTCCTGGAACCAGGGCTGCAGGTGCCCTGCCTTCAAGAGGAGCACCTGGCAACAGTCCTGCGATGCTCTGGCAGCCACCACCCAGACCAGCCTCCACCTAGACATGCCAGCACAGTGAGCAATAGAAAATCAGAAGCCTTCTAATGAAATTTCATTTCATTTCACAAACTTGAGATCCCTCTGCTACAAATTTTCACTGTCCTAACAACATCAGTGAAGGAAACACAGATTATTCTGAACTTGGTTTAGTATCCAACCTAGGAACCGAGAAACACAGGTTAGCAGGAGATGCAGATACCTCTGCATTTTAACTAGAAAGCACCAAAACCTCACTGGAGACACGAGCAAGAAGCTGTGGGATAATGGCAGAGATCTGTTCACGCCACTGCACGTAATGCCACCTGCATGGGCTTCACTGTTTTTCAAGGAATAGTGTTAAGGAAACCACAATGTTGTTAACATAAACCTGCGCTGCCAACTGAAGCTCTGTGCTTCATCCAGCAGCACTGAACACCAAAGTATGCTAAAAGCATCCCACCATAAGCGTTCCACCACGTAAGACAAGCCTGAGACCATTTCTGAAGGGGAACTTCAACCAGGAATTTCCTGAGATGAACCAGCTGGCATTTGTGCTCCAGTGGAGATACTGTTATTACACATGCAGCTGAAGTTGTAAAGCCATCACTCGCACTACAAGGTTTCTAACCTGACTGCTCAGCCAAACAGCTCTTGGGAATTGCTGGCTAGGGAATAACATGAGGAAATGGAAAGAAGTCTTTTGCTCCTAAAATAAAATACAAGCAAGAACTAACCACAATGAGACCAAACTCATTTAAGAGAGCACTAGTCACATGAGCTGCTTTCAAAGAAGGGTAAATTTAGCTTATTTCAAAACAAGGAGTGCCTGCATCAGGTATGTTGCCAATCTCAGTAAAGGACACTTTAACCCAAATATAAAAACAAGGCTAAATGGGGACTTCCAGGTCTCAGATCAGTAACTGAACAACAAAAATGTTTTAAAACAACAGTAATGTGTCAGAGCTCTCTGTTCCTAAACAAATCTCATTCTTTCACTGAGCTACTCAAAACAAAGTGATAGCTTTTAAGGCAGTTATTTCAAGCTAAGACCAGGGTTAAAGGGGATCTTTCAATAGGAAAATAAGTGGCAATTAAAAAGGACTATTGGTTTTAAGTTCCTTTGACTGTTTAGGATCATTCAAAATTTGAAAAATAAAATACCAAACGCTACTAATCCATGCAACACGTTTGAATACCATTTTTCTCTCTAAAGCCATCCTTTAGGGAAAAAAAAGCCTGTTTTTTCCTCTTCAATTCCATTTATTGAGCCTCAAAGAACAGGTCACTTAAAAGTTTTTAAAATACATTACAGGACTGAATAAGACAGACCAAAAAAAGGCATTATTAGAGACATAGACTGCTCCTGAAGTGATAGTATCAAGGTGCATTATGTCGCAGGTTAGCTGAAAAAGACAGCTAAGGAGTCACTAAGTGTTAATGAAATACTGTGAAAGAAAGTACCTTAACCTCCGTGATTTATACAATCCTTCTAATATGATGGGGCTGTAATGTTTTCAGATGAAGTATGGTCTGCAGTGCATGCAGGAGAACTACTTACTACCTGTGAACCTCACTTGGCACTTGAGTTTTCCTAGATGCCTACTGCAAATTTCTGTTGTGGAGATGAAGAACAAGGACAACAGCCCAATTTGGAGACAACATCTAGCTGTGCTCTTCACTGTTTTAGGAATGCAGCAACAACAGTGATCTAAAGGCTACACCAAGGTACATCACCACAAGCTCCCAATAATGATCTCTAACTTCTATTTTTAAATGCAACTGACTTCAGACAACAGATCTTTTGTCAAGTCACAAAGATTGCCTGTTTTAGGCTTTTCTTGGGAAAAACACCTGTGATTGTTCTCTTATTTCCCAGATAAGCAGGGCAGAAGGCTCATCTGCACTATATGGGGTCAAGGTAAGATGCACAGCATTTACACTACACCCACAAAACATTTTACTCCATACAACAAATCATTCCAACCTTTGAAAGTCAATTCTAGCTGATACAAGAAGAATTCAGCAATGCCCAACCCACAATCAAGCACTGCTATTGCAGCAACCAGAATCACTGACCACACACCCAGACCCTCAACCAATTAATTCCATTCACATTTTGTTTCATAAACTAGATAATTACATATCTCACAAATCACCCTCTGTGCTCTTTCCCTTTGTTCCAGGGAAGCTTCTAAAATAATGGGTCATTATAGGAACAGCTCAGGACCAGTGACAAGCACATAGATATTGCAGAGTCACAATGAAATGTCAGATTTTGAATTCCAATGAAAGACACCTTATTTTGCCCCTGGACATGGAAATCATTGATTTTCATGTCCAGAGAAAAATTCAAAGGGCATAATCCCCATATTCTTTCATGCTACAACAGAACACAGTCTATATAAAATACAACACAATGTCATACCATAAGCTCTTTAAAGATGTTGATAGCATCTTTGCCAACTGCACAAGCAGCACTGCAGATTCATGCAGACTCCAGCCTACAACTTTCAAGGCTGATGTCTGACATTTCACCTTTTCAAAGCCAGTGATCAGCCTTCCTCACAGACATCACTGTCCAGCTGACAGCACAGTTCCATGAGCATCAATGTTTCCCAGACTGTGTTGCTGTGAGCAGTGTATTAAACAACCACCATGTACACACTAACAGCTCGAGGGGTTTACAGTCCCAGGAAAGGCTGCTTCCTCCAGTAACTCCAACCCTTCTCTGGCTAAGCACCTTTCTTTGCTAACAGCAGGCACCAGCTCCTGAGATACCAGCCTAGACACAGGATTCCAAGCGTAGGCAGCCAGGAAAGGAATTATGCTATCTCTTCTAGGCAGGATAGAGCAGACTCTGATATCCCATTGTTTAAAACAGTCTCAAATAATGGACACCACACATGTTTCTCAAGAGTGCAAACAAAGTCCCTTCTCCCTCCCTTTCTCCAGGAACTAGACACAAAGCACTATAACTGCAAAAATCTGAAGACAAGTTTCACACACTGCTCAATCACAAGTCTTATCCAAGCTGTCAGAGACTAGCTGCTCATCAGTGCATTTTTGGTGCCCAGATGGATATCTGTTTAACAATCTAGCAAACGGGCCCCCATAGTCTTCACATTTTCTGGGGCTGTTTCACAGAACACAGGCCCACATTTCAGCTTTAAGAGAGTTCTCCTCAACTGTATATATAGTTTAGCTTCTTTCCTTGAGAATACATTTATATCCACATAATTTTACAGCTATAAAAGAACTCTTAAGCAAAAGTGTAACTGTACCAGTTGCAAGGGGAGTCAACCATTTTTTTTTTTAACAAGCAACAGAAGTCCATACCAACCATCTAAAGAAAATCTAGACAATGCATTGGTACTTGGATGGCATGTAAACAACCAATAGGTTTTCCAGGCATAGTTACAAGATGGCACTACCATTTCTATTTGGATTCAGAGTGTATTTGTTACACTTGAATCCCAAGAGGTGTTGTTTTTATTGTCAGTAGGCATCAGGAATTCCCAGTCAAGGCTGTGTACCACAAGGCAGAGCCTTATTTGATGTTGTGATAATATCTAGCTCTTGTCCTTGGGCCACACCTTTCAGCAACTGGGATCATTTCCCATCAGCATTCCCCATCGCATCTTTGTGGTTTGCAACTTTGCACCTTGAGGCTTGGTTGCTCTCCTGTCTGAGAAATCAGACAGTTCTAGGATTGTCTACAGCTAAGATGATCTGACTTAAGCATTCTCTGGGACACAAATTACCTCGTACAGGAGCTTCAAATATTTGCTGGGGTCTCGGCTGATGGCAGTGAAACAGTACCTCAAAGAAGCAAAGTGACACTTCCTTACTCTTAAGACAATTCTACTGCCCTGAAAGAAGCATTGAGTCTCTACACCATATCCTCTTGTGTTCTCTGAGTATTCACTGGAGTGAAATTTTTCAAATATCAAATTGTATGCTTGCCACGCTGCAGCCATATACATACAGCACACAGCTTTCTAAGGACCAGAAGGTATGCCAACATCCTGCACCTACATTCCTGGAACAAGCATTTCGCTGTTACAGAGAAATCTGAAGTTGAAATGTTAAATCACAAATCTTAACTTTAAACCAAGAGTTGCTGATAACATCATTGGTGTCTTGGTAGTGTTTCAACAAAAGACAAGATCAGTCCCCTTTAAACCTCTGTCTCCTTTAAATAAGAGGAGAATCAAGTCAGTTAATTCAGATTAATTTTACAATAGGATGTTTCCTCATTGCTCACTTGGGGACCAAAAGAAAGTTGAATTCCACTTCCGAAAGTGCAAATTCACTCCTCGGCTGGATGGTTTTTCACTTGCAAACAAGGGATCAACACTGAATTTTAACATTGATCACCACCTTGCTCTAAGTGTGATGGAGCAAACAAAAATTATTGCAGAAGATAGCAAAACCTTAATGGGAAACATTAACTTCTGTCTACACAGATACTGTGGAAACTGTCAGCAGAATTGTGTGATATTTGTCAAGTGCCTAGTATGTGAGCGATGTATAAAGGTGTTCTGACTGCACTAACCCCCTTTCAACAGAGCACTGACAGCCCCACTGAGACTGCCTGGTCCAGGCATCACCACCCATCAGCTGGACCTGACTTCCACGGTTTCGCTGGACTAGGTGGCAACTGCCACTGAGCAAGCTGGCAGGGAAAAGTCTTCAGGGGCTGTGCCAGCCAGGGCATGCTGTTTCACCCAGCTGTTAATCTTGCCTGGACATTCCAAGAAAATCTGATTTCCCAGGCAACTCCTAGGAGCAGCCAGTACTAATGAAAGCATCTCCTCTGCCTCCACCAAACTGGAAGCATGCACTGGAAGAAGTCTGCAAACACGAGCTATGAAAATTGAGTGTTACCAGATCTGTTCTTACACCACAGCAAAATATCTGAGCTTCACCAGTTCACCAGCCTTAACAGACCCTAGATTTGCTCATTAGCAACAAGGATCTTCCATCTATTGCTGTTTTTACCCCACTTCAGCTGCAGAGACTATTTCCTCAAGATACTGGTGGAAAACATCTGTTAGTGGACTTTGTTCTAAAGGTGATCCAGAGGGCAGAACAGACCTTAATCTTGACAATCTGAATAGTAAGACACTTAAAAAACATCTATGGTGATCTTTTCCATTTTACAAATGATACCTGCTCTTTCTTCTGACATCATCAATTTTCAGAAAAGAAGCTTCAAGCAAAAAGAATTCTAAAAAAGTATTTGCCTTTTGCATTTGTCTAAATGGTTAAGGCAGTACTAATTATTCATCTTTGATAGTGATCAGAAGCGTTTCAATTTATAGCCAAACTTGCATATATAACTACCTGTAAATACAATTCTACCCACTAGGCACAGCACAGATTCCAATCAAGTGGCATAACAAATACCTGGTTCTCTAAAATTACTTAAAAACCTGGTATGGTAACTACTCAACAAAACAACACATGAGCTTACCTAGATTTTATCATCTTTAGGAAAAAGAATACTGAAAAATAATTAGTGTTTCTTCCAGCTGTCACCTGTGTGTGGATGATGCTATTTTTACTACTACAAGCTGAAAGGTCCTTTAAATAATGCAAAAGCAACAAAAGTCAGGCTCACATTCTCTCTCTTCTAAGGATTAAGAAAAGTTTTGTATTCACCAAACTAGCTGTAATTCTTTGCAATACACTCCAATTGACTGTAAAATCTGAACAGCATTTAACATTAATTTTACTGAGCATCATATTTCTGTGCTTCAGTATTCAGAATGCATCTTTTTTTTTCTGTGTGTTGGAAAACCATAAATCTAGACATTAGCTTTACATCTTCTGCCAAGATTTAAATCTTAATTCCCACGTGGCTGTGCATTTAATCATATGAAGGCATTATTTTGCTAGACACACTCAGTCCTGAAAGCAAGATCAAGTCCTATAGTGCAGCTGAAATTTCAACTGGTTACAGCACAAGACACTTCCTCACTGTTATCTAAGTTTGACTTAGTTCTTCAAGCCCACCAAAGCTTTGTTCACCCTTCCTCAGGGAAAAAAAGCAAGTTGATCAGTGTCACTTAATGTGAGGAGAGAAATTCGCAGAGAATCCATCTCCGGAAGCCAGCTAAACAGAGGATGTTACTGGGATACAAAAGGTTACAAGGACAGATTATTTAGCCCCTACTGGTCTAAGCACAAGTACCATGCTCAGACTTCATGGGATTATCAACATCCAGAAACGGCATACTTTAAAGGGATTTCTATAGTTTTCTGCCTGTTGAAACAAGAAACCTTTAGATACCCTACTCCTACTCAAGTGTAATATAAATTAACAAGTATTGTAAAATCAGCATTTCCTCCTATTCTAAAGCAAGGGACCAGACAGGAATATGAGAATATCAAATTTCTCATATGGCTTAACCACCAAAAAACAACAACTAGAACATGACGAGGGAGATTCACAGCACTCTGCATGAAATGTACTAGGTCAACTTCAAAAGCAGAAGACAGCAGCATCCAGATGTTTATCAGTCCTTACTTCTTCAGGTTACCTACCTTAGGCTCTACAGACAATTAAGAGAAACTGCACAAGACCAGGCTCCATACCACCCCATTGCAGTTTTGGAATATCCACACCTGTTCTCTCCTTCCCACCCACAGGAGTCCACATGTTGCCTACCTGCTTCAGCCACACAGCCCAGCCACCCGACACAAACAGTGCCTGTGCTTTCTGAGCTTACCCACTACCAGCCTAGATAAGCTGCAGGCAGTGGAAAACCTGCCACAGACAAGGCAAAACATCCAAGCACGGACAACTGAGCTGCAAACAGAAACCAAGAAGCTGTACTCACTGCTGTTCCTGTCTCAAGGTGCAAAGGTAACCTTACACAGAGCCCATGCCTTGCACCACATTACTAGTGAAATTACAGCCCACTCAGGCCAACTTCTCTTTGCTGACACTGTGCTTGCTCAGGCCCACCCAAGTAATGGAAAGCATAAAATAGAAATACACACACCAGAGGCAGCCAGTGCTACAGTGGCATGAGGTGAGGTTTTCAAAGAGTTTTCCTGCTCTAAGCAGATTGAGGATCCCTGGCATCTGGTTCAGGTCTGTCCTTTTTCATCCCCTCAGCAGAGAAGCAGATTTATCTACTAATTGTCCTTTCAACACCTGCTTGTAATGAGCATTCCAGGGCCTGGTATAAACTGAAAAGTAGAGACATAGAAGTGATAGAAACCTAAGTTCAAGTAAAGTAAACAAAATCAAGAAACAACATTCTTTTTGTTGTTTTTATGCTCTTTTTCTACCCTCCACTTCTCCAAGGCAGTGTGGGGCCCAAAGACACTAGGTTAACTAGACATTTGTCATGGCCCTTGTCTCTCCTCCCCCTTCCCAATTACTTACTCCTGTTTAACAGCACAGCCCATCCATTTCTCCCCCCCACCATTATGCTCAGGTTAACCAAGGACACAGATTCTTGTAAAGCAGATGGCCCATGACACAAAACTTTTGCAGGTTTGTACACATTAGCACAGGCCACATGGAGCTCAGGACTGAGGCAGCACTGCACTCACCATGCTGCTCTGCTCCCTGCAGACCCACTGCTACGTGCAAAGCCTTCTGAAATGCTGCTGGCCTGCCTTGTTGCCCTTGTCAACAGAAAGGGCAGCTGAGGAAAGGTAGCTTTGGTAGATCAAATTCCCTTCATTTGGGAGGAGACAGCCCAACCACTCAGTCTAAGAGCTGATGGTAGGCACACTAAGACCAAACTCAAACGCTGAAGTCAGACCAGCTGGAGTCCTGCTGTGGGCTAAAGCCTTCAGTGGTGATCAGCCAGGGATGGACTGGTGCAGGGGGATGGCCTTGGGTACTGCTCTGAGAGCTAGCTGCTCTGCTGAAAACCAGCACTTTGTAGAGGAATCACAGGAAAGTGTTGAAAAAAACCTCATTACTCATGAGCAAGCCTGAGTCCTTCAAGACCAAGAGGATTTGTAAAGCTCAGTGATCTTTCCTGGGCAACCACACAAAAAGACACACTTGGAAGATAGGCAATCTATGCTCAGCGACATGAGGAGTCAGTCATTACCTGATCATCTGCTTTTCCCAACTCATGGCTTTATTCTGAGCAAGAGGAAGGGGAAGGTGGAGAGGGAAAAGAAAGAACAGCATAGATCCCAGATTCCCATGCACCTCCATTGCCCTCCAAGTCACAGAGGCAAACACAGCTCCACTGGTGCCCTTCCCTCCCCAGACTGTGCTGTGGAAGCAATGCTCACTCCGGGATACAAGCAGTTCTTGAGTAACGCAGCATGACCAAGAAGGGCAGCACTGCCCAGCCTTCCTCAAAACAAACCACCTCAAATACTTCCCTTTGAAACTCAAGGAAAAGATGTTTTCTGTATGCAATTTCCTTAACAGGTGCCACAGAAGTCAAATGCCATGATTTTAAACCTAAGTGCATTCTCCCTTCTGTATTTTATCCTGTATGGTTAGGTTTGGCAGCTTATTTGAAATAAAAACTTTCCAAGTCTAGGAATTTGGTGGTTTATTCCACTTTCTCTTTTTAATGCTGCTAAGACTTGTAGCTTTAATGCTATCCATCTTGCATTTTTTATTATTAATTAAAAAATTGAATTCACCTGGAAGACAGGTAAAATACAAACACTTTTTCAAGATGGAATGCATTTTTATACAACCTTGCAACAATTACGTAGACAAGTTTCCCTGAAATATTGATCCATTTGAAATCTGACAAACTCTAGTTTCTTCTGAAGCACTGAAGCAGAGTAGCAGCACCTCTGAACATCTGATACAAAGATGTCCCAGGAGCAAGGAAAACAATCTGATGCAACTGAAGGGTAAGACTACTTTTGTGACATCTGCCTCCTACCACAATATAAGTCAGATGACATTCAACAGTATACCTGGATGCAATCAAGCCACTACAAAAAGCCCCTAAGTTTTGCTAACTTGTGGTTTCCAAACCACAGGTGACTCACATGAGCATCCACTTTCACAGAAAGGTGTTTAACTGAATGTCAATACATTCCAGAAAGCAAAAAAAAAAAAATAGCCATAAAACCTGAATTCCTGGGAAGCCCTGCTACAAGAAGTTAATATATTTCCATCATGGTCCACATGGTTCATTTCAGAAGAAAGCTGGCAAGGATTTAGACTCATCCTTGACTGCTGACTACCCAGACATTACAGCATCATGAGTGCTGGGAAATGTACAGTGAAACTGACTGACTAAAGACTTTTTTTTAATTAGCATTATATATTTCCTTGGGAGGTGCGTGTCTTTGATAAAGACATTGGGATTAAAAAAAAAAAATGAGGAAAAGAAAAAAAAAGCAAATATGCTCTACCAGCACAGGGATTACTGTAAAACCAGTCATCCTTTTCAGCAATATCCAACCTGAAAGTAATTGCAACAGATGCTCTAACAGCAGAACTGTCCTGGCAGGAAATAATTATAGCATCAAATAGCAATAAAGTCATTACATATCTTGGGGTCTCAACAGAGTGAGACCAAAACCAGTGGAAGCAAAACCACTTTTTTTTTTTTTAATGTATTTAAATACAGCCCAACAGGGTGAAGTGGGAAGTTCAGAATGAACAGCACCCTTCTTCCTCTTAAGAGAAAGTGCAAGTGGAAGCCCTGTTACTACCCAAAGTATTAAGATGCCTGTATCAGCAGCATTATGCTGCTACGTTAATATTTTCACTGCTGCAACAGGAAGCACATCTGTAAGGGCGGTATCTCTAAGAACCCTTACATTTCCCACAGAGGGCTTATGCCAAAAAGCGTTTCAAGGAGCAACATGTAATGAACTTTCACCTCTACCCTCCTTAGGCACGGCAGTATTTTGTTCCATCAACAGTGGCATCGGCCTGGTTGTGCCAGTGACAAGAACTCCCGCGGGACAGCCCGGTCGGACGGGAGTGCGGGCAGCCTGATCCGCTCCCTAAGTTGCGGACTCGCCCTGGAGCCGCCAGCCCACGCTCACACCCCCCCTCCCCGAGATACTCCTTCATCCGATTTCCACTAGAGCCTCGAGCAGTCTTTTTCAAGTCACGCGTAAGGGTAACTTGGCCGCTGAGTTTTTTGTTACTTCTCCTGCTCTTCGTGCTATCCAGCAAAGTAAGAAGTTGCCTTTATCCAGAGACTTCCAGATCCATCCTTCAGATAGGCTGTAAGCATCTCCAGCGCTACCCGACTGAGCCCGGTCGCACTGCCGATGCCCTGCAAGGCAGACGCACACGCCGGTTCCCAGAAGTTTGGGGCAGACAACCAGCCCCTAACACACACCGCCACTACCCATCACCACCACCCCAGCCGCCCTGCCCGTCCTTCGCCACGGCTCGTCCCCAGCAGCAAGGACAGCGCGACGGGCTCTGTCCTGCCCCCCAGTAGCGACGACCGCGACACGCCGGGTAAGTCGCGACATGGGACACGCCCGCACTGGGGCAGCCCGGGAGGGATCACTCACCTGGGGGCAGCTGCAAGTTCGCCGGCAACTGGAGGGTGGCCGTGGGCGGTCCCTTGGGCGCCACCGGCCGCGGGACCCCCGGAGCGGACCCCCGCAGCAGCGGGGTCCCCCCGGGGGCGGCCG
>VXBU01004977.1:990363-1011108 GCA_013400315.1 Bombycilla garrulus
GGGAGGAGGGAAGAAGGGCGGTCCAACGCCGCCAGCGCGTCCTACTGCGGCGGCGCCCGGCCCGACCTCGCCGCCCCTTTGAGCCCGCCCGTGTTTACGGAGCCATGCGGAGTCCGGCGCCCGTGTCGCGCTGAAGTTGGCGGCAGCGGACAGAGTGCGGGCGGGCGGAGGGGGACGCGCCCGGAGCCCCGGAATGGAGGTGAGGCGGGGGGGGGGNCGCCGCGGAGCTGCTCCTCCCGCCGTGCCAGCCTCCGGCCCGCCCACCTGCGCCACACCACCCCCAGCTGCACCTGGGCTGCAGGTGGCCTTGGGGCTTCCGTTCGAAACAGCTCCGGCAAGTGTCAGAGCTCGTCGTGTCGTGGTGGGAACTTGATGACCGGCCGAGAGGGCGAAGGACCTCTGAGGATGAAGGGGACGAAGTTGTCCCGCTTGACCTTCATGCTCGTGGCTCGACTTGAAGAAAGGCTGAGGGAGTACGTGGAACTCGGTCCCTCTTGTAAAGCAAGTGTCAGAATCCTGACAGAATACACACAACACAGCTCTAGAAACAAATTTCAGAACATAATGGAAAGTTTTTGCACGCGTGATAGGGAACTCGGCATGACCTTCAGTAATTCTGCTTTGAGGTCGTTGTGTATCACAGCCAAGTCTGGGCTAAATGTCAGCACATTCTGAAGCATGTTGATGCACATGCTTTATTTTATGCATAAAATGTAAGGGGTATTGCTTAAACTACCCAAATTGAATGTAACAGAAGCAATTACAAAATCCAGGGCCTGTTGTATAGTTAATTAAAGTGGTCCAAAAAGCTCAAAGTCCAAAAAATACTAGGAGGAAAAAAAATCACTCCTGTATTAAACATCCCTTGCAGCTATGTTTTTCAGATAGAAATGCAGACAAGAAAGGGAAACACTCCTCTTTTTGGCCATTTCGAGTAACAACTTTGCTTGATTCCACAGCATTAATGCTTTATATTCCTGTCAGCAGCAACAGAAACAGAGAAGAGAAATTGCTCATCTCTTGCCATGCCTAATCTATTCTAGAAGAAATCAGCCCAAAATCTCAGAGGTAGCAGCAGCAATGGTCTCAGTTTCCAAGTGTCAGAGCAAGCTAAGAAGATGGTGAAAGGGAAGAGGTGGTAATGCAAGAGGGAGCATCCTCTGCATCTTTTACAGCTCTGCCAAGTCCAAATTACATCTGACCAAATGACATTGCTTCTTACGCATATGAAGCTGTGTTAGACACATAGAAGTAACAAACAGGGTACAGTGAGTCACCTCCTACATGCCGAAGGATGCACAGAGACCAGGAGAAAGAGATGCTTCAGTTTCAGCAAAGACCAGCAGTGATGGCAGAAGGGAAGAGGATGCAAAGCAAGGCAACATGTTTATTATTACTGGGCTTCAGGAAGAGCGGAGTTGGCTTCTTACTTAAAGTCAAGGTTTTGTCTTCTTGCAGCCATTGAACTCTAGAGGGAATCTCTGAGACCCCCATGCAAATGCTCAGGAGTAAAAGTGTATCTGAAAGAGGCAAAAAGAAACAGCTAAAGACAACAGAAGTGTATGCACCAAAGCTGCAAAGCACAGCAGCGTGTGAAAATGGGTAGTAGAAAATACAGCACAGTGAGAGAAAGAAATACACGAATCAAGGAGCAAAGGAAGCAATATGAAATGCATTACAAGAAAAGGCATAGCACAATTACAATAAAGAGGGAAAAAAACCCTTACCCAGAAGATTTAGAAATATGCATATCTTTAAAAAATTAAAAAGTTGAAGTGCCATAAATGTTTTCTCCAAACAAAGCAGAGACACCCGTCATTGTTTGAAACTGCACAAGAAATAATAGGAAGAGTCCTTTACCCCCACTGGAAAAGCATGTTATCATAGAGACCCAGTACACATTCTTTATTAGCAAACTTAAGGGAAATACAAAAAGCCATTCAGAATTAAAAGGAACAATTAATCTGGAACTTGAAAGCTATTTTTATAAGTGAAGAGGTTACAGCACCTGTAAGGAAGTTACTTTTGTCTTTACCTGGAGTTTTGGGATTTTTAAAAATATCTATTCCCTTGGGTAAATGTCACCATAAAAAAAAAAAAAAACCCCACCAAAACCCCATACATTGAAAATCTCTGAATTAACTCATCATTCTTGTCTACACTGTTTTTTACCTGAGACCTTGTCTGGGGGATACTGCTAAACACGGGAATTGCTTTTCAAAGTCAGCTGAAGATGCATCTAACCATGTAACTGTTCCTTCCATGAACACCTAGTCTTGGCAAACTGACCTGTTCTACTACTTCAAATAACCCATGAATGGGTGCATCTGACATTCATATGGAAGTCCCTTCTTTACCTTCCAGGCATAACAAAGCATTATAGCAAACAGCAGCTCAGATTTCCATTCCAGGAGCTGTTAGATAAGATAGATAACTGCCCCTAGTTTGCTCTGCATAACCTGTTTCCAACAGCTGAGACCTTCACAGTGTGCATTGAATCAGTCTGTGCTGTTTTAAGTTTTGTGGAGGCTTTCAGATAGCATACTTAAAACACAAACCACCCTCCATAAAGCCACTCCCTCTCCAAAATTTCTGTCCACACAGAGGCCTTAACTCTTCCAAAGACAGACCTTTTTAAGCCCTTAGGTCTTAAGCCCGTTTCACATACAACAATGGTTTCAGCTTCCTATAATCCTATAAAATTTATCTAGTATGCTTCAAGGGTTTTTAATCTGTCCATGATCCTTTTTACAAAAGTTTTATATTCTCTTAGTTGAAAATGTAGGAATAGAATTCATGAGCAAAAAGTCTAAGTAATGGGAATCAAAGTTGTAAATGTGAATTTATTTATTAATGAAAACAACCAAGTAAAATCACAGGTAGCTATTTAATATCAGCAGTAAACACACCTGCATTTTCATTGCAATTTCAGTAGATTTGTTTGTTTATAGTCAGAGATACAGTCTGCCCTGTTTTTCTGTCTTGGCTGATGATCTTTTTATGGAGGTGCCTCTTTCTTTCAGCTATTCAGGTCACAATGTATATTCAGATTTGCGTAAGTCAAAGTCTTTGTTCTGTGAGTTACAATACCCTGCAGCTTTAAAACCTTATCAAACATTTAAAAGTACAACAGGAAGGTATAATAAAAGAACTGGGCATATACTTTTATACTCTTATATGACATAAAGCTTGGTTGACTGTACTGAGCTACTAATAGCAAGAGAGCTAACAGTAAGGCATGTGAAGTCCCAGCAGATGAATTCTTGTCTAGCTCTGCACCTGCAGTGCCAGGTGATTTGAGGAACCCCAAGCTACATCACAGAGTCATAGAAGCATTTATGTTGGAGAAGACCACCAAGATCATCAAGTCCAACCATTACCCTGCACTGCCAAGTCCATCACTAAACCTTGTCCCTCAGTACCACACATACAGATTGCTTCAATACCTCCAGAGATTGTGGCTGGACCACTTCCCAGGGCAGCCTGTTCCAATGCTCAGCAGCCCTTTCAGTGAAGGAATTTTTCCTGATCTCCAATCTAAACTTCCCCTGGCACAATCTGAGGCCATTTCGTCTTGTCCCATCACTTACAACTTGGGAGAAGAGACCAACTCTCACCTGGCTACAGCATCCTTTCAGGTAGCTGTGGAGAGAGGTTAAGTTCCTCCCTCAGCCTCTTCTTCTCCCAGCTAAACACCCCCAACTCCCCCAGCCATGCCCCAAATGTCCCTTCCCCAGCTCCGTTGCCCTTCTCTGAACACGCTACAGCCCCTCCGTGTCCTTCTTGTCGTGAGGGGCCCAAAACTGAGTACAGGATTCGAGGTGCAGCCTCACCAGTGCCGAGTGCAGGGGAACAATCACTGCCCTGCTCCTGCTGGCCACACTGTTGCTGATACAGCCAGGATGCCATTGGCCTTCTTGGCCACCTGGGCTCAGCTGGAAGTGACCTGGTGAGGTGGGAAGGTCTGGAAAGCACACACACCTCACAACTTAGCTCTAAGTGAGAAAGATAGACAAGAAAACTGAATGAACAAAGGAAGAAAGAAGGGAGGAATGGGCAGGAGCAATATCCATGAGTAGCTGAAAATACACGGTAACCGGAAACAGGTACAGTAAAAGCGCCTCTACAAAAGAGATCCACAGTATTAAAGCTTGGGCACAAATACATTCTCAACAGAATACAGAGAATAAAACTAATTGATCTCAGACTTAATATGTTAAGAATTACAGATCTATACTATGAAGTTATATTGGATATCACTTGCTATGCAGTAAAACTCACTAAAAGAAAAGAGTTTTATTACTGAAGCTGCAGTGGCCTATAATAATACAGCATTATGTAAAGTGACGTTGCTATTTTATTTATTTATTTATATTGCTCATGAATAATGTACAGTATTGCAACACTTACTAAATGAAACAGAACACAAATAAGATCTTTACTGGACTCATAGTGCCACTGAGCAGTAATTAGCCTACTTACAAAAATTACAATAAAAAAAGATGGAAAAAAGAGGTTCTGACAGATTTTACATGTCTTGTACCACCACTAACCCAGGCCAATCATCAGCTTCTGGACAACATGTCAGTAATTTTTAGTGGCAAATATATGTGCGAGGGGGAAAAAAGCCTCTTTTTACATAGCTCAAGCATATCAGAAGTAGCACAACTCTAGCTCCATCATGTTTCAGGAAAACCACAAAACTCAGCTTAGATAGAAGAAAGTTCATTCAGCAACTCCCTGCACTGTGGACAATTACTGCCTCTTAGAGCTTCAAAAACGTTATGCTGTCATAATTCCTCTGTGACTTAAATATTTTTCCCTTCTCTGCTTCTGTAACTTGCATTTCAGTATCTTTTGTGTTAAAAATCTGAGTAAAACAAAATTATTAATGCCACAGATTTCCAGTTGTGATGCTCTGATCTATTTTTTTTTATCCTCACAAGTATCGCATTGTAGAAAACTATTGCTGCAGTGGTGTGTTAAATTTCCACCTGCCTATGCCTGCATATAATTTTAGATTAAGCAGGTCTGTGGTTTTTAGCTGAACTGCTGGTCTTCCACTGGGAATGCATAATTTGATTCACTTTTAATCCACAAAGAGCATAAAAGCATAGAAAGCTAATGATTTCTGAACCTGGAACTGCAATCTTGTTTCCTTATTTTCATTGCATGGATAATTACAAAAAAACCTGGTTTAATTGATCAAAAAGTGCCTGCAAAGAATACCTGGATTAATCTTTTTTTTTTTTTTCTTTTGGTCATGAATAAAAAGATTGAGTTATTTTTCCTTTCCTTCACACTCTTCTCATATTTGAAGGGGGAAAGAGGGGTATTTTAAACTTTGAACAAATGTTAAAACTGAAAAATTAGTCTAACTTCAAAAGCATTAATGCAAAGCAAATTGTTTGTCCTATGTAAATATTTGGGAAAATGCTCTTACATATTGTTCCCTCCCCTATTTTTTCTGTGCTGTTTCCAAAACATCCAAGTCACGGTCACTTATTGTACTATCATACTGGGAGAGAGGAAATGTGGGCTGAATTTCAAAGTACACACTCATTAAAATTTGTTATTCAAGCTAAATACCTAGAGACAGGCAATACCCTCTGGTGCTCCGTCACCCTCATTGTTAAAAAAAAATAAAAATCCTGATGTTCAACATAAATTCCCGTGTTTCAGTTTGAGCCAGTTACCTCCAGTTTTGTCACTGAGCACCACTGGCACTGTACTCTTTGCACCCTCCTGTCAGGTATTTATAGACATTGACTTTATCTCCCTGAACCTTCTCTTCTCCAGAAGAGAGTCCCAACACTTTCAACCTTTCCTCAAAGCGAGATGCTCCAGTTCTTTCATCATCCTTGGGGCCCTTTGCTGGACTCTCTCCAGTACATGCATGTCTCTCTGGCACTGGGGAGCCCAGAACAGAATACAGCACTCCCGGTGTTGAGCAGAGAGGAAAGTTTGTCTTCCTTTAGCTTGTTGGCAGTACTTTGTAGAAGTAGTATTACAGTAACTATTACAAAAGATGAGAATACTGCATCCTGATAATATTTTAATGCAAATTTTTTTGTATACCATAAAGCCTGTATCTTCCACTTGTGATGGAAACAGAAGCTATTAAAGCTACAAAGGGACAAAAACGTGTCAGAAACACTGTGATAAGGATCACTACAGGATAAAACACTGCTATAATTTTCATCATTTTCAAAGACAATGATAATGTCTTATACAACCCACACAAGTAGCATGTTGCCATACACCTTCCTACACTGCTTCCTGCATGAAATGTTCCCAACAGTGTCTTACACTATTATAAATCAGCAGCAACCATTATACCTCCCAGCACTATCAATCTACAGAGACACTACAAAAGTCACCTAACATTCTACCACCAGATGTTAGGGGAGATTTCATACATCAAGTTGAATGCACAGGTGTCACCTGGAATAATTTTTGTGAGAAGATTTTGCATACCATTTATATAATTGTTTCTTAAAGAGTCATTAATACATACCTGGGATACCTTGTTTCTCCTTCTTATAGCAAATTCAATGATTTTACCACCAGATTTCATAGTGTAGCATACAATGAAATCATTAAAACAAGTATATTTATGAAGTATTTTGCATTTTCATGAAGGAAAGAGGCCCAGGCTTTTCTTTAAGCTTTTAGCACGCACTTAGACTTGGATGGCTTCTTACCTAATTTGATGGTGTCCTTTGAGCTCCTGGAGCAATTTTGGGGTATTTCTGTTGCAAAAACTCTTACCAAATTTTAGCATTGCCACCAATTGCAGATGACAGAAAGGAAATTGCAAATCTCACCACAACACACATGAGTTTTGCTTAAATTTATCTTATAAATCACATTTTGGCAAAGGGATTCCCTCACAGCCAATATGCAAAATGCGGTGCACAACTTTCCTGTCGGCCAGGCCAACCATTTCCCCTTAAAGCTCATAGTTAGACTCTGCTAATGTTCCAGTACTTCATCTTAGGATATCTAGGAACGTAAATACATGAGAGCAGCAGTTCTCAACTATTTTTATGCCACGTGTCTTTTCCTTTATTCTCTGGCGACTCTTCTTTGCCAAAACCTCTTCTGATCAACAGCTATGGAAAGCACAGAAACTTCAGTCCTTTAACACACTCCTGTGAGCAACAGTTGAAGGAACTCAAATTCTGTCCATGAAACATTCTGAGTAATCTGGGATGTCGACTATTTCACTAACCCATGTAGATCTATATTCAGGAATGCCATGGCTGAGTTATGCAGGGTTTTTTTGCAAAATCAGCCAAGAAGCTCCATTTGAAGGAACTGCCCAAGTTTGGTACATACTTTGTTACATCAGAGAAGAAAAAAAAGGCATGCACAGGGTTTCTCTCAAATGGAATTCCTAACTTTTTCCAGTTCCATAGGCATCTAAATCACTATCAACTTCCTAGTGAATTGAAGATTGTCCACATGGTCTCATGTGCAAGACTAGCTTCTAGTGCTGTGTTGTCTTTTCTTACATTATCTAGAAAATAAATATTTGTAGTGGTTCAATGATTATCTTTCCCTCCCTGAAGCTTAATAATAAAAAAAATTACTCAAATATAATAAAAAAACTAAAAAAAACCCAAAAAAAACCAACCCAGTAGCACGTGTTCATTTAGAAGAGATGCAGACGGTGGGCAGAAACTTCACCTGGGTTTACTGAAGAGCTGATTATGACCATTTTCACCTGTGCCATGACTTTGTCAATAAATGGTACCCCTGGTGGTCCAACTGCAAACACATGCTCACCAGTCCTAAAGACAAGGATCATCCATCAGCACTTTCTCGAAATTAAAACAAGGATGGCAAGACAGGTATTCTGCACTGTTTACAGTGAAAAAAATAAAAGTATATTCGAAGGATGGGAAAAGCAGATGAAGGCAAGAGCTTCCCTGCTTTCTCTCTTTTGGGAATCAAGCAGAGAACGTGAACAGTAATCCAATTAACTACACTCTTGAGGCAAAAACTAGGGAATAAGAGGCAACTACAGGCAGGTCCCAGCAGGACAGGAAGCCAAGAAGGTGGGATGGGCATATGAGAGTATGGAACAGTAGAAGACTGCAAAGTTAAACACCACCACTTGTGTTGGTAAGTAACTCTGCTGCTCTGTGCTCACCTTGGGAAAAATAAAACCACACAAACAAACTTGCAATACTTAAGAAAGTAGAAAAGAAGGAATTAGGACTCTTCATTACCTTTTGTCTATAACCTCCAAGTTAAGAGCCCAAATCTCTGAGCAAAAAGGAATTGTGAGGGAGATAATGGTAACAGCAAGAATGGCTACTACCTGGCAAATTATCAAAAAGCAACTTTCCCCACCAAGGTTCTTAAGTAGAGACAACACAAAGTGTGTACTTACTTACCAGTTCTAGAAACTACTTCAAAGCATCAATACCATTAAGAGTTTAAAGAAAAGTGGCAAAAAATGTCAAATTGATAAAACTAGAATTTACAGTATAGCAGGCTAATAAGAGGTACTTATTACAGAAGACAGTAAACACTTAGAAATAAAGATAAGTCAATACAGAAGTGATTATCATGATTCAATCTTGATTTTTAAATTTCATTGGTGGACAAAAGCAGAGAAATTCATAAAATACAGAACATACATAAAATTAGTGTAAGGCTTTAAAGGATCCTTATGTCCTTCAGTCCTTTGTCTCAAAGCCAATGTGATACTTGATTTTGCCTTTTGCACATACTCTTAGAGGTCTGGGAGAATTTTAATTCCACAGAAAAATTGTTCCAATTTACTCATACTCGAAGTATGGAAGCAACTACAAAATGTGCTGATGCACTATTTTCCTCCCTCCTCTTCTCCTGTTAAGCCTTACCAAAGAGAACTAATTAAAACTGAGCAGTGAAGGTGGACACCGCTCCTGTTGGGCATTGGGGAGACAAATCCAGTGCAGCAATTTCCAGCTGCCTTAGCTATACCTATGCCAGAAGAAAAAGGTCATCAGACACTGGAGCATGCTCATCTCTTTTGCTACAGTGGTCTCTGGCACACACTGGGAACCTGCAGCCAGGGCACAGCTCATGCATTCTGGAGGCAAGGCAGCCCTGGTTTGAACATGGTCTCGAGGACAAAATGTGGTCTTCAGCAGTTTTGTTCACTAGGGAAGAGGTAGCCCATCAGCTCATGCACCGCAAGAGCTTTCAGAATCCACTAGGCACAAACTCAGCAATGAAATTACTCCACTGGATTATAGTGGCAAATACTTGATGGACTGAGCACAAAGTATGGACATCACGAGCTGCTGTCAGATGTGACTGTTCCTTTAGCCAGGAGATTTCCTCAACCAGCCTCCATAACTCTTCATGATACTATCATCTGACACTTTTAAGCAGAAACCTATAAGTGTCAAACCACTTATCTGCTAAAGTTGCAAGGCAGTGTGTGATGTATTCTACTGTGGCTAGACCATCAAGAGTCAGTCTGTGGTGCTTTAAATCACTGTTGTGGCACCAGCAGTCAGGTCTGCGTAATCACAATGATAAAGTCACCACCTTCATTAACTAACAACAAGTTATTATTCAAGAAGGAGGAAACCATTGCAATTTTTTTTAAGTCCGAAACTTCTGAGAAAACAATGTAGGTGAGAACAGAGACAAATTCAAAACTGCACACAAAAGTACCTTTATCCTGAGAAACAGCAATTTTAAGTAAAAATTTAATTTGCATAATTAAATATGGATTTAACAACTCCAAAAACACATATGAAAAGCACCTTCTTCCCTAGTACCACCTATTGTGGTTTTGGTACTGTACCACTCCCACCAACCACAGTAGCAGGAAATAGGGGTTGCCAGCACCATAAATGCATAAGAAGAGAGGGCTGCTGAGGTACATCCTGATTCTGCTTCATTACAAGATACTGTAGAAAATCTGAAGCCCAGTACCACATTTAAACTTTCCTGATGGTAAAGCCATTTGAGTAAGTTCCTTACTTCCCAATTTCCTAGTAAAATATTCACTCTGTGGTGTAGTTCTTCATTCTCTCATTCTCCCACAAATTCACCTGCTTGTGAGGCCAGTGAAAACACGCAGTTTCCAAAGGTAAAAGATAATTATTTTTTTAAAGTTGGATCATTCTGATGAGCTGTTTACTACAAAAAGCTGAAAATTTATTTGATCACTTGGACTCCCCTTCTTGGGGAGCAGTTCCATGTTCAGCAATCAGCCAATCTAAGAGCCCACTGCTACAAAAGAAAAGGTTCTTCTCTCTCCTGCCCTCACTGCATATTTTGATTCTCTCCCTATTTTAAGATGAGCAGTTCTACAGGTGTTAAGTCAGGCCTGTGTGTGGATCCAACTCAGAGCTAAATTTTTTTTGACAAGCTGAATTTTGTTTACATCCCTTCTGAAAGCATATGAAGAGGGTAGTTTCACCTCCTGATAGCATAACCTAAATGGAGATTGCCACAAAATACAGCAGTTCTGTTCTTCCCAACCACTTCCACATTCCAGCAGCTTTCCTTGAACTGAACTTAACAATCACACAGCTTTGTGTCAACTCACTAAAGAAAGAATTCACTTTGCATCAGATCAATGAGTTTAGCACTATTATCTTCAGTAGCAGCTTGCATGCACAGTTGGTTAGGTGTAATATCAAATTCCACCCTCAGCGAGTGACATTAATGGTCTGACCCCCAAAAAAGGACAGTTACTTCTCCTTACATCTCCTCCCCTAAATTCTTCCTTCACTCCCCCTTTCCCTCACAGTCATGAGATTCATATGACTGCCCACTGAATAAATGCAACTAGCAAGTGAAGATTTTTTTTTTTTTTCTGAGAGGTTAGTGAGCTGAGTCAACTCACAAGGGCTCCAAAGCAGCATCAGAAAGGGCACCAAGGAGGAGATAGTGCTCAGGACAGAACAGGACAGAGCAGAGGCAGGAGCAAGAAGTGCCACCACCCAGCAGCACACACTAATTGGAGAGTTTACACTGATCTAAGTCAGTGCTGTGACTTTGCTCTTTGAATTGCTTCCTTTTCTTCTGAGTCTGCTGGCTCTCACCTGGCTTGGGTGAGACACTGCAAGAAACCTCTGGTTTTCCTGTCTTGTCTCTCTGCCCTGCAGGGCTTCCAGCCTGGTTTACCACAGCCCAGCCCGGCAGCAAGGCCAGCACAGTAGTGACAGTGGGAGAGCACAGCCTGGGGCAAGACCTTTGCCTTGGGCTGCCAGGCAGCAATGACCAGTTGGTTTAGGGGTCCCATGGAACTGTACAGGGGAGCATATGTGTGCTCTAGGCAGTTCTGCTAACTGCCTAACCATCTGCTGAGCTTCTATGCAGTTGTGCCTTCATTGATCTGAAGAAAAATATTCCTTGTGGAAGCAAATGTTCTAAAGTGCTGGCTTATATATGTCTGAAAGAGGGGTCTCTTTTTTGAGATGACCTATCGAGAGGCAGCATCTAGGGCAGGGGAGGAGGACGGCAGCAAAGATTTAAGCCCAAAGTTGTGTTCCAAGTCTCCAGAAATATTTCCAATATCATCCTCATTTGTTTTGATGAATTTCATCTGTAGGTTAGCCTTTCTTGTCCCTTTCAGTTTGCCTATTGCAATTGGAACTAGTAAAGAGCAACTTCTGCAATCCAAGTGGCTTGTTCCTAATAATGAGATGCAAACAGACACCTAAAAGATGATTAAAAAAAAAGTGCCACTAATTTTGCAAAATTAAAATTATTCCCTCTGGCCCCATAAGAATCCCTTGGCCATATTCAAAACAGTTGTGTAGAAGCCTTCATGTCTAGTACCAATTTCCCAAACCATAGTGTCCATCTTCACAATATTCTTCATAAATTCATAGTTATTCAATTACCTTCATAAACTCAGTCTTCATAAATTCAATTTTAAAGGTCTCATATGTACCATATACGTTCAAGGCAACATATTGTGGTGCAATAACTGGTAACAATACCTGCAAATGCCAAACAGGTGTGATTAACCAGTACATACATTCTCCTCACAATTCTTTCCTCTTGAAGCTTGGGAACATTTTTGGTTTTGTATACCCAACACAGCTGTATCCAGCTCCCAAATTCCATCCTGTTAAGTAAGAATAAATTTTTCTTATCCCAAATATTTATTTATGTTATGCAGAGGAGATGTTGTAATAATAAGTCTTTTCACAAGGACATTGGCAAACCGTTATCTGCAGGCTGTGTCGTCCTCCCCAGATTAGAAATAATAATAATAATAATTTCTGACACCTGTTAAGAAGGAAAAATTCTAAGATATGGTAAACAACACAGCAAAAAGTTTTGAAGTTGTTTGCAGAAGTTGTGGTTTACAAATACAGCACAGATAAGCAGCCCCGGGACAAGAGGATTATAACCAAGTAAAGAAAGAAAATAAGGTGGTTAGAGACATGAGAGCCCAGGCAGATAGCAAGTCAGCACAGATCAATGTGGTGAGTAGTATTCTCAGTATATTCACTGTTTATAGGTGCAGTCATGGCTACAATCTTCTAAAAGTTAACTGCTGACAAAGAAGGGTAAAGCTGCTCCACTCTTCTACCCGGCAAATCATCTTCCCTTGCTTTGATACTGAAACTCATCTGCTCCCAATCTGTGAAACTGATCAGGCAGAAAAGCGCTTTTAGAGAAAGGCAATTGGTTTTCTGCCAATTTGGCTTCCTTAAACATCTCACTGCATGATCAGACAAGTAAAAGCGATGGCACAGGAGACAATGGGAATGCAAGTGAGTGTAGAGGGGACTGAAGGAAAAACAGGGATTTTGGTAACAGCTTGCTGTGAGGTTTACTTAGCTGTAAGGTAACACCAGACTGCAACTTAAATGCTGTCACTGGTTTCATAAGTATTTTGGTGGGGATGAGTTTTGAAGGCAGATGCACTACAGAGATTTATGAGAAGCTCCTTTTATAGACAAAGAAAGAAAGAGAGAGAGGAAGGAAGGAAGGAAGGAAGGAAGGAAGGAAGGAAGGAAGGAAGGAAGGAAGGAAGGAAGGAAGGAAGGCTTACTTAAGCAGCTGCAAATCTAAACTTATTTTTTGCCCCTATTTTTATTACTATTTGGAAGAAAGATGTGAAAGATGTAAAAGATCTGTTAAGTAAGTGTGACTAGAGCTTAAAAGCCACTAAAAAAGTAGTATGCAAAATTTAAACTAAAAGCTCTNAGGTTACAATTGCTGCTTAGAAAATTTCTGAGAAAGACTAATGGAACGAATGTTAGTCAACATGTCAAAAGCAGATAAGAACTTTGTTGCTTTCTCAGTTGTTTGAAACTCAGCACTTCCACTCATAAAACCTTTTTTAGAAGATGCAAATAAATGAAAAAAAGAGAAAGGAAACTGACCAGCACTGTGTTGATCCAGCAATGCACTGAAGAAATTAAATGAATGATAGAATCAGTGATAAATAAACAAGGATTTTGAGCTAAACATCTCAAGCATGATTGAAATACAACATAAGCAACCCCTCCCTTGCTTAGTCAGTCTTCCTCAAAGATGCTCTCCTATTAACACTGATTAATTGATGTAAAAGAATGCTTACAGAAACACACATAGTCCCTTCCTTACAGAAATGTATCTTCTTGTCCAGCACTCAACAAAGAAAAGCTCTTTAGTACACTACATTCAAAACTAATTTATTTTTTTACACAACTTTCTTATGATAAATATTCTCCTTACCGTTTACCTACAACCAGAGCTTTGGCATATCACAACCAATATCAAACTTTAAAATTTGTGTGACTATTTTAAATAAAGTACACACAGGGTAAAATATTACATGCATGAATGTAGAAAACAGTATATTTTGAAAGACATAAGCTGATATTTTCGTCATTTAAGAAGAATAAAAGGCTATGATTTCATACTTCTAATACAAAATGTTTGCTCTTTTCAAAAGTCCAGACCAATAGGTACATACAATCTAGCCATCAATTCTACTTGTTTTAGAGCTCATAAAACTTCCATTTTAAAATATGCCAGCAAAAGGTTTTCATAGAAAATTTTGTGTTACATTGTCACTCCACTAAAATTTTGTCCTTTATTCTAGTCTTACAATTCTTTACATTGCTTAGAAAAATTAAGTCTAAACCAATAAATATCAATAAACATAGAAGGTTTAATGTGCTTCTCCTCACCAGATTTGACCACTCTCTCTTCCATGTCGCTCTCCTTGTCATAATTTTTGATGAATTCAATTTTTTTTGTTTCCTTTCTCCAGAGAGCAAAGTTAATTCAATTCTTCATTCTTGGGTTAAAATTTATTTTCCTTGACAGCATCTAAGCAACTTCCCAAGTTGATTTTCACCAAGTACTATGAGGAATTCTGATGAAAAACAAACATAAAGAAAAATAAAATCTATGCCTAGTATTTAAAAAAAATACATAAACTTCAATCCTACAGAAGGGAATTATTCCAAACTGAATGATTCTCATAGATAAATCAACAGGGTAAAATGATGCATGGATGGCAGAATCAAAGGCCCACTTGGAATGACTAAAAAAGAATAGAGAATTTGGAAGATGGCATAATGAATTTATTTGAGCAATAGTACCTTATTCCTTCAAAAATATATACACACCAATAGCTAGACTGTTAATGTATTTAGAAAATTGCACAAAACTACATTTTGTCATTACTCAAAGACTAGTAGTGTTTAATAATGAAGGTTATAGTCTTGGAAAAAAATGTTCTTATTCCTACAGAATCAACATAAAAAGGCCTAAGTATTATTGTGGCCCACATTCACATCAACAAGGCTTCTAATTAGTCTTTTAACTTAGAATTTTTCTTACTGATACCAAGAGCAAACTCAACTTGATTTTCAGACTGACTTAATAGTAAGATATATTGCTATTTTACTTGGAAAAGAATATATTGCAATTATGGGATAACACTTTTTTAAAGTACCTTTTTGTATGAGAGGCATGCTTTAAAATTTCATGCTGAATAAAAGCAAAAGAGAGTGGTAAAAAGCATTGCTACAGCCTTAAAATAAATACTAGAAATCAACATAGTTACTATTTTTTTTATGTTTTCTCCTGGTTTTCACAGCAGACCTTTTTTGCCTTGGGACCCTCTTCTTACAGACTGTACTCACACAAAGCATCTTCCTCCTTCTCCTTTTTTGCTCCTGCTTGAAAATAAAAACACATGCATAGATGCAAGAAGTATGCATGGATGAACATGAGCAAGGAGCTTCTGACAAAACCCAAACATAAAAATGCAGCATACCACAGGTGGAAGCAAGGACAGGCAATCTAGAGGAATAATACAGAAATACTGTCTGAGCAGAGAGGGCATATTTTGATAGTGTTGACTTTGGTTAAGTCTTTAGACATTATCTCCCATAACAGTGGATAACTCCAAACTGATGGGGTACAGACTAAATAAGTGTGCAGTGAGGTGTACTGAACATTAACTAAACCCTCAGTCTCACAGAGTTGGGATCAGCAGGCCTGGAGTCAGCTGGGGCCAGTCAACAGTGGTACAACTCAGGAGTCACTGCTGGGGCCAATGCTCTTCAACTTCTTCATTACTGACCTGGATGACAGGAGGGAATTTGACCCT
The DNA here is from genome assembly GCA_013400315.1 of Bombycilla garrulus. Classification (NCBI taxonomy): domain Eukaryota; kingdom Metazoa; phylum Chordata; class Aves; order Passeriformes; family Bombycillidae; genus Bombycilla; species Bombycilla garrulus. Next base: position 1,005,953 of record VXBU01004977.1, read on the forward strand.
CAGCATGTTCACAGATGTTCCAAGTGAGAGTTATTGATACACCAATTGCTCTTGGATGACCTCAGTGGATTGAAGAAATAGTCAGATATGAACCATATGAAGTTCAACAAAGGGGAAGCAAACTCCTGTACCTGGGGAGGACCAGCCCCATGCACCAGCTCATGCTGAGGGATGACTTTGCAAAAAGTACCTGGGAGTCCTGGGGGACAAGGTGGTTGAAAGCTGGCAACGTGCCCTTGCCACAAAGGGTGAGAGCGCATCTGGGACAGCACTGGAAAGGGCACTGCCAGCAGAATGAGGGAGGTCTTCTTTACCTCATGGGATCAGACTCTCTGAAAGGAAATCGCACTCAACATAATTTGCCCTTTCTATTTTCCCTCGAGATGTTGATTGGAATTGTGACAAGGTGGAAGTACTGCCCTCTAGTTGTTCAGTCATCTCCTCTGTCCTTCATGGTCATGAGTCTTCAGAAGGCAGATGCTGGAGATGATGCAGATGATGCCAAAATGAGAGTCCCCAGAAGAACAGTATGACTCTCCTCTGCAAATGTGTTGCCTTTTACCAGACATGAACGTTCAGTGATCATCAAGATCACCGCTGCCTTTTCTTCAGTATGGCTTGGCAGTGCCTTCTCGTGTTTGTCTTTCCTGCTTTGCTTTCAACATTCAAAAATTCAAGAAGCTAGTGAACTGTAGCTCTAAAATAAAATATTAACCTCTAAGAATATGTGAGGAATTTTCAGCTCTAAGGAGGCTTAGATTAGATGTTCTGCTATTTTTTATTTATAGCATATGTTACTAGTAGCTGGAGATTCCCTTTTGAAGAATAAAATCAGGACATGGAAAGATTTTCTCACCACAGATATTGCACTTACTCCCATTAGTGCAAACTGCTGAACCTGCTGTGAGCTTCTGTATTCTAAATATTTATATTTGCAGACTAAAATGACAGATAGTAGAATAAAAGTTTAGCATCCCAATGACTTTTTTCCTAGGTTTGTTATTGCTCCTCTGGAATATGGCAGAGCCACCGATATCCTTGTAGCGTGCAGTGCTGTTTGCTTCATTTTATACTGGACCATATAGGCTTGCATTTCAGGTGCTACTTTTTATTACTATTCCATACAACAGCCAATGCAGAATAAAAATTACAAAATTTTGTGAGAAAAAACCAACAGGCAAGAAGCTGGCAGAATAAATTCAAGACAAATTTATTCTGTTAGCATCATCCCTTTTAGGAAGCAAAAAGTACCATTTACCCTAAAAACCCCTTTGATATTGTTGTGTATTTTGATAACAAGTTGCTGGGTTTTAAATAAACAGAACTTGAACATCAACCATTTACAAAGGCAGCCCTTCAGGTGAAGGATTCATTTAGTCACAAGATGAATTAACACGGAGACTGGGCATGTAGAAAATCCCAAAAAGTTATGAGATCACCAAGTTCAGTTGGCAAAGAAATACTACACCAAAAATGGCATTTTTTTTCCTTTCGCCATCTTCCTTTTTCATCTACCAGAAGACCATTCTTCCTTGGGATCTGCTCTGTTACCTGATGGTATTGTAAATGTCAAAAATACCAGCATAAACATCCCCCCCTCCCTTTTTTTTTTAATTTCAAGATGAAAAAGTAGTCTACCCTGAAAAAGAGGCTCAAATTCACCACTGTCCTATCCATTAGCAGTACATCCTGAGCTATCATCCTTACTATGGCAAAGAAAGTGGGTGAGCTGCTGTCAGTTGTAGTGAGTACACAAAATTAGGTGCTCTCACCAAAAAAAGATGTTAAAAACTTTGTCTAAGAAACACCTGACTCAAAGGAAGTATTCTTAACTTTCATACCAAGACCTGTAGTCATGAAGGTTTTTAAACAAGTGGTGGTACTACTATAAAATTCTTTGCTGTCCCTTTCTTGCATATATAGCTTCATAAATACTACATTGGTTTGTATTTTTTTTTTTAAATGTACATTTGAAAACATTAATGAATCAGCATTCTGTATTTTCCTTCTTGTGGATGGAAATATTCGTGACTCTGTGGAAACTCAGATAATACAGGTGGCAGGAAACAACTTGTGACTAAGAAATATGAGTCAGAAATACAGAGAAAAGTCTTTCAGTAAAGGACTGATCCTCCTCTGTCTGAATTCTTCTCCATCTAAGAAATATGACATACTCAAATACAGATCAGCAAAAAAGACTACACTGACAAAAGTTGGAATAGAGGTGGAAGCAAGATCTCAATGAAACATATTCGCATTTGAAACTCTTGATGATGACTGAGATTTATGCATCTAAATTACAATTAAATAATGTTAAGGTTGTGAGTAACTCACATGAGCAAAGAAATGTGCAATTAAAGGGAAAATATACCATATGTCCTTTGATATCTGGGCATATTGCAGTGCATTACGGAAGTAATAAAAGAGACACCCTGTTGTGGTTATGTGTTCTGAGACATGTGGCACATTTCCACTGCAGCTATCTATTTCCCTGCTTGTATGCATCTGTGCCATTATTTAAATGTTGATTTTGAATGTGAATTTCCCTTTGCATGGTAAAAAACCCAAGGCTTCAGACTCGCTTTTTTCAATGTTTCTTTAGATCTGTTGCTATTTATGAATGTGGAAGTCCAAAATGTTAAACAAATGAATAAAAAAACATCACAAGTGCAAAAAAAATGAATTTAGTTTAATCCTCAGACAATATGAGGCAAAGGAGATAGATTTAACAACTATGAATGAATGATCTTATATTTTCCCTCTAGAAACTGAAAAATAATTTCAAACACTGTTCCCCTGTATTTTGCATGGAAATAGGAATGTACTAAAAAAAATTCACATATTTAGTTTGGACCATTTGGGGAGATAAAATGGGAAATTACTCCTTTCATTTTAAGGTTCCTCACCTGTGGCATCCCACAAGTCTATTTTTTTTTTCTCAACTCAAAAGCCAATCTGAAAGTGTGGAAGAACAAAATGGAACATTCAGATCCTAAGAGCAGTGTTTATGTGGCTGTCATCTAACCCACATCGTCTCAAACACTGCAATCAGCAAGAAACCCCAGGGGTTTGTACACAGGGGTCGGGTAACCAGGGCATGACATCTGGATGTCACCCTTGTGGAAAAAGAAAAACATTTTGTGGCATTCCTTGTGTTCAGTGCATTTTGTTGGGAACATGTTGCTATGCCTGCAGCCTTGGGACACTTTCAGACACCTCACCAGTTCTCCAGGGACAAGTATATGCTAAAAAGAAAAAGTCTTCATAATTCTGTTACTAACTGCGTAGGAGATGGTTGGTTCTGATTACACACTGATTTGGCCATGACCATCATGCATTCTTCATTTGTGGGGCTCTTTGCTGCTGTTTGTAGTAACTACAAAAGTACCAATTTGAACACACAGGTACTACAACAGTTCCTCTCTAAGTTTATTCCAAGGCCATGTAATAACCATAGATCACCATGAAGCATATCAACTTTAGAAAAATATAGTTTCTTCAAACCTTCCTTTTTTATTTTTGGTTTCCTACAAATGTTATAGTAGTGACAATGATTATGATGATGATAAAGTGTGTAGCAGACATAAAAAATGGACCAAAATAGTCCAAAAAAATGGACCACAGTGATGAGTGAAATGGTTAGAAACACAAAGTAATGGACACGCTGGCATTGCTCCATCTTAGCATCACCTACAAAGCAAGCACTGATCCACAGATATTTCCTGGAGAAAAGCAAGCCAGATTAGCATCACATCAACTCCACCTCCTGTATAATCTGAAGAGACAGGGCAGAAGAAGTGTCATTTGGGTAACAGAGCATCAGGCCCAGGTGGCGAGCCCTTGGGGTGCAGGATGCTGTAGGAATGCAACAACAGCTTGGAGCCAGCAGCCCGGGACCTGGTTGTCAAGGGGAAAAAGCAGGGGTGATGGGCAGTCACAGTACATCCTCGGACAGCAGAGCCAGCACGAGTAATCGTCACGGGGCTGGGCCAGGAGCCAGCCTAGATGCAGTCTGAGGAGAGAGCATGCCAGCTGGGAAGCAGCTGCACAGCCACGGGGTGGCCATGGATGCCACTGACAAACGTGTGCCGTGACCAAAAGGGCTGGCTAGGGCTGGAGGGAAGAGCCAGGGCCTTCCGCCAGCAACAGCTCAGAAACACAGCAAGCAAGGATCGAGATTCACGTCTTGTGCCGTGGGCTGGGCTGTGGTGTCCTGTCACCGGGCACACGCTCCTCGGCCAGCTGCAAGAGCAGCCACCAGCTGGCTGGAGGCAAGGAATTCTGCACCCACAGCCTGCAGAGTGGCACTGGAATGCACACAGGCACACAACGCATGTGCCCAGGAAAATGCAGGTTTAAAATGCTTTGGTTGGGAACTTTCAACGTGCCTGTACCAATTGCCCGTTGCAACTCTTCGTTCTTCCAAAAACTTCAGACTTTGCAAACTTGTTCGTGAGGCTCTTCGGCGACACCGACATTCCCTTCAGTGGCTCCGCTGAAACAAATCAAGGGTGGTTTCAGCACTTCCAGCGTCTATAATTGATGTTTAAAATGTTGCAGCCAAGCTTCTTCTTGCTCTGTTTCACACTCACAGCAGGGAACCTGCAGCCTCCCAGCTCATAGGGGAAAGCCGCCCCAAGCCCTTGGGCAGCCTGTTCCAGTGCTCTGCCACCGTCCTTACAGAAAAGTCCTTCCTCATGTTGAAGTGGAAACTTCTTGTGTTTTAGTTTATGGCTATTGCTCCTTGTCCCGTGGCTGGGCACCACTCTCTTTGCATCCTCCTTTGAGATGTTTACGTGCATTAATGAATCGTCTGTTCTCCAGACTAATAGGGTCTGCTCCCGCAGTCTCGCCTCACAGGAGAAGCTCCAGAGCCCAAGCCAGAACCCCTCCAAATCCCAGCGTCCCCTTCTGCGTCTCCACTCCCGTCCCGCTGCCCGGGTGCAACCAACTGCGGCGCTGGGCAGAGGGGGGGGGCGTAGAGACTGCCGCCCAGCACAGCCCGAGCGTGTCCCCTGCAACGTGCGCTGCCACCCCCCCCAGCCGGCCGTACCACTTCCCTGCTATGAGGCGCCTCGGGCAGGACCGTACCAACGTGGCGGAGGGAAAGGGGGTAGCCAAGAAAGGCGCGTGACGAGGCTGTATGGAGAGATCAC
>VXBU01004977.1:1013693-1059519 GCA_013400315.1 Bombycilla garrulus
AATTAACCGCAGAGGACTCGGTCTGAAAGTGGAGGAGTCGAGTGAGTCCTTCTTGCGGGGGTGCCCTGGCAGTGAGATCGTAGGCGGGTTCTTCCAGACCCTGGGCCTGACTCCGGGCGCTGCAGGGCAGGAGGCGGCTCCGGTTCCCAAACTTGGTCGACCTGGTAGTTAAGGCTACCTCCCACTAAACCGTAGGTGTGATTGAAGAAGAGTATTGCGGTCGGAGCCAATGACAGCGGCTCCAGACGACTCCACCTAAGCTTTTGTGGGTGGGAGCAAGTTAACTCGCTTAAGCGATCAAAGGAAAGCACGTGCAGGATTTATAATAATCCAGTGTTTTGTATCAACAGCAGCAAAGGAGCACGTTCAGATTCACTGGTAACTGTGTAGTAGTTGGAAACTTTACTGAAGATTCGTACTATCAATGGTGTGGATGGCTGTGGATCAAACAGATTTCAGATTGCTATCATCTCCTTATGTAGAGGAGTCCTTTGGGTAGCTAGACCTAGTCTCTGATTTAGTAAAGAATTAGAAGCTCTACAAAGTAGCTGCTGTCTCGATATGGAGCTCAAAGAAGACCCTAGAGTTGTAATGGGTACTCTCCAGGGTACTCTGGGAGAAGTCAGTGCTTGGGAATTGTAGCTGAAAAATACATATCCACTGGGTGGAAAGCTGCACAGAGGTAGTCAGTAGAGACTTCAGGATGCTGAGGTGCACGTGGAGAACACAGACAATTAAGTTTTTCTTGTGCTGTAGTCAAACTGTTAGTTTGATGGTGGTATGCTGGCAAATCCTAGTGTTAAAGTTGAAGAATTTTTGTAATGTACATGAGTTGAAGCCCTGAAGGTATCTTCATCCAGCTGGGAACTAAATTCTCTTTTGATGGTAGATTTTTAAAACCATTTCAATTTTCTATCAGCAGACAGTCAGTCAAACTTGTATAAAACAGTTGTCTGCAGCCCTAGCTGGGATACAGTTATATTCCTTCTTGTTCCCTCTCCTCTTTGCCCTAGCATTCCTGCCCCCCTCTGGTCCTTTCCTCCTGAGGTTGTCTGGCTTAGGTGGCTGTAGTGAACCATCTAATGAGCAGTCTCAAGGTCTACTGGTCTGCTAAGCCTTAAGAATCTGCTGCTTCTGTCAGGACTGTGGGAGATACTCTGAGGAGAGCCTTAATTCACAGCTTCTTTTGCAAGTGCTCTATTAGACTTTGATATCAAAAATATTTTCTCCATTTTTCCTTTTTTTTTTTTTTTCTGGTGAAAATGGCTGCTGTGTTTCTTATAGAACTTCAAGTTAGTATATGTGTTGTGTGCCAGTGTGTTTGTGATACTCTTCAGAGAGTGCAGTTGTAGCTTTGCCTATTTTCTGAGGCTCACACAGTAACTGAAAATAGTGCAGTTTTGTCTGTGTTTAGTGCTTAATGAATGTGTTTCTAGATCCAACAGTTTCAGGCAAAATACTTGCACTGGGATCATTCTAGTCCATTCTGCTGAATTACTGTTTAGAGTTTAAGAAAACTTGGCTGGCTGGCTTGTTCTTACGTGGATTGAGGTCCTGAGTGAACTACATAAGGGTTCTGACTCCATACTGTTTTCATGGTAAAGATGGATTAGGTAGGAAAAAAAGTTCCACAACTTTAATTTTTTTTCTCCTCCCTGTAGAATTTGTTAGGGAAATAAAGGTTGTGAAATGATGTTGTGCTTTCCTTGTGGAAGGATGAGTCTAGTCGTGGCTGGTTTCATCCATGTTTGGAAGAAGGAGAGAATCTGTGGATTCTTCTAAGATTCTGCTAGTTTTGTTAAACTCAGCAGCTGGATAAAGGGATATAGACTAGCCTTCCAGTGAGAGAAAGCAAAGGAGTGAATGGATGCAAAGTTTTGCATTTGGCAGTAAATTTTCCATTTCTGCAAGTTGATTTGGGTAACTTGGCTGGTGGCTCAGATTAGCCATGGTTCTGTTGAATCTTGGCCATCAGAGTGCAGAGCATGGGCTAGAAAGATGAGTGTGGGCACATGCACTTCAGGAGACCAAGCTGTGGGGTTTTTTCCTGTTTACAGAGCTTGGTGACTCTGACTTGGTGAACATTTATAGAAAATTGTGAATTTGGCCATTTCCCATGATTTTTAAAACTACTCTTTTGTTGGTCAGAAAATTAGTTAATAGGTGTTCATTTTCATGGACACTTCTGAAGTATAATAGATTTCTTGTGTCCATTTGTCCTGGTTCTAGCCACCACGGGATTAATTCTTGCAGTAGCCAGGAGGGATCACACCATGGACCCGGGGGTTATTGTGTAGCACCTCACTTCATTTTCCAGGGATGGGGAAAGGGGCCATGTAGTGTGGTGTGATCAGGTATTGTCAGGGGCTCTATGTGGTGAGCACGTCTATGTGAATCATTTGCTCTCTAGTACTCTCCAATATTAGTATTTTTGCTGTTATCGTTTGCTTCTTAGTGCCATTTCCAGTAAATTTTTCCTATCTCAGTTGGTAATCTTAACCTTTTGTACCTCCAGTTCTCCCCTGCACCCCACCAGAGGGGGAGAGGGATGCATGGTTTGGAGTGTTTCAGTGGAAACACTAAGCTGGGCAATACCATTCCTAAACCATCATGTGCCATTATACCAAATATTTTTAAGATGTTGCTTAATTAGAGATTCTTCATGTAAATATTGCCTGGCTTTCCAGTGCATTTGCTTTGAACAAATCTGGTTAGCTCAGTTTTCATCAATAACAATTTCAGTGCCTTTTTAAATTAAATTTTCAAGCAGTTGCAGGCTTTAGAAGGAGAAGGGAAACTTGGGGCATAGACTTTTAAGTGAATTTTTTGCTAGCAATTAAATGAAGGAATGCAGAAAACTTTCAAAACTTTCTGAGAATGTGGTGTAGAATCAGCATAGGTGTTTGAACAGGATGCTTCACAAATGTAGCTGCTGATGGTAGTGCTATGGAGCCCTTAAACCAAAACCTGTAGAACTAATCAGAGGGAGGGAATGGGAACAAAACGGTGTTCTGTAAATAACTGGTAAAGTAGAACTTTCTGGATAACAACTTTTTTTGTTGTTTTTTAAAATTAAGAAGAGGTGGATTACTCAAGAGTCAGACTTATCTTCAGTTTCTTTCCACAAAGAATGTGAAATTTACTTCCATCTTCTTTATTTTTTCAGATGTTGGATGAAAACAACCATCTTATCCAGTGTATAATGGACTATCAGAACAAGGGAAAGACTTCTGAATGCTCTCAGTAAGACTTTAATCCATAACTACTGTGGACTTGGTGAATTTCCATCTAGATCACCATTCTTGATTTGTTAAGCTTACCTTACAGGAGAACTGTGCTGTGAAGAAAAGTATTGCTATAGATACAGAGTTTTTGTGGGGGGTGGGTGGGTTTTATTTGCTTTATGAGTATCACTTCTGTCGCTGAAATGTTGCAACTTGCCTACTGCAAGTTGATGTCATGATGATGATGCTCATTAAAATAAGGACTGTATAGTAAAGATCTTTTTTTCTCTATATTGTAATTACATTGTTGGAAAGAGGTAGTTTTGTTTGAAAAATTCTCAAAATCGTGTAGGAACATGGACCTTTCTGCTCCCTGATGGCATGTTTGAAAACTACCTGCTTTTCACTTGCCCAAGAACAAACAGGCTTGTCTTAGAAGTTCGGCTTGCCAAAATATCCATCATGGAATTGCTGTCTGGTGGGGCCTTTGGAGAGTGATCTAAGAGAATTATAGGAGTGAATTGTTAAGGAGTGTTATTTTCCCATTACTCTTTTCTGGCGTGAGGTGATGATGGGATAGATATGGACAGATAGGACATCTGAGTCCCTTGCCAAGGGAACTGGTGGTCTGGGAGTAGAAGGGAGATCACAAATAATAGGTGCTTTTGGTTTAAGGGACTGCTTTCATTTACAAGACTGTAGTTGTGTACTTGTAATCTGCTCCAGCTTTCAAGGTTATATTTGTGACTGTGGGCTAGATACTGAGAACCAGGACCGTGGTTCTCTAGCAGAAAAATTATTCCATAGCCAACTTCCAAGGCATGGGGTCGTGATGAAATATGGTCACAATTCAGAGAAATCTATGATATCTTGAATACAGGGACATGATGAACAGCTCTCTTTCTCTAGTGTTTGTGATGGAAATCATACCAGACACAAACACACTCTGTGCGTATCTTGTGGTGATTTAGTTAAAGGCAGGAAGTGAAATAAGTGGAAACAGTGTCACCAACCTTTAGATTTTTTTCACAGCAAGACAGCAGAACAGGTAGGCGCAGATCTGATGGAGACATTGGAAAAGATTGGGTAATAGATAAGTGTGAGGGAAAAGGCTCAAGATTCCTAGTAATGGTACTCTTGTAAGTCTCCTGAGTCATGTTTTACATGAGTAGCTTGCTTTGCATTTGTGGAATTAAATTGTGATATTACTATGTTTATGAATTAAGATTTGTTTTGCTTTGTTTCTTTTGATAGATACCAGCAGATGCTGCATACAAACTTGGTTTACCTAGCCACTATAGCTGACTCCAACCAGAACATGCAGTCTCTACTACCAGCAGTAAGTACAAAATAGTGTAAAAGTAGGGAATATATTTCATTTGCATTCCTGAAAGGAGAAAAAAAAACCACTACAAAACAAACCAAAAACCAACCAACCAAATGTTTGAGATAATGACTTGGACTCTGATTTACTGTACAGTAAATACATGATGTTGTCTTTTCATGCTGTATTTGGAGTAATCTCACAGTTTAAAATCTGACTTAACTGTGGACTCTTACTCTGAGTTAGATATGCAATGCTCAACTATCTAGTCTGCCTCAAAGACAGAGGTGTTTTTTGTTTTGTTTTTTTGCCCCCTCTGCTGAGAACTGTAGTGGTATGGTTCTTAGTCAAGTCCTACAGCAATATTCTTTTTCTTCTTAGATTAGGGAAAGGTGGGGGAATGGGATTTTTTTCTTACCTTTTTATTTTTCACTAGAATATCATTGATTATCTTGCCCCAGTAGAATGAGGCTGTGTAAATTTTTTTCTGCTTTTCCATTTTGTAGGTGAGTCTCAAATCCTTTGCCTTTCTCCTGTATTAGAAAACAACCTTTATTTATGGTGGATTATAATAATATGGAAGAAATAAGGGCCCAGAGGCCCTTGAAACACTGCATCACTTTACATCTCTTGGATATTATTTGCTATCTTTTTTTTAGTCTGAATTTTTTCTGAGTCTGAATTCCTGAACTCTGTATTTTATAAGAAGCCTCAAATTTTTCCACTTTTCCATTGTTTATGCAGCAGTAAGAAAAGAAACAGCAGCATTAAAATAGCTTGCTATCTGTTTGCTTTTTGTGCTAATCAGAAAGCTTGGGGAGTTCATTGTGAGTAACACAAGGAAGTTCTTTGTTTTTTGGTAATAAGACTTTTCTTGAATTAATATAGTCTTGATTCATTTCTGTAATATGAAGCTAAAAAGAATGTCTATAAAACAGCCATTCCTAGATACTAGTTTTCACCAACTGAAATTGAATTACTTTTTCTTTGGTCTCTGGAGAAGTGTTCTCCAATCATTGCTACTAGCAAAGCATCCTTTCAAGTTGGTACCTAGAGGACTATAGAAACAGTGCTTCATTATGTCCAACCTGTTGTGCCTGTAGAGGTTTCTCTTTTTATAAATCCATGCTTGTAGCTGAGGGGGAGGGAGAGAAACCTTTAAGAGGGCTATGTGTATTCCTCAACTGATACGTTTTTGGAGGCTTAATTCATATCCTGGTTCTGATGACAACTGGAAATGAATTTGACCTTATCCTAGTCCCTGGTGGACAGCCCTGTTGTTAAAGTTGAATGTGATGACATTCTCTTCTTAAAAGAAAATGAAGATAGGGCTGGGAAGGGCTTTTGCAGATCTGGACAGAAGTGTGTTTCTGATCTTCAATGTCAGGAATATTCCATGGTACTGAGAAAACTAGCATAGTGTGTGTTTGAGTGGGTAGAAAAAGTCTCTTTTGGACAGGTGAGGAAGGGAATAAAGGTAGCTTCTTGGGTTTCCCTTCAGAAATACTAAAAGGAATGTAGATCTTCAGTCTTACGTAAATGTAGATGCTCTGCCTACAATCTTTGAAGATTGTCCAAAAATGTAGCATAATCAGACAAGATGATTTTTGTTGGGATTTATAGGAAAATACTCCTTAAATTCTTTCTGTCTTCCTTATATATTTTAGCTAACAGAATTTGGGAACATGTAAGTTAAATCTTTCCTTTTTCAATACAAGAGGAACTAGTACAGAGTCTTTTCTTTCATTAGCTTTCCAGTGGAGCTGATGAGGCTCATGCTGACTTCGAAGTAATATTATTCTGTTCACCATGTTTACATATCAGCATTTGATCATTCTTACTAAATTTGAGGTGTGGATGGTAGCAGTTAAATACAGAGCAAGATAATGTGTGTGTAGACATCAACTATTTTTAATACTAAAAGACATCAATTTTATGATACTTCTATGGCAGTTTCTTTCCACAAAAGTCAGGAGACCTTGAGTTTGGATAGCTTCTGAAGTTGGGTTGTGTCTCATCTATTAATTTCTGGAAGATTGTTTCCCTCTAGTAAATTATTTTCTTATTTTCTGTTTTCTTTAAGTTTTATCCTGTTATTGTTTTAATCAGGTAAATAAGCTCTCAAGAAATTTCACAACCTTTAAAGCATTTCAAAAAAAATTAATAGTTATGTGTTAAAGTGAGGTTGGAAGGAGAATGCTTCTGTTCAGGCATCATTCACACTGTGCAAGGTAAATGACCAGGTTCGCTGAAATTTTTAATACAAGCAAAAATTATTCTAACCGTATGAGAACTGCATTGTGTCCTTTAGCAATATTCCTTACACTTAAAGCTTTATATTGTTAGGAAAAATGCTTGTAGTTGGCTGTTGTGCCTTTTCCTTTGTCTTTCAGAATTCACTGGTCTAATGAAATGACTGATGTTGTTTCTGAAACTCTGATATTGCCTTAGAGGACAAAAAGTATAGTGACCCAACGGTGCTGTGCAGAGAAGTGTTTATATAACAGGGACCTGAAGTGTGGAAAGGTGGAACAGGTGAAGCAGGCACTGCAGGGTCTGGGTGAAGGAAGCTAGGCAAACTTTGAAAATCCAGTGTCATAACAAAGCTCCTGTGTTCTTGTATGCCTGCTAGAATATTAAATTATTGCTTTTGGGGTAAGACACCTTCTTTCACATTAAAAAACAAAGTGTGAGGTTCTTGAGTCAAACAGTCTTTCCTCAGCTGTGTGACCAGCAGTGTTATTAAGGGCAGGACTGTTGTGTGCTGGATAAGAGCGATGACTAAGTTCATGTGTGAGGTTGATGCGACTTCTTGCTGTCTCTTTTTGAGTTGTGGCAGGTATTCTCTTGCATCACAGTCAAGAGTGTCTTTACCATCACCTTATGAGATAAGCTAGCTTCCCAAAAAGGACTTTTGCACCACGAGGAACACAACACTTGCTTTCTTGGGATTTTTCACTGGTGCTGCTTTTGAGGGAGGCTACAGCAAGATATTGGTGTCCTTGAACCGTAGAGAGCAAAGATGCAATTAAAGTGGTGGTGAGGTATTGTGTGTGTGTGTTTCTAAATACATGAAATTTCAAACTGCAGAACAAGCATCTTGTCCTCCTTGACTTGTATTTTTGGTTGTTTTCTGAAGTGTTTTAGTGCCATTAAAAAGTCATTGAAGACTACTGAATAAAAACCCCTCAGCTTTTCTACCTGGACATCTTCCCTGTCTTACATGTCTTCATTTTGCCAAATATTTTTAAAGAAACAACCCATGACCATCATTTTATTAATATATAGTGGGAAACTTCCCCCACTAAACCCCATTTTATAATGGCAGATCTTGAGGTCTGCGGGAATTATTTGGGAACATTTGTGTGTGGGTTTTTGTTGCGGGTTCTTTTTTGTTTTAGTGGGGTTTTTTTTGTTTTGGGTTTTTTTTTCTTTGGGGTTTTTTTTTGGGTTTTTTTTAGTATAGGAAGTGATTTTTTTTTTCAGTTTTTCTTACATTCTGTCAGCATGCAGAGCACGAGATTTCAATGTGTATTTCAAGAAGGTATTGAAAATAAGTGCTTCTGATTATTACTCACTTGTGTAACATAGAGCTTTTCTTTATGTTGAAAGTGCCAGTTTCTTCCAGTACGAAGTTACAGTCTGTATCTGTAATGACTTCCTAGAAAACTTACTGTGTCCAAGTCGTAGAAGAATCTGGATGTTGCATTAAGTAGTTTTTCTAAATGTCATAATATTGGAAGGTTATTAATAAACATTATAGTAAAAAATATATATCTTCTTTTCTTGAGCTATTTCTTTCAAAGATAAAGCTTTTTGTAGAACTTGTGAAATCCCTTATTTTGTGCTTTTCCAAACTAGTCACACAGATTAGGGAGGAATCCATATCACTTGAGTTATAAAATACTTCTCTGAAAGGTAATGATTGCTTTTTATAAACACTGAATAGCAACAAGCACTGAAATGCTGGTTATTTCCAAAGCAACTGCTTCAAGAGATAGGAAAAAACCCAAACCACGACAAACCAAACTAATACCAAAAAAACCTCCCAAACCAAAGCCAAAGGCAACCACCACCCATACACAAAATAATAAAATACTTCCGAAAATAACCTTGAAGACAAGCTTTCATGAGGTGTTAGTAATGATATTAATGGTTCTGAGTTGTGGAGCTCTGCAGGCTAAATAGGAATCTTCAGCATAAGCATGGGTTTACTCAAACAATGAAAACTTTCATATAATTTTAAACACTTTATTTTTCAAAGGGATAATGTTCAGTCTATGGTTTTAATGTACTTGTGATGTGGATCTAGAAAAAAAATTGGAGTCTTAAGAACTGAGCTGTGCACTCTGGTTTTTTTTGTAGCCTTCATTTTGAACATGAAATATTTATGTTAAAAATGTTAAAACATATTTTTTATTTTAATATAAAAATTCATGTTAGTTGCCTTACTTTGAATTGGCTTTTCTTGAAAAAAGCAAGATGGCATCCTGAGAATAAAAATATGGCTCAGTTTTCACACTTTAAAATAAAATTTTTGAAATAAAACTTTTGTTACTGATGATGAGAGGAATCCTAAATTAATAGTAATAATAAGTGAGATTCTTGTCCAGTCATGTACCAAATGCCTGAGAAGGTGTGATAGCTATGGTGTTGTTGTTTAACCCTAGTGCTAACTAAGTACCATGCAGCTGCTTGGTCACCCCACACACCTTCCTTCCCCTGCAGTGGGCGGGGCAGGAGAATCAGAAAAAAAGGTGAAACCAGTGGGTTGAGATAAGAACAGTTTTATAATTGTAATTAAAAACGAGACAGTAAAAACCAGAGGCCAGTGCCCAGCACCCAGCCTGAGTCTGATGCTCTGTGCTGTGGATTATCCCTTTAGCCAGTTTCGGTCTGCTGTCCTGGCCATGCTCCCTCCTGGCTTCTTGCACACCTTGCTGGCAGAGCCTGGGAAACAAAAATCTTTGACTTAAGAGTAAGCACTGCGTTGCAGCAACTAAAACGTCGGTGTGTTATCAGCGTTATTCTTCTGAATTGAAAACCCAGCACTGCACCAGCTACTGGGAAGAAAGTTAACTCTATCCCAGCAGAAATCAGGACAGGTACCATGGCAGAAAATCTATGTCTGATACGTGCAGTATGGTGCATAATTCTGAAGTAGCCTTTCAGGACACAAGTCTGTGCCCAGTTCAAGTTCAACTATTTGTAAACTGAATTAATAGAGAACAGAGCAAAAGGAAGGTCAGATGTTTCCTGTCAAGAGGCAAGGGAGCTATTAGTCATTACTGGAGCTTGGATTTTGGAGAATAATTGCTCTGATTAAATGTTAAATAGTTCTGGAAAAAAATAGTAATTCTTTAAGATGTTAGAAAAAGGTGGCTGTATTGGCACAACTGAAAGGTGCTGTTGGAAATGAAGAGTCACTGGAAGGAGCTTCTTAACCCAGCAACCACGCTAAGAAAAAAATAAACACGGGAATTTAAGTTGTTAGCATGTTAGGAGTGAATTCAGAGCCCACTAGCTGCCACTTGAAACCAGAGCATCGCTCTAGGTTCTGTAAGCTACTTTGCATGTATTGTTAATCAGGTGTGTCCACACGGGGAGCTAGTGCACTGTACACAAAAAAGTACTTCTATTGCCTGTGAACTTCTGTGGCAGATTTAGAAACCAGTAAAAATCCCTAGCAGTTTGAATGAGGAGTATGCTCTAAAGTGTAATTCTTTCATACTCGAATATGTGATTTGCCTCTCTGTAGTGCCATATCTGCACAATAAATACCTTTTCAGCTGTAGGCAGTTTCCTCAGAGCTGTACCAGGCAGTCTGGTCATGTAGGTGCGGTCTGTATGTTTTTGCTCTTTCCCAAATGCCTTTCTGTGAGGGTTCTGCAGGATTCTTTCTGATTTAGTTGAGTTTACATAAAGCCTTTTAGCTAGAACAGAGGTGGATTTTTTTCTGTTAGGCTACTAAATGCAAGCAAAACCTGTAAATATTAGACCAAACATTAAACCATCTTAAAACAAAAGAGGCAATGACTGGGGCACAAAGCTTCTGTGGACAGATAGGAGCTGCATTTTATGAGGGAGTTATAGAGAACCTCAGAAGTTGTCTGGTTTCTATAATTCAATGATCCCAGAGTTAACATCCACAGTTAACTTTTTCATGGTCACTTATAAAAAAGCCATATGAATTTGTACAGTTTTGAAATTCCTGATTTAAAGAATTTTTGGGGCATTTTTTTAAAATATTAGTGTAGCTATTGCTAAGATGTTACCGTTAATTTTTGTTTGTTAAAATGTTGTTAAAAAATATTGGGACAGTGAAATATTTTTATGCAGTGGCATATGAAATTTGAAACAATTAAAGATTTCAATTTCCTCTTTAAATAGAATGTTTAAGTATTACATTATTCACTATTTTAATGTTTGTTCAAATATTAAGTCAGAATTTCTCTGATTTTTTAAGATACTGATGTAAATCAAGATGTATAAAGTGGTTGACATTCTAAATTTAGAATTCCTTACTCCAAGCATCACAACTGAAAATACAACACTGAGAGCACAAATAACATTTATAATTAACTTCACTATTTAGACATGATTAAAAATGCTTTTCCTGTAGAAATCCTCCCTACTCCCAAATATTACACTAGCTGAGAGCTAATACAGGGTCTTTTATTTTTTTATTTAAGACACTCAGTACTAGAATACTCTGCACCTTGTAGAACAAGAGTAGTAACCCAATTAAATCTCTGCTCTTTCCAATCTCAAAGCCATATTCCTTTATGATCTTATTTCCCAGTCTGACACCTCAGTAAGTACTCCACAGGTGCCATCACCACCTATCAGTCGAGTACTTCTCTCTGAGACTGGGACAGGTCCTGTGATATTAGCAATGTGATATGAGCAGGGCAGAGTACCCCCTGGGAAGGGATGTTTTGCTTTGCAGAAAATGAGAATTGAAAACAAAGATGATTGATTATATCCTGAGTTAGGGCTTCTCTTGGAAAGAAAAGAAGGCTATTTATGTTTGCATTTCCTGTAGCTTTTAATTGCTATTCAAGAGAGGATTTCAATAAAATTTTGTTTTTGATAGTGCAGTTAAACTATCTATTGCTAGTTGTATTGATTAGCAGTATTGCGTTTTAATGAGTTTAAGATTATTTCCTGGGTTTTGGTTGGTTTTTTTGGTATCTGAGTTGGTATTCCACTTAAGTTTTTATAACAATAGATGTTCCATAAAAAAAAATCTTTGAACCAGCTTTTGGTGTTAAGAAAAATCTTACCATCTTCAGGTGCACATTTCCATCCTAGGAGATTTTATTGTTGTGTCTTGCATTTGATCTACTTTATTTTTTAAAACAAAATCCTCTTAAAAAATGCAGTGTAGCTGTTGTCTTTAATGCATGCTTTCAAATAACTTTTGGATTTAGTAAGATTTTGTTGGCTGGAAGTTGTTAATTAAAATCCATGGTTTTTTTCTTGTCTCATTTTTTTTTTTGTTGTTACAACTGTTGGGTCAGTTTCAGCCTTTTTCCAGTTTAGATTCCCAGAGTTTAACTAAATAGCTTATAATTATTTTTTTTTCATGCTCTGGTAAATTTTAAATGCTCATAGCAGCTATAAGTGTAATCTGTGTGTTTGGGGAAATGAGCCAAAAGTTAGTGTTTAACAAGTGAAGCTATATCTAACATTTTCTAAGTCTTTAATTTACTTTTTACCAATAATAAAATATTTAACATTTTCTGTTACATAATTGCAATAAAATCAGCAGTGATTTTTATTTTCATTCCTTTTTGTCACACATCCAGCAAAAGAAGGGAAGTAGCCTTTCCTTTGGTTCTGTTAACCTAACTATGTTTGGATGTCATTTCACCCTTCATATCTAAGCTTAATGATTAGGGTTTATTTTGGGTAGCTTTTCTTTCACAAAGGGTGTGTCGTTTCTTTTGAATACTGTGTGATTATTTTGCATTTTAAATGGTCTTTGCTATATGTAGTGCATGTTCCTAGGGATGGTGAATTTTCTTAATTCCGTAAAGAACAAAAAATGTTAAATAATCTAGTTTATGTAGCTGGGTGGGGTTTTTTTGTTGTTGTGGGGTTTTTAAGTAAAAGTTAATTTAAGTTACTATCTGTAAATGTCTGGATCAAGTCCAACAGAAATCGGGAAGTTGCCATTTAGAAACAATTTTTTCTTGTTTTCTTCTGTCTGCATCCACTAGAAAAATACTCTGGAAGAATTTCACTGGGGAATAATTATATCTGCGGGAGACATTTCATTTTAATTACTATTAGGTAGTGATTGGTTTATGATCTGATAAAAAGGCTTGTAATGCTCTTTTAAAATATCCTATATAGTATCCTATATAACTGTTTCTATTGCATATATGTATGTGTAATTATCTCTTAATCTTATTTAAACTTAGTTCTAGCGTACTGTGTTGATGAATACCTCAGATTTATGTGATTTATGGGATGTCTTGTATGTTTAATGTTATTCCTCAATTTACTGACTATTCTCCTGAGGTTTTCTTTCTTGTTAAACCATAAATTGGATGATCTACTTTTTGTATGTCTCATACATTAAATTGTATTTCTGTCATATCCTCCTACGTTATATTCCTTTATATGCAAAAAAAAAAAAAATCTGTCTTTTTGCTGTTTCAGATGTAAACATTCAAAGTTTTTAATCACTAATTGCCTCTCTTTAGAATCCTTCTATTTTTAGTATCTTTCTGAGATTACTTTGCCCAAATTGAATGTGTAGTATGGTATCAAATACATTGCATTTTTTGTTTTGGTTTGGTTTGTTTTGTTTTTTTTCCCCTGCCAAACTGTCTGGGTTGTGGTCAATTGTTTTTTGTTTGTTAGGTTTTTTTTACCTGGATTAATGGCAATATGAGCTTTCTCTTTCTGAAGAAGGCAGTTTACAGTTCAGTGTAGTTGCATGTATTTATCCACATCACTTGGCACCTTCTGCTTATTCTTTCTTCCACATTTTCAGTAATGTTGCAGTAGCTTCACATGTTGACATTTAGTAAAATATTTTTAGGAGACTTCTGTGTGTTCCTTTTCTCTTTGAACTTCATGAACCTCCCTTTGGGCAGTTTCTGATCAGTGCCACTAGAACTATGTATTACTCCAAAAGGCTTTGTCAAAAAACTTGCATTAAGAAGGTTTTGTTAATTATGCAGCTAGGTGGTTTAATTTCTATTTTTAAAAATTTCTAGTAAATTAGGAAGGTTTGACTTTACTGATACTTTACTAACTTAGCTTTATCATCGTTGGAATTTTCTGATATTATTTTCATCATTTTACTTGTAGCTCAGAGAACAAGGCTCACAGGTCCATAATTCCTAGAACTGGTCCTTCTACTTTTTTTTATAAGTAGAGGTACAGTGTTTGTCTACCTTCTAGTCGTCTGATAGGGTAGTTTGTTTTAATGGAAGACTGAATTTTTTTAGCAGCTTGGACCTTTCACTTGCATTATTTTCAAGAATCTGATATGAATTCACACAGGTCTTTGGGCTATTTCCATATCCAGAAGCTCCTGTTGATGAATTACTTTCTGGTAGTACCTTTTGAGTGTTTTTAGTTGCTCCTTTAACTGTCTTAATTCCCTGTGGTTTGTGAAGTCTCTTGTAAGTTTTTTTTTTTTAATCTAAAGTCCTTAACACTTTTTTCTTCCCTGTCCTTGCATGTCTACACTCTCTGATGCTGTCTTTTTGATAACTGCAGTGTTTTTCTTGAAGGACAGTTGTTTTGAAAACTTCAGACTAGAGTTGGAATATATATAGTTTTGTCTAAATAATCCTTGGAGCTTTTTTTTGTCCATCTTTCCACAAATAAGGGCATGCCCATGTTTGTACAATAGCATACACAGGATAGCTAAAACCTAGGTATGAACTAATCTTCTTTAGTACTTCATTGGACTTTCTAATGTTTTATACTTGGAATTGTAGAAGGTCATTTCAATTCTAAAAACATTTCAGCTTGGGTGATTTTCAACTTTGCTCTCAGTTTGCTAGCATGGGACTGCTCTGAGGCTGACGTGGGCCAGGCTCTGATCTCTGACTGTTCAAGTGGAGGTTACCAAGTGTGTTGGTTTTGCAAGTATTCCTGAGCGTACTTTCCAAGTAAAAATGAAAATAGTCCATTTGTTTTCTTTTTTGATTGTTTCTTTGTGTATCAGTTTTAGATAATTTCTGTTCTGTTCCGTTAGATGCAAAATTAGGATGATAGTGAGTTTTGAAGGTGAAGGGACAGAAGACTTAATTGAGGTGAAGCAGCCTTACCTTGGTTGCTCACTAGTGGAGGAAGAACAAGCAAAATGGAGCAGCATTTCAGTGTTCGGAGGGTAGAGCTGCCTTTCGCTTTTACCTTCTTCACCTCCTGCCACTTCTGCTACAGGCTGAGGGGGGAACTTTGCTTATAAAATGTCATTCTCTCCATCATGGAGAAATGAAAGGAATTTAGTAAGAGAAATTGCCTACTTGCTTATATTTTTCTTCATCTCCTTCCTTCTTCGTGCTGAAAAAAAAAGCCTTCACTAATTTCCTGAGGAATTTTTAAAAGTACTGCAGGGAAAATACGTGCTTGAGGTATTTGAAGAAATGTTGAGACAATAAATTATTACCATTCACTCCCCTCCCCTGGCAAGTGTGTGTGTCTGTGTTATCCTGGTGTTACCATCTCCAACATACACTCACTGGGAAAGCCTTACTCTTTACTACTGTATTGTGTTTTGTCTTTGTGAAGCTGATGAATAGTGTAGGCATAAGCGGGGGCTGGTTCACCCCCTTGCTTCTGTCTGTGAAGAGAAATGTTGAAAAACGCACACGTAATTGTCTCATGCGGAGGGTTTTTCATGAATAGTTACAACCTCTAGACAGAGTCCTCAAAAGCCAGAGAGCCAGGAATTTGCTCTCACTGAGATGATTTTTACTCCCCTGAAAGTGCTTGGCTTAGGTATTGTGAGGAGGATCGTAGAGTCTCACAGGTGTTTTTAGTAGGAAAACAAAGCTGGCTACTAGCAGTTTCTGTGTCTCCTTACATTGCCATGAGTAGAACCTACCAGTAAATTCCCCCTTGTATTTATTGTTTTTCTTGCTCTCCCTCTTTGAACTCTCAAGGTTATTCAGTTATTTTCCTCACAATTTCATTAGGAAATTTGCCAAAAACATCCTTTCTAGGCAGCTGTCTCTGGACCTTTGGAGGCCAGCACTAATGTGCTTCCAGTCTGTAGGGGGTGTTTGGCACGGAATTATGAGCTAGGCCTTCATCGCTTTGGGGGAGAGTGGGGAGGAGATCGCTAGCATTTTACCACACCCAGGTGCAAATTTCTTGCTGGTCTATGAGCATTCAGAGGCTTTCATCTCATGTTGTACCTGTTTTGTCCCAGTGCAAGGTCTGTTAGCAGCAACAAATCGTTGATGTGAGAGAATTACAGTGAAGACTTATTTCTCTGTTGAATGAAAGCTTTTGTGTGTGTGTGAGGGAGTGACTCCAGCAATCTTGAACTGTTCAGATGTAATTTTTTAATGAGGCATTGATTGGGTTTTTTTTTTATTTTAAAGTGGTGCTCAAAAGTGCTGTGGTGTTGTCTGCATGTAGTACTTCATGTAAAATTGATTAAAATGTTAAACGTTTTTCCGGAATTAATGTTGGGAGGAGTTAAACATTTCAGATAGAGAAAGAAATGCATTTCAACGCTTTCTTTCATACACCGTTGAACGATATAGGCAAGTGCTGTAGCATATGTACATATAATATATTTGTCAGACTAAGTGCTTCTGGTGTTTGACTAAACTGTCTCCTTTCAGCCACCCACACAGAATATGCCTATGGGTCCGGGCGGGATGAGTCAGAGCGGCCCTCCCCCACCCCCGCGCTCGCACAACATGTCTTCAGATGGTATGGTAGGTGGGGGCCCTCCTGCACCACACATGCAGAACCAGATGAACGGCCAGATGCCTGGTAAGTTTTTCTCCTCTAAGACATTAACACCAGCGTTGCCTGGCAACTGAAACGACATGGGGGCTCAAGGGATACTAGATTGTTGATGACAAAACTGCTTTGAATGCCCCCGAGTACAAGCTCTCTTAGAGTTTGTTAGCTACAGAGCTACGTGACCTGTATTCAGTGTTTATCAGGCTGCCCTTGGGCTTTGATGTAGCTGACACACAGCATTCCTCTGATGAACAGAACTGGCTAAATTTAGTCTGTTTGAAACCATGCAGTACAGCTGGCTTTAGAGGGCTTACTGGGGAAAGGTATTGGCCTGTGGCTGAGCGAACACAAATCCGTCCATAAAAAGATAATGTGAAATCACTGTAGCTAAATAATTAGATAATAATAAAATAGATACATCTGAAAGAGGCTGTTTCTGATTTGGGTAAATGTTTAAAAGGAAAAAAGGTTGCTTTTATACAGCTTCCGCTAATCTCCTGTGTTCTTTATTATTGAAGATGTGTTGAATCGTAAGGGATTTGTAAAGAAATGGCCTCCAGATTATTGTTCTAGGTGTTAATTTTAAGTCAGTTTCTATGCCGTCCTGTTTTGTAATAAAAAGAAAAGTACTTGGAAAGACAGAAACAAAGCAGAGAAAGAGGATGATAAAATTCCACATTGTACCTACCAATACTGGCTTTGGGGTAGCTATTCCCTTTAGCAGTCAGATCAGAGTGGAGTAGGCAGTGGAAGAGCATGCTTCTTTATATAGAGGCTATTTTCCTGAATTTCCACTTGTAAAATCATACTGCCTACTTCATGTGAAATGGCTTTCAGCTTAAAATTGCATTCCCAGGATTGCTTTTGTCCAGGATCTCTTCCTTCTTTTTTTTTTTTTTAGTTATGGAGGAACTTTTCATACAAAAGCTCCTCAAGGTATTGATACTTTCAAGAAAGAAAACTACTGTCAAAGGATCTTTGAAAATTCATCTCTCACTGGTGTCAAGGATAATCTTACTGACCGCAAACACAGTAATAACTATGCAAAACTTAATACAGAGTAAAAACTATAACAATTGCTGTAGTCTCTAATTTCTGTGCAAATCTTGATAAAATGGACTTGATAATGGCAGCTTTTCTGAAAGTAGCTTGAATAGCCTCCAGAGGCTGTGTGTAAGAAGTGCAATAAAAGACCTAGAGAAGTTAGTTTCATCATACATTTTGGTCATGGTCTGCATTTGGAAGTGTAAAGAGCAATACATGCTGCTCTCGAAGTAGGGCAGAGATATTCTGATGATGGTGTCCTTTATTCATCTAAGATCCATCTGTTCCCATGGAGAATAGCATTGCCTCTCAAAAATCAGTCTCTTTGACCCTCAAGTGTAATCATATTATTGTTATTACAGTGATCTTTTCCAAGGAGAAGGATTAATAAGTCACAATGTGAGCATAATGACTTCTCTGCAGAGCCACGGGGGAGAAAAGTCACTCCTTAAACATACATATTTTGTAATTAGGTAGAATAAGAAAAGAGCTCTTAGGAAAATATGTGAAAGGTAAATAGCTTTGTTTTGGTGTTTCACCTAGACAGATACTTAAATACAGTTTCCAACTATGCTTTAATTTAGTCTTTCCTCCAACATATTCCCTTTCTTGAATGTCTCTTCTTTCCTTCTCAGTTTGAAGTTTTCTCTGAGGATGTGAAGATAAACAGCTTGGGATGAGGGCATCTCTAATATCAGAAAGGCATGCTAAAATCATTTCGTAGGTAGGCATTGGAAAAAGGGAAACAGAATCATCTTGTTAAGTGTATAGCTGAATTACACGTATCTTTTCAAGTGTATGTTAGTTTACCTGCTTGTGAGCCTTTCTGTATTTTACAGAGATGTATTTCTAATAATTTCTTCAGTTTCATGCATTTGCTCTCTGGTTTTAGGGCACTTACTCTGAGCTTGCATAAACATTTGTATTAAAAGCCAGATACAAAATCTTAAATATCTGTAGAGATGATCTATATAAAAGGAGTAAAGTCACTGATCTTAAACCAAGTGAATCCAGGACTGACATCAGTTGACCAGCCTGGAAAAAATAAAATGCAGGCTCTTAAAAATGCCAGCTGAAGATTTCAGGTATTACCTGAGCAGGGGCTTCCATAGACCTGAGTGTGGGCAGAAGAGAACGGTTGACGAGAGGATTAGAACTGCCTAGTGATCATCAGGGCATGAGTAATTTTAAAGTTCTGCTATAGACCTGTCCCACTGCCTGAAGGGCAAAGGATGGTTTTTCTTGTACTTGTGTCCTGGTTAATAGAGAACCTGAAGTGTTGCTGGGGCCCTTAATTGTATCCCCTGACAAATGTGTGTCTGTATCCTCTTGCCAGGGAAGACAATCATGACAAACCTTTTTCAGCTGGTGACACACTTGAGTGTTATCTGCACCTGTGACAGATTGTGGGTTTTAGCTGAAAAAATTGCAGTCTGAAGAGTTACTTTGGCTGAGTTTATGTGATGCAAAGTAAAAGTGATCTGGATTTGGAGGGAGATCTGAACTTGCTGGGGGCAAGTTGTCTTCCTGATTTCTTGAGGCTGCTTTCTCACATGTAAAAAGTTGAAATGTAAGAATAGCTCTAGGGGTCTCTGACATTTGTTGTGGCACTGATAGGTGACCTTCCTGAATAACAGGCTGTCCTGGTTCCAGCCAGAGGAGGGTTAATTCTTTGCAGTAGCCAGGAGGAGGCATGGCCAGAACCTGGAGGTTGTTCTGACCTGCAGATATTGTTGGGGGTTCTGCATGGTGAGCAACTGCCTGTGAATCCTTTGCGTCTCGTGCACTGGTATTAATACTGTTGCTGTTACTGTTCTTTTTCTGATTTCATTGCTGTTTCCAGTAAATTGTTCTTATCTCAACTGGTAATCTTTACTTTTTGTGCCTCCATTTTTCCTCTTCAGCCCAGCACAGGAAAGGGGTACATGGGAGTGAGCAAAGTGGTGTGTGGTTTGGAGTGTTTTAGTGGAAACGGTAAACTGGGGAATAGCATTTCTAAACCACGACACAGGTGTTTGTGTGTTCCCAACAAGTTCTCTCAAAATCTTCTTTCCTTCCTGCAATTGTAGTCTCAAATGAATTTAGTTTGGTTTACAGCTTCTTGGAGGTAAGATGCTGTGCAAAAAAGACTTCTGTTTATAATCAGAATAGATAGTTACTCTGCTAACTTCATTATAATGCAAATCTAATTATATATATCTAAGTATTGTATTTAAAGCCATTACTTTAAAGTGGAGATACATACTTCATGCCTCATTAATTCACTCACAGTTCATTCATATTCTCTTTTTCCTATTTCACTTATCCATATAAAAAAGACAATAAATTGTTTTGTCCTTATACGCAAGAGAACTCCGTGAAGTGTTGTGACAAACTATAAAAAAATTATATGTAAAGTGTGTTTTTATTATTTTTCATTTGCAAAGTTTTTGATCCTATGGTCTTAGCTTTTTCTCTGTCCTTATTTTCTAGTTTCTCACTCACAAACCCCCAGGTTTTGACCACAGGAAATACACACACCTCACATTTCATATGACGGCTTTTTCTTATGACTGCTTTCTCCTGTTTTAGTGCTACCTGAGACATGAAGTGTAAACTAGCCTTTTAGAGAAGGTGTTTTATTTTTTCAGCTTGAGATGATTTTTGCCTTCCTTATTTTGCTTCTTATATTTCCAGTTCTTAAAAGCTTGCTCCCCTGTATGCTTGCCTAACTCTGAAATCTATCATTGACAATGTCTTCCTCTAATCGGAAAGAGGCAAAACCACTCCTAAGCCCTAACTTTCTGGCACTAACCCTGTGTATTCCTTTCTTTGATTAGGAAAGTATTCTTCTAGCAACTCTGAAATAGTTGCTTGGCAATACAGTAGGAAGCTTTTCTTCACTGTAGCTTTACTTAGGAGCACCTTCATGATTGAGCCCACGGCTAGAGACAAGCTCACCTTTTCATAACTGAACTGTCTCCATGTTCTCATTACCACAGAATTAGGCAGTGATGAATTGAAGAGGGGCAGTATAGGCATCTGTAGTACTCTAGTGGGCATAATCCTATTCACTGAATTACTTTTTCTGTATTTGTGGTGGACCTATCTTTGTACATTTCAGCAACCTCTGCTCACCTTGTTTTGCAGGAAAACTGAACTGCATATTTGATACCTTTTTCAGCTTTTACACTTTCCTTGACAAAATTATTTCAGTAAGGTGTCTTAAAAAGGGCAAGAGGATAAACACATTTTTAAACTTATTCTCTGTTTCATGGCTTTAGTAGCCATGTTCATTTCTCATTGTTGTCTTTTTCTCCTGCATCTTTTTGTTTCAGTCAGTTAGTATTGCCTCTGTGACCTTGTGTGCAGCTCCCTGTGTCCTTATTTTTGCCTTCATTCTACCCTAGATTAGTGCAGTTTTTTCATTAGCCAAGGACTTAGGTGCTGTTTACATCTGAAGGCAAAGGGGGTTTGTGTGTGGTTATTTTATTTATTTGTTTTTTAATTTTCACTGGGAAATATGTAAACAAATCAGTATTTTCCTACAGCTCTACTAGTGTAGTTTCTTTTAGATTCCTCTTCTTAGACTTTTCTAGTTTAACAAAAAAGCCTGTGGCATACTTAGCAACAGCAGCATCTTCTTAGTGAAATCTGTACATATCAGCATTTGCCTTGTTTACAGTTGACCTGGACTGTCATATGTTCTGGTTATTTCCATGAGGTCTTCATTGGTGGTTGTCATGGGCATAATCCATGCAGTTCATCTACTTTTTTTACTTGTCATAGTTATATCCAGTCCCACCTGGGACTGGGACTAAGTATAGTTCTAGTAGCTGTTCATCTACCTATTCCACCTAAAGGAATGAGTAAACTAACCATATTATATCGTAACATCACACTTGTTAAGATACCCATTGAGAGTAGTTGGAATTCAGAGAATAATCCGAATTTGACCTTTGTTGTCAGGAAGAAGGGAGTAAAAGGTGAAAATATGTTGTTAGCTCATGAGTGTATGAACAATTTGCTTTCCCTTTGCATCTTCACAAGTTGAACTGATAATTTGGAGACTGTCCTTCCAGTCGTCATCCTCCACTCTAGTAATCTGCAGATACAGTTGCAGAATATTTGCTCTATAGTATATGATCAAAAATGTTAAAATGTGCTTCAGCCATTTGGGTTCTACATTATTTCATACTATCTGAATCACTGCAATGCAAGGTCCATTAGAAATCCAAAGCATTGATTTTCAGTTGTGTTGAAATTTTCCTTATCTACAAGTAGAAAAGATGCAGCGCATTGTCTGTAACATTTTTCCTTTTTCACACCTTTCTATGATTTTGAAGGCTGTTCTTCTGCCTATGCGCAGCAAAGGTGATGTGTTTACCAACACAGATTGCTAAATGCTTTCCATTTATATGTCATTCTTCTAAAAAAGTCATAATTGAAGTATCAAAAAAAAAAAAAAGTTCTGATGTCTTACCACGATGATTTGTTCTCATTCTGGTCTCAGGAGATAAACTCAGTTATCATGAACAACTTTTGGTTAGATTTTTATCTACAGAGGCATTAAAACAGCTCTGTAGAAGAGTGAGTTTGCCTCACAGATTTTCCATAAAAGCCTTTTTTGTTGTATCAGTGACAATTGAGTGGTTGTCACCTTCCCTTTCTTCTATGAGTAACTGTATAATCATTTGAATGAAAGCTACCCTAAGTTAGCATTTAGTGGTGGACTTGGCAGTGTTAAATTTGTTGTAGCACATGACAATCTTAATGGTCTTTTCCAACCAAAATGTTGGTATGATTCTATGTAATTACATCAGGTCAATGTTAATACTGCCTGCATTTAAAAATAGTAATAATTGTTAGTTTCAAAAAATTGTCTAGCATGGTTGTTTGCATGCACAGAACTGTTACAGCCATTGTAACAGTTGCAGCTCTGATGGAGTTACCCAGCTGTCTGTTACACCCGTCTTGTGCCATTCAGAATGAAATTCAGACTGTGTTGTGAAAGTACTAAAAAGACTAGTTTTGTTTATGATGTGGGTAGAAGATGAGGTATATGAAAATTCATCCTTGTTTCAATAGCTTTAGCTACTCAACGAGAAAATGTATTTCGTAGTAGAGATGAACTTTGTTGTTCGCCTTCTTATTTTTAAAGTGAGCAAGCCACATGCAAACTGTATTTTAAATTTATTTTCATATAATTGTATTTAATGACTTCTGTTTTGTTTTATGATCCAGTGTGACTGTTTTCACCTGCTTTTATGATGCCTAATGTACAACTTTTTTCCCATTTTTCTTTCTGAAGGACCCAACCATATGCCTATGCAAGGACCTGGACCTAACCAACTCAATATGACAAACAGTTCCATGAATATGCCTTCAAGCAGCCATGGGTCCATGGGTGGCTATAATCACTCAGTGCCATCATCACAGAGCATGCCAGTGCAGAATCAGATGACAATGAGCCAGGGGCAGCCGATGGGCAACTATGGGCCCAGACCAAACATGAATATGCAACCAAACCAAGGTAAGTGAGGTGTTTGTTGGCTTATGTAAAAGGAAAACATCTTGGCTACGGATTTTTTAAAGATCTTATCTTGTAGACTTCCTTCTTTAAATACATTCATACCCTGAGATTGGCTCAGTTGGTTAGAGCATGGTGCTAAGAACACAAAGGTTGCGACTTCAGTCACACTATGGGCCATTTACCTAACACATGGACTCAATGATCCTTATGGGAATATCTCAGAATACTCTGTGAATATTCTGTACCTATGTTTGGAGGATTCTACATCTCTTTTCTCCTATGTATCAGTGACTTTTTGTTTATTTGCAGGCACTGAACTATTTTCAGGTATTATGTGAAAATCTGGGAATGGATCTACTTTCATCAGTTATAAGCTGGAACTACTGTTTGTCTTTTTTATACTTTACACTTCTAGCTGTTACTGTATTCAGGTTGATAAAAGAAATCTGCTTTTAAGTCTCTTGATTAAATTGAAATAGTAAAGTCAGAGAGCCCTCAGATTGTTATACCTAGTTAGTCTTTGTTTTCTGCTGCATGCTGTTTTAGCATGGAATGGCTGTTAGTCTTAGAGAAGCAAAATTCAGTTCCAGGAACAAATCTGGTGCTCCCTACTGCTTTCATGAGATATCCTTGTGTATATAGTAAAAATCACAACTAATTTTTTATCTAAGATATTTCCATTGCATAAACTGATGATGCTTTGGTGTCCTTGTTGAAGTGCAAGGACACTGGGGAATTAAAATGTGCATTAGAGTCACAGCACAGCAAACTATTAAGTTGTGTAAGTACTGCATATCCTTACAGGGGTGCTTTCCAAGTCAGCAATCAGTATTTTCAGCTTACCTGTTAAGTCTGTTACTGCACTGGATCTGTACATAGCACCTGCTAGAAGACATAGGGCAAACCAAAGCTCCACTTTTTTATATGTAGATACCATCTGTTCCTCGGGTGTACAGACAGACCAGGTCATACTGATTGGTTTGATCATTTGGTTGCAGAAAGGTGCAAAACAGACAAAAGATTAACTTAATGAGAGGCTGAAAATAAGTAATGAGAGAAGCTGTTTCTGCACCTTTCTTGCCAGTACAGAAAGTGGGAGGTCTGAGGCCTTCAACATCCACGTTGTTAATGCATCCACACTGTTAAGTATAACAGTGGAAGAAACAAAAGATAGGCACAAAGGAGAGGAAATGATAAGTGGGAATATTTTTGACTGTCTCTCTGAACTGGCAAGTTGTCTCTGTGTTCTGGGAAATACATAGCATAGTAATTTTGTGAATGTTGTAAGATGCTTTGAAAAAGCCTTGTGCCATTTTAGTTCAGATTTTTTGTTTGCTGAGTTAGCAGCAATTATGTAGCAGTATGTGTGAGGGAGCCATCTAGTAAGTCACTGTACAGAAAACAATTCTGTGTGACTGGCCTAAAATTTAGGAGATGATTCTATCTCAAAATAGCTTTCTGTACTCTTCCTCATAATATTCCTTTGTTGTGTTTTCAGTACTCTGTCAAAGTTGAAAATTGGTCATTAGAAACCAAGCAGAAATAAACATAAAAGGTTTCTATTCTGAACAAATAATGGTACTGAAGTGACTTTGGGGAATAAAGAATAAAACAGTATTAACCAAATTATAGGTTCAAGTACAAGAGCAAAATCTTTAGCTAGAACAATGGTACCATAGCCATTAGGGCCACAGCAAGCTTTCACATTGTGTAACTCTAATTCTGCCAAGTTTTGACTCTTTAGGTAGAGACTTTTTCCATTCCAAGTGTCTGCTTCAAGGCTGCTTCTGTTTTTTTTCCCAGAGGTTTCACAGAAGTAGAGGGCAGTGGGGTGAAAAATTATATTCTTTAAAATATTTCAATGTCTCACAAAAACAGTAGTAAACAGAGCACTTCATATATAAATGTAGGAGTGCAGGTACCCCTTTCTTTAGAGCAAACTTGTCTGTTATGCAAGCAAAGTGCTATTTGCTGTTAAACGGAAGTACTGTTCCAAATATATTTAAGAGAGGAGGTCTTAAGCCTGAGGATGGGCACATTTTTTATTTTGATCTATGATGATTCCCAATCAGATCTGCTTAGTGCATTTCCTCCATTTTCTACTCTTAGTTGTTATATGTGTATTGAAGTTTGATGACAAATTAGAGGAAGTATTTTTGTATCTTCACTCTCTCGTGACTCCAAGACAGCCGGGCAGAGAACGTCAGAGTAATCTGTGAGACTGTGAAAAATTTAGAGGTAGGTAGCCAAGCCCCAGCCTGGCTGGGCAGAGGTTTCAGCCAAGCGTGGCCACTTCAGGCTTCTCACCTAAGTGAAGAAACGAGAATGAGCTGCTAGGAAATGCACTCAGTGCAGTTTAAGAAAAGGAGAATAAACAGATTGTGACTCAAAGATTTTTTAAACAGGTCACATGTGCAACAATTCAGAAACACAAGTGAACCAAAATTCCTAAACCTCAGTTGTTGTCAGGAGACATTTGTGAACCCCTAAGTCTGCTTTGTCTCTTTGTCTTAGAGGAGTGATCCGTACTGAAAATGAGAGATCCTACTACATCTGTCAGTTAACAACAGCACTAGCTAAATATAATGCTAAATATAATGCTAAATGTTCCGCAGGATGAGGAATATTCCTAGCATCTCAGGTTGGCTGTTAAGAATTAGTAGATGTTTTTGACCTTAATCTTTCCCTATATGGGTTCCTCATCTGATGGTAAGATTATAATACCATCTGATTTCACAGGAGAGTTGTCAAAGTATGTTCATGATGAAGATTTGGACAAATTACTTACGGTGCCATAAGAAAACTTATGAATAAATGAATAATTGTATCTTCAGTGTTTGACTAGGCATCACATCTCACATCAACTATTGGGAAGAAACAAAACACTGAAACAATTTTTCAGTGAGTAATACCTACCATCTACTGAATGAAGCCAGTACTTCTAGGGGGGGAAAAATGCATACTATTATAGAATTTATAAAACCACCATAACACTCAGAAAGGCTTGCTCTGACACTTGGGTTATGCTTGAGCATAACCTCTTTATGTGCACTTGCTACCAACACATCTTGTTGTGTATACACTTTGTGAGGCAGATGGTGTTAGCAAGAAAAAAAAGAAAAAGTGCTAATTAAGAAATAGAATGCATAGTAACAGAACAGTTAGCTGGATTTACTTTCTGCATCCACTCTGTACTCATTATTGATTTGCACTAGTTATAAAATGCTATCCAGAGGAATACCGTAAATGAGAAGAGAGTTTTCATGGCATTGATTTTATATAGTCAGTCCCATTTAAAAGAGGAATTCTAGTAATTTTGAATTTAAGAAGCAGAATGTTTTAAGTGGAAGATTCTGTAGATGACTCTTAGTTGAAAAGTTGATACAGCAGCCTGGGACATCTGCAAGGAATATTGGCTACCTTTTTGGAAAAGATAGGGAGCAGAAGGAACTGAATGAATATGAAAAGATTATGTTCTTATGGGTGCATTTTTTCTTGTGTATGGTGAACTACTTAGGTTGAAAAAAATTTCAAATGTTGCCGGTTTTTGACTTTTCAGAGGGGAGATGTAGGCATGATTTTTCTGAAACCTGAAACTTGCATGGAAATTCCTCACTTTTTATGTTGAACAAATCTTTCACACTCAGGGAATAATATTTAATAGTAGAATTAATACATTTTACAAGTAAGAACCAAGAAATTGTACCTTGGCCATCTCAGAAATTCTGTTTGCTATGTGTGGCCGTCCCGGGGACTGTTTCTCATTTCTCAGATCCTTTTGCTGGGATTCCATTCCCTGCTAGAAGAGCTTGACACAAAGTTGCCAAACTCCCAGTCTCTATTTTAGAGCCTTGTATGTTGCCTGCGGTAAGGGAGGGGAGCTAATTTACAGGTGTCTTCTACAGGACAGTATCATGTTGACTCGGTCATTTGCAGACCAGTTGTCAAATCTGGTGCTGAAATTTTTTAATGATAATTTCATTTATGTAACCTCGGAAAAATTCCATTAACATTTCAGAGCTCTTTCACTTACAAGCAAATATGAAGATATGGGAAGAGTAGAGATGAGGCAGATGCAGATTCCAGTTTGTTTGTTGTGCACATTAAGAAAGGAACATAATGATAGGAACATCCAATGTTAGCAAAATATAAACATATTCAAGGTATGGCAGACAAGGATAAAGTGACTTCTGAATTTGACTACCTTTTGTGAATGTCTTGCCATCTGTTCATTCCCATGTAAGCTGAGACTGTTAGGTTTCAGTACCCCGACTACTTACAGTAGTCAAGATGTTATGGAAAAAGCAGGACATTCTCAATTTTTTTTGAAATCTACCCTATTAAAGGGAAATAAAATTGCCTTCACATTCTGAAACACCGTCAGGGTATAGCTACATTGTGTAGGATGTCTAGCTGTAGAAGACACTGTAGTTTTGTCATGAAAAAAACCAAAAGATATAAACAGCTGCCACAGAGTTTGTACTTTCATCTTCTTTCCCTAGGGTAAAACATGAAAGGCAATGTTAGTAACTAAGGAATTTTCTATGTCATTTTATGTTCTAGTTCTTTTTAAAATGATACCTAAAATTATGGTTCAGTTTGAGATGAGAAGTTTGTGGAGTAATAAAGTGTGGAGAAGTGTCTACTGTCTTTAATTTGCAGCCTGAATCATACATTAGGAGTAGCAAAAAGTTGTGTATCCTCAAAGTCTTTTGAGATAATGTTTGAACTGCTCCTGGTGTTAAAATACCTTTAGGATGGTGGTTCAGTTGACTAAGCACATCTGAATTGTTAGTCAAGTTAAATTGGCCCTATGTTATAGTTTCTAAGATAGCTCTCACAAAGCTTGAAACCATCATTTAAAAAACAAGCATTTTTTTAAACATGTGGAAAAATGGCAAAAAAAAAGTTTTGCTGAGGGCTGCTGCAGTGATATATATTTTGTTATTTTTGTAACAGTAGCCACAGTGATGAGATTGACCATGGTAAGTCCAGCATGGTGGGCTTTGCTGATACTCTAGATATGGATATCCAGTTGCTTCTATGCTGGTGTATATTGTGAAATACCTAAACAATAGACCCCTGAGCAACTCTACCAGCGTAATTTGGAAGACTGAAGAATCAACAGCTTGTACTGCTGCTTTTTTTGTCATACTCACCTATTCCCATAGCTCTTTAGTCAGAACAGCAGAGTCACCAGTTCATTTGTGAGCATGGTTCCTCACATCTCTGCTTCTTCAAAGAGTTCAATCATGTCAATGGTTATTCTTGTCCTCT
Source organism: Bombycilla garrulus (assembly GCA_013400315.1). Lineage (NCBI taxonomy): Eukaryota > Metazoa > Chordata > Aves > Passeriformes > Bombycillidae > Bombycilla > Bombycilla garrulus. The sequence continues at coordinate 1,042,027 of VXBU01004977.1, forward strand.
CATAGCATTGACCAGTATCTGAGTTTCAGCATAAGGGACGATGCTAAGAAGACATTTTCAAACCACTAAACTTTTATGCAGCTCTTTCATCCTCTGCACTTCTGGTCTCAGATTTGTTAGCTTTATCTGGGACTTAGACCTACTTTCAGCTTGTATTTCTGTTTCTTTCTGTTTATCTTACCTGTGTGAATATTAGGTTGTCAGTTTCCAAAAGTCCTTTCTTGTCAGGAGACTGCCACTGTGTTACTGTACTTACAAGAAGATGAGGTGGTATTCCTTTTTTGCTTTTATTCACATACCTTTTTTTCCCTGTACATGAGGCCTCCTTATGAGATACTGCAGGAGAAGTTACCTTTTTTCCTCAGCTGCTCAAAGCTGCCTACATCAACTAAACAAAAATGTGTATTCTTGATAATGTAGACCAGTTAAATTCTGTACTTGCTTATTTTACAGAGATAATCTTAGAACAATATTTCTTTGGATGTATTTTGAACTGTGTACAAATAAGATACTTTGTCCTCTTTGGTTAAATAGTTTTAGAAATTCACAAAGAAAAAGACAGTTTTTGAAAGCAGTAAGCGTTCTCTTGCAGCTCACAGTTATGTGAGCATTGTATATGAAAGTCTTATCTCCAGGTCTGAAAGGGATCATGGCTTCCACCAAATGTAGTTTGTTGTTACCTGATCGGAGATTCAAGAGCTGTGTTTTAGGGTGCTTGTAAAAATATGTGCCACAAATATTAGAAAACATTATAGAGTCATTGAATGGTTTGTGCTACAATTAGCCCAGGTTTCTCAGAGCCCCATCCATCTTGGTCTTGGACACATCCAGGGATGGGGAGTTCACAACTTCTTTAGGCATCCTGTTCCAGTGCCTCACCACCCTCACAGTGAAGAATTTCATCCTATCCATACCTACCCTCTTTTAATTAAAAACCATTACCCCTTGTCCTGTCACTGTCTGCCTGTATAAAAAGTCCATCTCCCTCCCTTTTATAAAGCCCCCTTTAAAATACTGGAAGGCCATAGTGAGGTCTCCCTGGAGCTTTCTCTTCTCTTCTCTTCTCTTCTCTCACCTTTCAACTCTCCATATAAGAGAGGTGCTCTATCCCTCTGATAATCCTTGTGGTGTTCCTCTAGGCTCGCAGCAGGTTTGTCTTTCCTGTGCTGGACACCTCAGAGCAGAGTAGAGGGGCAGAATCACCTTGTTTGGCCTTCTGGCCATGTTTGTTCTGCAGCCTACCATACAGTTGGTTGGTTTTTTGGGCTGCAGGTCTGTGTTGCCAGATCAGACCCAGTTTTGCAAACCCTCAAGTTCTTCTCAGGGCTGCTCTCAGTGAGTTTCTTGCTCTGTACTCATGTCTGGGTTTGCCCTGACCCAAGTGCTGCACTTTGGGCTTGTTGAACTTCATGAGGTTCTCTTGGGCCCACTTCTCAAGTTTGTCCATATCCAAGTAGACAATGAATTAATAGTCTTTGGGATTTTATGTCATATTAAGTATTACATGATGAATAAACATAGTTTTCTCCTAAACTAGATTTTTCAAATGGAAGAATAAATTCAAAGTTCCCTCATCCCTCAAAACTGCTGCATAAAATGGTTATGTTCCGTGAGGCAGTACACCATGGTGCTTCTTTTAGGTATCTTCTTAATAAGAAGAACCAAACTGGAAGGAAGCAAGGCCGTCTGCTATGAACACAACACAAGCCTGATAGAGGGTAGTGAATTCTCATTGTGACTCTACAAAGCGTTAATGAAGTTCTAATTTAAAAAGCAAACAGAAAATCTCTACATTGCACCATGGGGACCCAACACATTTTATCACATTGTATTGTGACTAATATTAATATTGTTAATTAACAAGCTTTCTTGAGATCTAGGAATATTACGGCAACAAGATTCTTTTTTTTTTCCAAGACAGCCTAATGTTTCTCAGTACCTCCAAATAGAGGAGCAGTAAAATGGAATAATCTAAATTAACTACTCATTTAGAAGATCAAAAAAGGAAATATATTTTGCCAATAACTAAAATAAGTACATCTGAATGTAACCCTTTTTTTTAATCTTTAAAGTCAGGACACAGAAACTTGCCATACTGAAGGACAGAAGCATAACTGGACCTTCTTAAGAGTGGCCAGTATTTAGCTTTAGAGGAAAATGAAGCTGGGACCACTTTACTTCTCAGTGAGAGGTTCCACACAGGGGTTTTATGGGATTTAACTAATGTACTTTAAATTCATACCGTTAATTCATTTGTCTTAATTTTCCCTCATACCTCTGCATAGACAGGATCTAAGTGACTACATATTCCTTTACCTGTATAAATCCATTGTCACTTGACTGTATCTAGGTATTTTTCCAGTACCGTAGTTTTACACAGGACTTTCTGCTTGTACTTCAGCACCTGGTTATTAAAAAAATATTAAATGGAGTGGAAAAATCTAAGCATACAGAAAGTAGGTGATATCTTTCTTTTTCTCCTTGGATGGCTCTTAGTAGTGCCTCTGCTGGTTTGATATCATGGTTTATTTTAGTTTTTAGTGAGGCTGCTGATTTATTCTTGTCTTTGTAGTTTATAAAATAAATATTTTGTAAAAAGGCAAAAAAAGCTTAGTGTTTCACCACTGTAGACCGGGCAATATGTGTGAAGTGGTTTGAATTAATATATTACAAAAATCTGTTGTTTAAAAAAAGTTTAGCTCCTTGTCACAACTTTTTCCTCCTCATGTTTTTGATACTGGAATAACTCTTTTCTGAAGTGGTGCTGCAGAGGAGGCAGAGGCTGTTCCTTGTTAAATGTTATATCAGTCTAACCTGCAGTCTCCTATAATGAAATGGTGTAATCATTGTTTTCATTGCTGTGTGGTGTCAGTAGGGTGCTCTTTAATTGTTTTCATTACTGAAATTCGCATTTCTCCAAGTACTGCTTTAATCAGATTTTGTCAGTTGATAAAACATGGACAGTACTTGATCTCTCCTGGTCGCTTCCTGTGGTTCATAGAAGCTTGGTGCAACTTGGTATAGAAGATTTTTTTATTACAGACTGTTTGGGACTGTTCAGTGTCAGGCAGAGCCTGTGTTCCATGGGTGTTCTGTGTATGCCTGTCTGGCAATGGTTTGTCTTTACTGGCTAAATAAAATTATTGATTTTGTGATAATAGCTTAGTGGTTTGTTGATGGAATATAACAGCAACTATGTGTGTATTGAAACTGCTCTGAGATCACAAATGTAAAATAGTTTTCCTATGACTTAGCAAGGTTTCACCACCAGGTTTTCACTTACACTTCTTTTTGAAGATGTTTTTTAAAACAAAAAGCTTGTAAAAGTGTTTCAGTTCTCTTTTTGTATGTGTAAACTAATATCTGTGGTTTTGAAGAAAAGTAGTCTAAAAAGCAACCTTATTTAGGCTGACTTCTCTTTTGTAGTTTGGTTACTGAATTGTTCATCTACATTTGCATAGGTCCAGAAACAGCAAACTCTTATTCGAGTAGTGGATATACAGAGCCTTTTTGGGTCCATTTTTAAAGGTTGGGTTTCCCATGTTCTTTTGGAAAGATTTAATCACAAGTAAGTTTTGCATATTTGACGTTTTTGCCGCTTCTCCTTTTGCAGGTCCAATGATGCACCAGCAACCTCCCTCCCAGCAATACAACATGCCACAGGCCGGTGGCCAGCATTACCAGGGGCAGCAGCCACCAATGGGAATGATGGGCCAGGTTAACCAAGGAAATCACATGATGGGGCAGAGACAGATTCCTCCATACAGGCCACCACAGCAAGGTAGGAATTCACTTCAGTATTTTTACATTGGTTTTAAATAACCATGTTTAAAACCATTCTACATCACTTTCGTGCTTACACCAAATTTCTATCAAGTTATTTGGTGTGACAGACCTTGTTTGCACACTCTTTTTGTTACCCTTCCTAAGGGTGGTTCTTGCAGCAAGAGATTACTGCTATCACCGTGAAATATGAAAACAAGTTTGTTTTCTTTATCTTTTGGGTCTTTCTGAGATTATGCTTTCTGAATTATGCATCTCAGATATGCTGATGCAGAATTCTGTTTTGATATTTAAATTATAGGCACAGAAAAGGAACAGAATACCTACTTGGTTCTGAATTCATTAAATTACAAAAAAAGGAACAATGTTCCACGATATTAGTTCTCTTTTTTTCTTTTTAGTCCTTTTCAACAAGGAATAATTTTATTTTTAGCACCGTAGTCTATTACACACATATCCTAAAATGAGCTCAATACTGAAGTTTGATATATAGTCTCAGCCTAGTGCAGCCAAACTGTGTGTTTGTGTATGTAGATAAATACATTTACTTATTTTTTTAACTAAACCAGATTACATATGTTGTCTGTAATGCAACAGTATGGGTGGGGAATACATTTGAGAAATATTTCTCATACTAAAATCAGAAATTAGCAGGCTTTATAACAGAGAAAACAAGTTATTTACGTATTGACTGGTTGTGGTTTTTCAGGCCCACCACAGCAGTACTCAGGCCAGGAAGACTATTATGGGGACCAATACAGTCATGGTGGACAAGGTCCTCCAGAAGGCATGAACCAGCAATATTACCCTGATGGTAATCTCTCATAAATGTTAACTTTCCCATTTTCTATACCTGCCCAATACTAATGTAGTCATATGCCCAAAATTAAGGGATGAGGCAAGAATAGTAATTGGATATCATACCTCACATTTACAAAACCTTTCAAATTCAGAATTGTTACTACAGTTTAAGTTACTATGGCTAGTTAAATTTACTACTTAAAGCATGTAATTTGTATGACTCCCATTTGAAACTCTTAACAACAGTTTTAGTATTTCGAAATAATTGAAATAATTGGTTTCTCTCAAAGAATGGAGAGTTCCTTAGCATATGTAATATAAATGAGATGAATTTAAAGTCATAACTTTATTATCAATAAGAGAGGGGACGATATCCTTTTATTAATAATTTTACTGAACTGAAAAAACTTGCTAAAAGATGTGAGTTTTTTTCTGTAAATACTTAACTTAGTGTTTTGTTTTCATGTAAGACGCAAAAATGTGTTATTGGTGATGTGGTATGGGCCTTCAATTTAACATTTATATAGAAACAAAGTGGTCCCTGCCCTGAGGATATTGGAAATGTGAATCCTCTGTAGGTGTCCCCTCAGTGCTTTCAAGACAAGTCTGAAACTTTGAATTTCATGAATCTGTCTTCCTGCCTCTTGCAGTATGGAGAGCAGAAGACTATTGGATTGTGTTACAAGTTAGAAAAGTTTAAATTAACTTGTTTTCAGGCTGAGCAGAGACTGGGAGAACAAAGATGCTGACTTCTGACTACCGTGATAACCATGTGTGCAACTTAATGGTATCTTACGAAGCTCAAGAAATGTGGTAGATGCTAATGTTTAAAAAATGTATACAAAGCAAAGCTGTGTAATTGCCAAAGCAACTACTCATAGCAAATAAAGGGATGCTAGTCAGTTGTTTAATTTCCATCAAATTGATTTTAAGATACATCAAGCCATATCTGTATAAGCTTACACGTGTTAATTTCTGGAAGTGTGTGTGCAGATTTATTTTACAAGTTGCATTAACTGGTAATTATTCAGCTTTCATTTTGGAACATTTATGCACACACATGAACACTAAATTGTTACAGTCAATTTGCTCTAGTAAGAGTAGTTTGATGTTACCATCAACAGCTCTGTGGCAGCACTGATTACTTCCAAGATCTTTTCCTTCTAAAGAGACATCTTTGTCATTACTTCATTGTTACTCTTATGTAGAATACAAGGAGCATATTTAAAGACTTGTTTTAATGGTTATTTATGCATGTAAGATTCAGTCAATGATGATTTATGTAAGATTCAGTACACTTGCGGACCTGATAACAAAACCACTGAGTTTCAGAACCATTTCCTCCTTTCCTTGCTTGTATCTAAAATTTTTGTTCCAAATTTATAGTATTTAATTTTGAATGTTAACAAAATTTTGGCACATATTGTTTACCAAGTTAGCAATAAGATATATTTTGATCATCTGTAAAACAAAATATGTGTGCTCAAACCAACAACAGGTGGGGTGCTTACTGCATGTATTGATTTCTTAATCAGAGATGCCTGTAGTGTCTGAATAGAAAGGTTTGTTTGTGATGAGTCTGCTCAGGACTGGAATGTAAGAGGAAGAGTTTTCTTAAGACTTTAAGTAGGAATTCTGTTTGCAGGGAAAGCCTTGAGAGTGCTATATTTCTGTCATTCAAAAACAGAATTTAATGTAGATGGTGGTTCATAACTTCATTGAGCTTTATTTGTTATATTTCACACTGCTTTTAGCATATGCTTTTGAATTGGAGATCAGCAGAACAGGTGTTAGACAAAGTATGATAATTGCTTTCTTTGTTCATTCTAATTTAATTCAGGTTATTTACATGTGAAAGGCCTAAATGCTTTCATTTTTTTTTTTTTTGAGTGAAAGATGAAGTACTTCCCCCCCACTCCCCCAGCAAGTATTATTGGAAGGTTAAGACCATTCCTTGCTGTGATGTTTCTAGAACTACTGCATTAAGCCTTTTTTTTTTCCCCCCCTGTCACATGTTAATTCAATATGAAAGGAAATCATATTAATAAGTCTTTGGCTAATACAATTGAAAATTCTTTTTCATGTATATCCAGTTGAAATTTTTTTTTTTTCATTTTTCTGAGAAATGAAATATTTTTAGGTTTTTCACTCAGAGGCCATTAACGTTTCTTCCTGTCTCTTGTCGAATTGATGTAGGTCATAATGATTACGGTTATCAGCAACCGTCGTATCCTGAACAAGGCTACGATAGGCCTTATGAGGATTCCTCACAACATTACTACGAAGGAGGTATCTATATACCTTCACCACACATACGCACATACATCCCCTTTCCTCCCCCACCCTCAACGGGAACAGAAATTCTTGCACAACACACCTTAAACCCATGCAAAGCTCTCGTAGAATACTAGTTGCTGGCTGTCTTGGAAATGGCAGGGAACTTGAAGCCTTCAGAATAATTTCTTGCAAACACCTAAAATATATAACCACAATTTGCCATTCTAACAACAGTAAAATGACTAAAACACTCTAGAGAATTTTTTTTTTACCTCAATGGAAATTTTTATTTTAACATAAATTTGTTGGTTCAGTTGTTTATCTTTTTGTGTGTGTATATATTTTGTATAATTATAGTGCCGTTAGGAAACAGCTTGCTGATCTTGTGTAGCTAGTCTGTGCTCTTGTAGCTGTCCTTAATTTTGTCTTTTTTTTTTGTTTTATTTTATTTAGCATAGTCATGATCTTATGACTGTGATGTTCCAGTAAATGTAATGCTCGTTTGGCAGAGATGCTGAAAATGCTGCAGTTCAACTTTGCAAAATTGGCTTTAACTGCAGTTTGTTTGGCCGAGTTCCTTCTGTTTGGTTTGAGTTTTCTTTGTTTTGTTCAGTTTTTGAAATCAATATTGCATTTTCATTTTGTTCTTGTGTTGTTGGCTGTGCATCTTAAAAGGAAAGAAATAATAAAATAGGTATCTTTATGAGTTTCTGCTTTCTTGCAATGATCTTACAGGAAACTCGCAATATGGTCAGCAGCAAGATGCATATCAAGGACCACCCCAACAGCAGGGCTATCCGCCACAACAGCAGCAATATCCCGGCCAACAAGGCTATCCAGGACAACAGCAGGGTTATGGTAAGAACCTGAGGACACAGACAGCTGTCACAGAAAGGACTTACTTGTTGTATGTTATTCCATCCCTGTTTGGCTGTGTCCAGAGGCCAGGCTTGCACAGAACAGCTCTGTGCCTGCAATTTCACTGACCTGAGACAAGAAAACGAAGGCAGCTCTTTTGAGAATTAGATCTGACAGCTGGCAGTCTAGGAGAGTGTGGTAGCACAGAAATCCAAAGGTGACTAAACAGGATTGTAATGGGTGTCTGTAATTTAGGACCCAGAAAGATTCTGCTCTTTAGATTCTCTCTGTAGGTGAATGCATTTACAAAGATGACAAAGAACCCGTTTCATCTGTGGATTTGCCAATTAAAACAGTCTTTTAAAAACTAGTTTAAAACTTAATTCAACGTACATGAATCATTCTTTTCACATTCTTGTGGTGATCAGTAGAGAAATGACTGTAAGCATTGACAATGCAGCTTTAAAGAGACCGTGCCGTACAAATTCGCACTAGTAGTCCAAACCTGATACATGACAGGAATGAGAAATCCTATGCCACAAGTCCCTGGATTCAAGGAAAACTTCCCAAAAAGGAGACTTAAAATAGTGGAATGTAATTTTGGTGCTTTAATTCTAAAAGACTTTGTGTCAGAAAAGCATACTGAAACTACTGCTCTTTTGCCTACTTGCATACTGTAAAGCCATATCTATTTATCACAGAAGATGGAATCTCTGAAATTCCATAAATTCCATGTATTTTAGCTTTCAGCTCTTTTGCAGGCTTAAATGCTAAAGCTTTCAGCATTGTGTGTATGTGAGGAAATGCATGGGTAATTTGTTTGCATGTCAGATTCACGTGAAATCGAGTTATGTTGAGACAGAGTTAAGTTTTAAGAGGATCCACACTGAGATTTACCAAGTGTTCTACTTCTAGAGGTTATGGATGAATTGATAGTTCTAAAGTAAACTTGTACCTACATTCTATTAAACATGATGGAGGAACAGAACTGAAGTAAAGTGGAGGTCTGTGTAGATCACTGCTCTGAACTTTGTAAGTTAAGAAATAAAATCTGATTTATTCTGAAAGTTTAGTTTAAGAAATGCTAGAAGAAAAGGGATTAGGAAGTTATTTGGAGCCACTTACCCAACATAATTCATAAAACAGAATAACATGCTTTTCAGTTTCTGGTCTTTAGCAGAAATTGTTCTTGAAGTTCCATTTTTTTCTATGAAATGTGCCAGTGAATATTTAGAATTCAGCTGTAAAGATTTACTGTGAATAAATAAACCTATGTTCATTTGTCAGATGAACACAGCACTTTTAGGATGTCCTGTTCTTGCTCAATTTAATATTTAATTGCTTTCTAATTTTAAAAAATAAATCAATATCTCAGACATTATTATCAATCTTTAAGGTTTTGTTTCACTATTGAAAGCTGAAACTGCACAGTTCAATGGGATTTGAGGCCTGAGTAGAATGGTAATGGCTTATGGAGCTTCTCTTCTCCAGGTCATCTTTTCACTGTCTTACAGATCCAGAATTACTGAAGGAGTTATCAGCTGATGTCCTCTTAATGTCCAATGCCTGTAGCTAAAACTAGCCCTCTCTAACACTGAATCACAGTTGCTAAAACACATCTGTTTCTTCTGAGGGGAGGGAGAAAAAGGGGTTGGTTTGTTTAAAAGAAGGTGCTTCAGAAGAGCTGCAAATCTTCAGCTCTGAAAAACAGAGACCCAGTTTTTAAATGGTGGTGTTGAAAAAGCTAAATAAGAGATCCACTGCAGAGGATTCATAGGGAGTGCCACTGGAATACAGAGTACATCTCTCCCAGTGCTGGAGGGGATGGGGATAGTTTTGTTTGGAACAAGGCTGCATTACTTGATGGTGGTAACATGCAGCTTCCAGTGGTAGACAGGCCAAGTCCCTGTAAATAGTAACAGAAAGTTACACTTGCAAAATAAGTACTTCATTTACAGAAAAAAAGACTGGAGTCAAAGTGTTGGGTTTTTTTCCTAGCCATTTTCTAGAAAGTTAATATTACCAAAGGAATATGGAGTAGAGGGTGCTTTCTTCCATCTCAAAATAGCTTTTACTGTTTGTCACATCTCACATTTTATACATGTATAGCTTGCTTGCCTACACCCCATCCATGATCACCTGCTGTAGTGTGAGACTTCACTTTCTGGCAGCACAGTATTGCTGGTCTCTTCAAAAGGTCCAGATGTTAAACACAGCTGATTGTGTGGCTGCTCTTGGCATTAGAAAAATCTGGAACTGAAGCAGTGTGCATCAGGAGACTGCCTTCCTAAATCCTGGACAGGGCTCATATTTATCATTTCTTGCCTTGTTCTTCTCCATCCTGTGACCTTGTACATGGAACTACATGCATTGATATTAAATAATGAATATATAAATAAAAGTAAATGTTTCTGTGGTTGGATCACAGGCCTTGGCAGCAAAGGTGCTTTCCAGGGGGTGGGGGTGGGCCACTCAAAAGACCTAATTGCCCAGTAGTGATACCTCTGAGTCCTGGTTAGCTGTAAAATTCAGCTTTTTCTGTTCTCTTCTTTCCAACATCATTTTAAGCACTCTTTTTTTTTTCTTTTTTTTNAGAGTGGTCCGGGGCCTCAATATCCCAATTATCCACAAGGACAAGGACAGCAGTATGGGGGATACAGACCCACACAGCCTGGGCCACCACAACCACCACAGCAGAGGCCTTATGGATATGACCAGGTATTCTTTCATTTGACGAGAAAGTTGTGATTCTTACACATTCATTTGATAATCTGGACATTTAAACTAAAAAATTTGAGGACATAGTCTTTCAGGTATGTACCTACAATTCTCACGGAGAATTTTATTTCTTGGTCAGTTACCAAGAATCATTTGTATGGAGTTGTGATTAGTCATTCTCTCCTGAGTTTGCTAAGGTTTAATGCAATTTGGCGAAGTGAGGCCTTCCAAGCAGTATTTTTGGACCTTAAAAATTAAAGTTATATGTTTTATAACCTTATGGTGAATGACTAATGTGAAAGATAAGGCTTCTAAATCTCATGGTGAATCATTTTTCATTACTGCTTTGCAATATAAATGGCTGCATTTATTTTTCACAAACACAAATCCTAATCCTAATCTTCCTTCTCAGCTGCAAAAGCACCCCAGGCATGCAGCTGAGGTCCTTCAGCTGCAGAGTTTATGGGGGGACCTGAAACCTGGTTTTGCACAAATTTTCTCTGAGCAGTGTAAGAGGGCAGTGAACGTGGGACTGAAGTGACCTGAAAATCAACTCCTTTATTCCTATCACTGCTAAGACAAGATTAAAACAAACAAATAATTACCAGCAAAACTTTAGGCTGGAGTTGTAGTGAAGGGCTCGTGAAAAAACTGTCTCAGAATTAACAGATGAAACAGGTTTTGTTCCTGTAAAAGGTACTTGTTAAAATCCAAACTTTCGATTATTAATCATTCAGTAACTTCATTAAAATGTACACTATTACTTTCCTTAGTGTAAATAACATAGAGATTAAATAAAAGATGAAGTTGAGGTTCTAATGTTTAGATAAAGTCCTGTTATGTCAGTTGAACATCAGATCAGTTGAACTTTCAAGAAAAACTTCTCTGAGGAAGTGAGAGTTGCCCATGATTTTAAAGAACAGTGGCTTGCTTTCTACAGAACTTAGAAAAGACAAGGAAGAAGGAACAGATTCTCTCAGTGTGGTAGTTTAGAGATACAGTTGCTTTTAATTATTTAATAGATAAAACGCTTATACACTGAACCAGTAGCTTCTCTGAAAGCAATAAGCTACAGGAGAATTCTTTGCTTGTGGCCACTATATGGTCAGGGAAGCTTAATGACAATTTGCCAAATTTTTTCCGAATTTCCTTCCAGTGGAAGTGGATAACTCTTTCTGCTGATAGGCTGTGTTCCTCCAGTTTGTGCAGTCTTAAGTTCCACTGGGAAACTCAGTCATAGAGGACCTCTTTTTCATACTGGCCATTCCCATAGGAATTGCACTGCTTAAATTCTCGTCTGGCAGCTGTTGTGAAACTTCTTTGTGACTGGTTGTTATATTATAGTGGAGCAAAACTAACATTGCAACATAAAGCTAAAATGTAAAATGCTGCCTTGTGGTAGTGCTTTACATGGAATGGTGGCAGGATCTGTTTGGAGCATGTTCACTTCCTAGGACAGTTCTTCTTTATGCAAGCCTCAAACGCTGTGGTGAAGGATCATGGTAAACTTCTAGCATTGATGCTTTCACCTCTGTCCACCTCTGCAGTACATGACATTCTGTCAAAAGAATAGGGAATATCAGTAAGGATGGTAATTCTGTATATCACATCTGTAGAATAATTGCCTCCTGTAGGATATGGGGACTAGTTCTTCATGTTCATCAGGATGTGCCTTAGTTTTGAAATACATGTACCATTACTCTGTAATGTTTGATAGATTAACAGTTTTAGGTACTTCTGTATCGTGGTTATTTTCCTAAATTACTCTGAATTTACGTGACTGTGACTCTCTGAAATAAATCTCAAAGTTTAGGTGAAAAGTAATCCCCATCTTATGTTTTTGATAATGTTCTGCTAATTTCACAGCAGCCTATTGAATGTAAAGGTATAATCTTTTGATCAAACTAGGTTCCTGGCCTTAAGTTCATGTCTTTGGTCTTACTTCTACATTAAAGCACAAAGTATTTTTAGTGAGATGAAACCACACTACTCATATCAGTATATCATTTACTTTTTTTTGTTTCCACCTTTTAATAGCATAGTTTATTTCACTGGTCTTCCAATTACAGCTTTAAATGCTGGAAAATATGTCTTGTGGTCTAATTATGTATTTTGAATTTTTTTTAGGGTCAATATGGAAATTACCAACAGTGAAAAAGTACTCACATTCCGGTAGGCAAAATCTATTAGCAGCCATATTGTCTCCTCAGCACTGTGGACATCTTCCCGAGATGAGAACCTCCCATTCCATCTAGATTTTGGAAAAATCTTGTGGCTGTTTTATGGTATACAGTCTTTATGGGTTAATTGTTAAAGACTGTAGATTCTCAGAATCTAGTTTCACATCTCTACTCTAGATGGCAATATTGGACAGAAAATCTGTGATATAACAATTTGCAGTGAGTTGAGAACTGTATGTCAAATATACTGTTACAGACTGAGAGGTGCGAACAGCTTTGTATGTTTATGAAGGTTATGGGAATTTAATATTTTTTCCACAGATTTTTTTTGTAGGGGGAAAGGGGAAATGCACACTTTTTACAGCAGCAATATTTTGTATATTATGTTTTTCATGTGGTGAATATGCAAGACAGTACACTACTCGCTGGGCAGGATAACAGATCTACTGTTAAAAATGGGTAGAGGCATGGTAAATGCTTGATTGTATTAGTCTCAAAATGGTGTACAATAAAGATAACAGTGAAAAGATGGAGAGCATTCTATGTCACTGATGGGTTCAGCTACAAAGATTGAGAATCCCAGTTATCTAAATGGGAACATAATTAAGGACAGTGTAATATAGTGTTGTTCAAATATGAATTTTTTAAGCTTTCCAATTTTTCTGAGTGAAGCGGTTTTGTAAAAATTGTTTCTAACATAGTTTGACGATTTTCTGCAACATTTTTTGGGTAACAAGATAAACATTTGGGTTTTATTTCTCAAGTGTTTTGTCAGAGCTTTGCATAAGCAAGCTGTAAGCCTTCTTAATAATTGCAATAACAAAGAAAATGACAAGTGTTAATTTTACTTGGCTTGAATATGCAAAGAACTTGGAAAAGAATATGGAGAAAGGACTGTATTGTATAAGTGTATTTTAACCTTTAGTCAGATAATTTGTACGTATCAAAATAGCCTAGAGGACTTCGCAAAACCTATCTAAACTTTTGTCGTGGTTTAGGAATGGTATTCCCCAATTTTAGTCTTCCCACTGACACACTCCAAACCACGTGCAGCTCTCTTGCACCCCACTCTCCCTTCCTTTGTGGCAGGCTGGAGGGGAGAATCAGAGGCACAAAAGGTAAAGATCATGGCTTGAGAGAACAATTTGCTGGAAAACAGCAATGAAATAAGGAGACAAAAGTAACGGCAGTGCCGGTGCCAGAGGGTGCCAGAAAGAGGCGAACGAAGGCTTCACACGCGGTTGATTGCTCCCCACGCAGAGCCTGGTTCCACCCCACACTGCACAGCCTGGAAGGGCCCTGGAAAACGAGGTGTCCCCTCCTGGCTGCTGCAGAAATTAACCCAGTCCTGGCCGGAACCAGGACAGCTTTCCTAACTGGGAGTTAATAACTTCAGAAAAGGGGCATTTTTGTTTGTGCCCATTTTTCTTATTGGTTAACATGAGACCAAGGGGATGTTTTATAACACCAAGTATAAAACCTGTTGGTTGGCAAACGCCAAATTTTTTTTTGATCTGCATTAATGCTTACAGTGTTGCATGTGAGAAAGAGGCAGCACCTTGATCAATAACAATAGTATGCAAAACAGTTGGTTTTGAAACTGCCCTGCAACTGTGTATCAGATAAATAAGTGGATATTCTGTTGTGCAGAAATATATGCATTCAAGAATCCCTGGAAACTTTTTTAAATGATAAAATTAACCCAGGAGTAAAAGAATATTTTGGGTTTTTTCAGTTTGCAATCAATGTTCAGGAGAAAAAAAAACAACTGATGTTCATAGAACATGTGACATTATATATGAAAGACAAGTTTTTCAATTTGTGCATCCTTTTTAAAGGGAAAACAGTTTTCATAAAGTCAGTAGAAAATACACATCAAGGTTTGAACAGATACAGCATGAGGAACATTATTATGAATTAAAAGCTTGTAGGTTCTGTGCCAATTTTCCACCACTGTGTACTTCATTGCTATTTAAAACTGTACTCCATCAATTCTAACGGAAGAATAAATTATTTGTGATTTTAATTTTCTCATTTGTTTCTTTAAATTAGATCCCTATCACTCTGATGTCTCATCTGGAGCCTCTGCTGCGGGTTTTGATTTTAAAGACATTTGGCCAGAATAACCAAACCTTATTTGCAGTCTAGGACTTTATCAAAATTCTCTTGCCATAGCCAAGTTAATTAGAATTAACTGTTCAGTAATCAGCATGTTGTGTAGGTTGTTTGTTAAGAAATTCTTCCTCTGAAAATGAAGGTCCATGAGGCTATAATCAAGATGACTGAATTAGATAAATGAGTTGACGAGGCAAAAATGTGTTGAACCCAACCTGGTGTAGATATGTTATCTCATTTGAAATAGGCTCAACTGACATTAAGAAATAATTTGTCTTGCCAACCCATCTTCTGTTGTCTTATTCTCCTTTTTAATGGAAACTAAAATTGCAGTTTTAATAAGCAGAATTTCCTCCAGGGTTTCCCTCCTAGAGACTACTGCATTTGCAAGGTTTAATTGTTTTATAACAGTCCTGTTTCGTAAAACTTTTTAATTGGTGGTGACAAAAATTACCTTATTCCTCTGATACTATGCCAGAAGAACAACTTGAGAGGAGATAGCTCCATGCAGAAGTATTTCTACTAAAACTATATATTAAAAAGGAATGTGTGTTCTCTAAACTAAAGAAGAAGCAGGAGTGCACAACAGGACCAGGAGGAAATGGCAAGATACAAGGTTCATTTTAGTAAGTCTTCCTTATTAAATAAAATCCAGCCAACAAGAAACTAGTAAAAAAGGTGCTGCAACTGCCATTTTACATTCAGAATATAGAAAATAAGAGGGGAACTGACAGAGCAAATCAAATACATGAGCAGAAATTATAAAAATGTTAAAAGAGTAAAGAGGAGGGGTTAATGCATTCAGTGATTTCTAGTTATCATAGAGTTATGATTTTTGCTGCTGTATTTTTCTCTATTTAGGCTGGTTTCTTTCCTTTCCTGTTCTGTGAATGACTTGCAGAAGGAAGAAGCTGGCTCCCTGTTTCAATTGAAATTGACTTCACAATGTTGGCCATAAGGAAACAAATGTGCTGCTTTATAGGCAGGGTAAATGTATCATTTTGCAAAAGACATTTCCATTTTTATACCTAAATTACTCTGAAATATGTAAAGTAATTGATTTTTATTTTTTTTGAGAAAATGCACCTGATCAAAGAAGGACAAGGACTTCAGTGCAAAAATATGGTTGTATTTCTACAGTTCACCACAGAGGATGCTGAAAGACTACAATGTGATTTAAAAAATCAGATTTTAGATTAAAGAAAAGCGTACTTAAATTTACAAAATTAAGAGAAACTGTTACTTCAGCAAGTGTAGGTGGAGTTCTGCCAGAAGCCCTGAAGAAGTTCGAAAAGAAAGTAGCAGGCTTTCCCTACATGAACAACAATTGCTGTATCATAAAGCAGAAGCATAAGAGTGAAATTCTTTGAAATTAGGCCAAACAAACCTTCTGACATTAATAGATACATGGATAAAATACTAAGTTAACAAAACAAAACAACCTAAGCTAAATGATATGTTTATTAAAAAAAAAAATACAGTAAGAGCTGACTCTCAGTCTGGTGGAATTATAGTAACAGTCTGATATAGCACAGTCTGATGGAATTGATATTTATGATGACAAAGCCTGAAGTTCTCTGAGAAGCTGCTGTCATAAAAGTAAAGCAGGGAGTAAGGTTGACTGTGAAGCATTAGGAATGGGATAAAACAGCAAAGGGAGAATAGGAATAAATGCTCAATATCACAAGTGATGGAGGTTGGTAGTCAGTTAAGCTGGAGCTCTCTAGGGATCACTGATTAATACTTAAAAATAAATTGGAGAAAATATGTATTTCAATAGCAACATGAGGTGGAAGTGATGCTACTTAGATTATGCAGAACTTAAAACTAGAAATGCAGTGAAACATACATAGCAAAACTTAAGAAATTGCTGATGTTTACAAATACAGTACTGGGTGAGATAATTCCTTTTTACTGTTGCCCAGCTGTTCAGCTGTCAGGAGTAGTCCAACAGTTAACACGGTAAAAGTTCTGTTTAGTGGATGTGAGGAGTCACAGTACTACCAAAACACTCAAAAAGCTGTGCTGTGGAATGCTCGACAAAATATCATAATACTGATCAGAGTGTTTTTCAGTTCAGAATTACTGTGTTCAACCTGTCTCTCCCACATCAAAAAGAAAGCTCAGGTAAAAGGTAAGTGGGTAACAAATGGCCAATGGACAAATATAGCATGTTTGGGATTATTTCCAATGTGAGTACATGTAAACCAGCAGTAAATAACAGTATAATTTTTGTAAGGATTCAGACAACATGACCAAAATTAAAAGCAACATCTTTGAAATTGATAAAATGCTTCTTATGGCATGCAGAACTGCAGACTCAATCCCATAAATTCAGTAGAATTAAAAAATGAATTGAATAGGTACACAATAAAGTAAAATTGGTTAGGCTGGAAAAGACTTTTAAGACCAGCGAGTGCATCATTAGGCCAGCACGGCCAAGTCTACCAGTAGCCCATGTCCCCAAATGCCACATCTGGTAAATACCTCCAGGGTTGCCAGCTCCACCTGGGCAGCCTCTCCCAATGCTTGACAACCATTTTTGAAGAGAAATTTTTTCCAGACATCCAATCTAAACCTCCCCATGTGCAATTTGGTGAGAGGAAAATAGGACTCTTGTCCTGTCACCTGTTATTTGGGAGAAAAGCCTGACCTTCACTTTGCTGCAATGTCATTTCACTTGAACAATTAAATTAGGACAGATGAAAAGCTTGATTTGAAAGGATGTTAAAATCTCATGTTTCACAGCTTTTTTTTTTTT